>JAQPPZ010003282.1:0-600000 GCA_028583015.1 Wollemia nobilis
ATCTTATCATTCAAATTTGTTCATCGCATTTTGTAGTATGCATTGTTATTACCGGTGGTTGCAATTATCAGGTTATTCAATGATTGGATAGAAATCGTAGTTTTGAATTTAATGTATGTTAGAAGGCTGGTAAGCCTTTCCCTTCTTACTTGACTATATAAGTAGATGAGTTCCTGAGAGTAATAGGGTGAAGAGCAAAAGAAGAATGCAACAATGTAAAGTAGAATAAAGAGCAGCAGAGTAGATAAGCACAATAGAGTACAATTTTTATCCTACAAACTAGTTCAGTTGCAGATATATGTGGATGTAATTTCTAGTTTTGAGAAATAAATAATACTTACATATATTTTGCCTTTTGTGTGTTGTTTGATAACTTAGCAAAGTTAGTTTTTATATCATTTTTAATTGTGCTCGATATCTCTTGTAAATTCTTGTGGTTGAAGAATATCTTCTATTCTGCTCACTTCCTTTGTATTTTCGAGCAACATAAGACATTTCACTTATGTTATAATCCACTTGTTTTAATTAAATGTTGCATTGTATTTGTTTCAATCCACAAACTTTATTTCCTTTTAATTCCATGGGATTGCTCTATTCCACACTTGCAATGCATTGAAGTGTGTGCCCTAGAATAGAAGAGAGCGGAATGTAACATTGCCTCATTTTGCTTATCCTTTTGTATTAAATAAAACTAAATATAATATCTCCACAACTTTATTATTTTATCCTTGCTATAGCCCGCTCAATTTTATTTAATTTTTGTGACCCACATATTTATTACATGATTAAATCCATGATTTATTTGCACCCACCCACTGAAGATTATATGTTATTTTGAGCGGCATAGAGTCTTGCTCATCCCGCTCCATTCCCTTTGTTATAAATCACCATATATAATTTGTGCTTTGTCCTACTCTCGTTGATCATTGGTATGTGCATGGAGCATATAAAATAATGTTGACACAATCCATGGTAAGACTCTGTCCTAGCTCTACAGGATACAGCTTTCAGCGGCCCACTGTCTTCCATATAGTAGGATACTTTTGTGCTTCGGAAATAATAATAGGATACTTCTATCTTCTCGTGTGCATAAAATTTTTTCAAAATGTTCCTTTGTTGCTTCATGGTTGGAAATAATAGGAAGAATCTTTCAGATATATTAAGATAGTCGTGGTCGTGTATAAATATATATATATATATATATATATATATGAGAAGAAAATTATGACTTTTCAAAAGCAGATGTAAGCATGTCAAGGTGGGATACATCAGCCATCGTATAAAAATATCCTTCCACCTTGGAAGGAATTTCATACAAATATACAACAACCCTATATATGAAATATAGGGCTGCATTCTTAGGTTTGTCTCTAATTAAAAAATTTGGTATTCATAAATTTATCGTTGAGGGTGATTCATTAAACACCATAAAGATGATAAATAGTTCTTGACATGTTAGTTGGAGGGTGGATAATTTGATTGATGAAGTTGTTGGTATTTCTCGATCCCTGGACGACATTTTGATAAGGTACATTTTTAGAGAGGGCAATTCTATTGCGGACTTAATGGTGAATATCAAGTCAAATCTTCAAGGATTTTTAGTTTGGTAGAGTTATTTTCCTCCTAAGATCATTCGTTGTGTTCATAATGACCATCATTAATTATTGGTAGGTGGATGGGGTTTTGGAGTGGTAGCCATTATAGGTGGGTGGTTGATATTTATGCCCTTTGCATTGCAGAGATGCTTGCTTTCAAAATTTTATAAATTTCATCTCCCTCCTCGTTTCCCTCGTCAAGGAATGTCCTGAAGCTTCTCTAGCTTTCTTTGGAAGGTTCTCTCTGCCCAAAGTCCTACTCTTGTTTTTTTGGGTACAGGATTTGTTTTGTGGATAGGCTCTAGATATTTTTATGCGTGTCTTTTCTCATGCTTATTTTTTTCTGGTGGCTTCTCCCATTGGTTTTTCTATTAGGATGGTTCCAGGGATGGTGATTATTCCTATTTTTAGGATTGGTTTTTGATCATTCTCTTTTGGAATTTATACCTTGGAATGTTAACCCCTTTTCAATCCTTGGTAGTGGAGTTGTCATTCATGACGTGCCCCTTAGTTTCTTCTCCACCTGCCCGTATTCTTTCTTATTTCTGGCCAACTAGAAGTGGTGTTTGAATTTATCATTTGGGGCATGTTTTTGGTGGCAGCTTCTCTATCCCTATTAGATTTAGAAGGATGCCCCTGTCCTTATTTTAGTTTTTAGAGTTCCTTCTTGTTTTCACACTCATACATTTTTTTAGGCTTTCTCTCCTCCTTTTTGTGTTTGAGGGGAGAATTTTTGTCTTAGTGGCTATTCTTGGTGCTCATAAGACTCTGGAGGGGAGGACCTTCATTTTTGACTTTAGAGTTTTTGTTTGGCCTGTAATGGGAGTGATGCTTTATTTATGCTCGGGCTGGTTATGGGGTCTCTTGTGTTTTGTTGTGTGTGCAAATGTCTTCCTCTTGGTTTATCTATGTGGTCAGTCGAGCTTTTTTTTATCTGGTCTCTTGCATGCTTCATGAATATGGGGAAGGCTAAAGTCCTAAGTCATAATATGAAGCAGTCTAAGTCGAGGGTGGAGCCTAATGCTTTAACTGCTGATGAGGATATTCTGTCTATTCTAAAAGTCGGGGGTTTACTGAATTGCATCCAAAAATTCCATGGACATAACCCAGTTCTTTCTAAGTGGATGGCTACTATATGGAAGGAGGGATGGGTAAGAGTAGGGTCATGGTATTTTGAGATCATGGTAGAATTGGTTAGCCGTACCACAAGGTTAGAGTTGGATAGTGCATATCACAACTAGGACATGATCTCCTTTACTAAAGGAGATCATATTATTTTTGGAAGGAGATGAATTCTTACCAAGAATTCAGAATGAGTTTAGTGCTAAGGCCTTGCCTTCACCGTGGAATAAGGTGATTAAGGTGATTATGGATTTTTTTACTTTGGACTCCTTGTATGACATTATTCATAGTTTTCATGCTATGTTCCTAAATCACTTGTGGAGGCAAATGTGGATGAACATCCCCTATTCCTGTTCAATTCTATGTGGAAATTGATGTTGGCTATTCAAGGTGGGTGAGGTCAGTTTACCCTACACTAGGGCTTGGATCTATTGGTGTTTGAACATACTACTATTGAGAAAGGGGTTGTGGTAGAGGACATTTTAAATTCTTTGAGTTCTCTTCCTATCGTGGTGCTTGGTGATATTTTACGGGTGTCGGAGAGCTCAAGTGCGGATTTGGAGGATGTGTACTCGTTTTCCATGAATTTTGGTTCAGAAAAGATTTCTTACAAGGTCCTTGTTTCTGCTAAAGGGGTTTGGGGTTCGGCGGTGAGGAACTCTTCTGCTAAGGTTGTTAAGAATTCTATGGTTTCTCTTGTTGCTTCTTCGGTTGTGGAGGGCCTTTCTACTGGTTGTAAGACGGATGGTAGCAGTACTCGTAAGTCTGTACGACTTAGTGGTAAAAAGAGGGATTTGACAGAGTTCTTTCTCTTGTCCAAAGTAGAACATGTGGAGGTTCTTTCTAGACACTTCATCAAGGATAAGTCGGTGGCTGATGTTTATTCTTCGAGGCAAGCTTCAATGAATAAAAGTGTTATTCTGCATAGCATGTGTCTGATGAAAATCAAGCAATGTGCAGTTTGGAGCTCTGTTAAGATGACTTTAGATTATGCTAAGGAGGACGTCCAAATGTCCGATAATATTGTTAATAAATTTGACTCAATGATGTAGAACTATCTCGGTTCTCTCATTGGTTGATATGCAAATTTGTGAATTTGACTCATGTTCAATTTGTGAATTGATACGCAAATTTGACAATCTACAACTTTATATCAATATAAACAGAATCAGGTGTTCCTATGGCCATATTTACTTTTATGGGTACCAATTTCAATTTTTTTTCATACATATAAAGTAATTTCATTGCCAAAAAAAACCATGAACACACCTTTCTATCGATATTTGAGATTCAAGTGCGCATATATTACTCTCGAGGTGTCTCGAGGTGTACAAGAAGTAAAACCATCGCTGTCAGAAAATGTTTTTTTCCCGAAGCTGCCATGGTTAGTGGGACTCTTTCACGTTACCAAATTGGAAGGGAGAAGCCCTTTTAACACCTTGTATTGTGAATATAACGAATTCATGAGTCCGTCTTTCGGCTGATTTCTTTTGCACAAAAATCCACACATGAACGAAATCTTTGACGTCCTTTGCATGTAACTCAATTACGAGTAACGTTCTAAACTATTGTTCTGTCGTTATTCTTCTTCTGCCGATAACCATTTTACAAATTCTTTTGTGAGCCAAATGACATGAGTTACATAGAATTCATGTTTGATGTTTTCCTACATGTCTTTATTAGATCGATAATTACGACAGACGTGGTAACCTATATTTTTGCCATAACCAATATCCATTAATTATATATATATATATATATATATATATATATATATATATAATTTTTTTAAAGTTAAATGACATGAGACATGTTTGATGTTTTGTGCCGTGTCTTTATTAGATCGATAATTTCAACCCTATCAGCGATATAAAATTATCTATAAATATTAGTTTGTTGTGAATGTTTTCAATTAAGCGACACATACTTGGTGAGAAATGCGAAGGCCATGGCACTTAGAGGTGGTGATATTAAGGAGATGGTTCGGAACATTTTACTCAGCTTATATAATGTTACCTTATCCATGGAATCTATACCATTTCTGCCTATCAAGGAAATAGTTCAATGGTATTTTGTTTTTAATACTTCGTTAAACCAAATATTTGAAAATTTGTTGAGTGGTTTAACGTTAGTAAATAATATAGAAGTTTAGAAAGGTCTAGTCTATTAAGATATTTCTTGCCCTAACGCTCTGGCAATAAGAAAGCAAGTGTGTCACACAAAATTCAATTTTCCTTTAGTATTATTTTTTATTATATAAAATTTATTAAAATGAAAATTATTAATATATATATAATTTTTGTATTAAATATATTAAACAAAATTATTATGAGAAGTGAAAATTATGTTAAAGTATTAATCTAGTAAGGGAGCATTATGGGAATTTAATGGTCAGAGGAGAAAAGCTATTAATATTTAGATGTAAGTTTAAATTTAGATACCAATACTATGTTTATGTTTGAAATTTAATGAAGGTATTAAAAAATAATAATGATAACATACACTTTACTTTCAAACCTTGAAAAATGTTATATTGGAAGCATTCTTTAACAACTCTAGAATGTAATAATAGTTTCATATAATAATCATTGTATGGTTGAGTTTGAATTTTTATGGATTATGATGAATTTTAAGCTTAGATATTTTATGTTGTGTTTTTTCCATAATAAACTTTATTATTTAAGTGGTATGTATGCTTTCTTTGGTAATCATAAATGAAAGCGATGTACAATGTATACATTTCATATGTGAGTACCCAAGAATGGTAGTTGTATGAGAAGTTTTACTTTAGACTAATCTGATAGCAAAGATATCGTTTATGAGAATAATAAAATCAATTTGTATGAATTTCATATTTTATGTGAAATAAATGCAATTTGGAACCTTGAAAAATATTATACTTAAAATATATTTTAATATTTGTTGAACCTAGTAATACTTTCATGTAATTATTATTGTATGGTTGAGTTTATGTTCTTAAGGATAAAAATTCCTTCTATTATATTTCATATTCGTATTTAACACTTTTACCAAGAATATTGATTTTAGGAATGAATCTTGAAATATTCAGCTCTCAGGCTAAAATATAATAACTAGAAGTGTACTCCATGTATAGATTATTTTTTACTTATTTTTGTTGGAAGTTGTTAAGTATTATGTATTGGAAACTATTACATTATTTTATATATTAATATGTTTAAAAAATGGCTAAAGTTGTATCTTTGTGTCTTATTGTTGATAGTAAATTATTTGAGTTCTTTTATATTAGATATATTTTTATAATGGGTAAAATATGTATGCTTATGTCTTATCAAAGAATGTTGTAACCAACCACTAAGTAAAAGGTGAAACACAAATCATATAGAAGTTGATGGATGATACCTACATAAGAGTAGGTATATATGCATTTCAAATAGATTTAAATAAGAATTCTTAAGTGGATAACAAACAAAAATGAATGCTACGAAGATTTAGTATCAAATCCCTAGGATAGACTATACATGAAATTGCTTATTAAATATATGATTTAATTAATCATCATGTTTATTTATTTCATGTAAGATAGAATAAGTTTTCTTGTATGTTAAGTTATATGATTTTTTATGGACTTCATTAGAAGAGGAATTTTTTATGATTCTATTGCTGGATAGTAAATAAATATAATCATTTTCTTTCTCCATCTCAAACCTCATAATTTTAGTAAAGTGAGGTGTATGTCTTCATTGACAATAGTATATGCAAGTGATACATAATTGGTGTACATTTCATATGTGATTATCCAAGATTGGAAAATTTCTAAGTAGTTTTTCTAGATTTGAAACTTATAGTTTTGTCTGATCCAAAACTCAAAATTTTAAGCTTACAAAGATCATGAAAGAGTGCAATTCGAGAATATTAAAATATAGTAAATAAAAATATAAATATATAATAAAAATAATATAATTATTTTTTTGCTCAAAAAATATAGTATAATTCAAGGAATATTTTAGAAGAGATGTGAGACTATAACATTGGATCTATTACTCATGATTTTTATCATCGAGGGTGCATATTTCTTTATAAAAAATTTGATATGCTGGAAACATATTGTATTGAATATGAAGGGTCACCCATATGGAAATGTAGTGGTTCACCTTCTCCTGGTTATCATGTCACCAATATGAAAATATGGTTATTCACCTTCAATGAGTTACAAAGTGTGTACTAAATACAAATTATATATATATATATATGACTTGTACTTGTATTTTATATTCTACTAATGTGTCAACATAGCGAGAAATGCATTTTGACTATGAAAGGCTAAAAATAAATGGTTACTATTTTTAGAAAGTATTTTGTTTTGTATTTTTACAATCTTCAAAAAGATTTTTCATAAATTTTCCACTATGTCTAAAATAGATTTTCCTACTAAAATTTATTTTCTCTAAATAATATTTCCAAAGCTTCTTGAATAAATAAAAATTAATTTCCAAGCACAAAGCTCTACCCCTAAGAATGTAGATAGGATCAACTAAAATATTAATAAGATTTTTTTGGCATAAATCCATGCAACAAGAAGGTGACATGTTCTTTCCTTGAAATTGCATTAATGTTTGACATTAAGTATGTAAATATTTCTTTATATAATTTTTGTGATCCATTTCCCTTGGTGACTAGGTTGTCCTATCTTAACCAGTATATATGTTTGAGTGGTCTACTATCTATTTTTATCTATCTACATATCATAATTTGATCCTCCTCCATTAGTCCCATATTATCTTCATTAAATTTTTCAATTTTCAACTATTTTACTACTAACAAAATGTCTAATAGAGTTAGATGATAGGTCCTAAGAAGTTCAATATTGAATATTAGATGCAAACCAAGATAATATGGAAGGTTCAATTTGAAGGAATTTTATTCCATATTCTTTATTATGTTGTATGGTCCATAAAAAATAATTTTAGCATTCCTATGGGGTCATAGAAATCTATCTCTTTGAATATATAATCATGTCTTATCTCTTAGTTTGATGCAACACTGTATGCGGGTTAAATTAATAATAGACACATGAGTATAGGACTACATAATGAAAGTAGGAATAATTAATGGAATTAAAAATAGAAAGCTCTTTCTTTTTTTAATCTAAAGAGAAGAAAAGTTATATTAACTATGCACAGATCAACCATTGAGAGACTTTGTATTACAATCAAGCAAATCTAAAATTCTACTCAAATTATCCCAAAAAAAAATATTCCATGAATGGAATCCTATATACCACAATGAAAGAAGATACTACATATATTATTCATATTATGAATACAAGAAACCCTAATCCAAGAAACATTAATATAATGAATTCTAATCATAGAAACCCTAATCCAAGAAATCCTAACCCAAGGAACCCTAATGCAATGGTCATTTCAGCCATCAAAACTATATGGTACAAAGACCTTAAAATTATATGTGCAAAGGCTATAAAATTGTACATGCAAAGACCACTAAATTATAGAAGTTTTTGGTTGATGTAAGCTTATATGAATACAAGGATGCTCTTGCATCATAAACCCTTGCTAAAATTAATATGAGCTTGAGGATCATTTTATGAATGTGCGAAGAACTAATTTGGTCAAAAAAGTCAATTTTATTTAGCTTCAAAAATATATGAGTCTTCCTTAGGTGCTTTACCCTTCTAGTAAATTAAATATTCTTTGTACTTGCTTCACCAGGTTTTCTTATCAATGCATAAATCTAATATTTGTACTATTTTCTCTCATTCCTTCTCACGTATCTTCCTCCTTCAATATGGTACTTCCTCCATCTACGTAATCTTAGAATCTTCAAGTTCTTTGAGTGAATACACATCAGATAAATATTTTAGCTTGTTATATATTTTATATAAGAACCTATCCTTTTTTAGATATGCAATGACTAACTCCCCCTTTGAGTAGGTATTTTCTCTATGACAATCATCTATGTGCTCCTTCTACTTAGCATTGCTCTCCACTAGTCATTTATTTACTTGCACATCCTCCTTCTATATATGTTGTGCAAATTCTTTTACCTCAATGTTGACATTGGTACCAATTTCCGCATCCAATATATCTATGGCTCTATGAAGAGAAAATCAATACACCACTTAAAATGACATCCTTCCAATCAACTTGTTCATAAAATTGTTATATGTAAATACTACTTGTACAAACTTTAGAGTTCCACTACACAGTGTTCTCCCCTATGAGATAGCGTAATATATTTCCAAGACTTTAATTGACAACCTTTGTATATCCTTCAATTCATAGGATTTTCCCTCATCAAACTCCATGTTATACACAATTGCTTTCTCCTAAATATGTATCCCTCTTGTGCAAAGAAATCCACAAATGGACCTATATCTCTAGCCCATGGCTCTATGCATGCATACCATGCATTAGAAAAATCTAGATCTACTCCATATAAATCATACATCCCCTCCATGCCCACTAGTTTAACTATCATTTTAGACAATAGTGTGTGCCTTTTATTCAAGGTATCTATGACCTTATTTATACTTATTTCATGATGCTTCAACATAAAAAATTAACCTTATAGATATTCCATCCATCTCATGTTTCTTTGGCTCAATTTTACCTATCTATTGGTGAATTTTAATGTTTTGTGATCCATGTACAACATGAACTCATTCGATAACAAGTATTACCTCCACTTGTTTAAATATTACACTATGGCATATAATTATTTATTATAGATAGAATACCTCTACCTAGCCTAATTCAAATTTTTGCTAAGCTAAGTAATCAATCTACTCTCTTGGATTAAAATAACACTATTAGTCATTCCACTAGAATTCCTATCAACTTGAAACACCTTTCCAAAGACTAGAAGTTCTAACATTGGTTCCTCTATCACCTTTTTCTTTAAGTGAACAAAATACTTGGTAGTCATAGCCATCCATTCAAACCCTCCTTTGTGCATATATTGTGTTAACGGTGCAGAAATACCACTAATATTCCTTATGAACTTTAGATAAAATCTTTCCAACCCATGGAAATATTTGACCTTAATTTCACTACACAATTTTGGCCACTCAACTATTGCACAAACCTTCATAAGATCCATGGGAAATCTATCTTGAGATATCACAAATTCTAAGTAAATGAGCTCCATATTTGAAAAGCTACACTTTTTTAGTTTGATGCACAAATTTATCTCCATAAATTGTGTGAACACCTACTACAGGTGTGCAATATGCTCCTCCCTTGTATTGTTAAACACCAAAATATAATTAAGGTACATGATCATAAAATTACCCAAAACTAGCTTTAAGACCTCATTCATTAACCTGATGAATTTTCTTAGAGAATTTAATAATACAAATGGTATAATACATCATTCATACAAGACTTATTTCATATTAAATGTCATATTTCATTCATCCTCATATTGAATCTTGGTCTAATGATATCCAATCTTGAGGTCTATCTTGGAATAGTATTACGCTTCACTCAAACAATCCATCAAGTCATCTATACATGATAGTGGAAACCTATAATCACTCAAACAAGAAGTAAAACCATCGCTATCAAAAAATACATTTTTCCAAATCTGCCATGGTTAGTCCAACTATGAGACTCTTTCATGTCTCCAAATTGGAAGGAGAAAGCCCTTTTAACACCTTGTATTGTGAATATCATGAAGTCATGAGTGCTTCTTTTGGTTGATTTCTTTCACACAAAAATCCACACATGAATGAAATATTTGGCATCCTTTGCATGTAACTCAATTACAAGAAATATTCTAAACTATTGCTATGTCGGTATTCTTCTTCTATCAATAACCATTTTATAAGTTTATTTGTAATTTAAATGAGATGAGTTACTTAGAATTCATGTTTGATGTTTTCTTGCATATCTTTATCAGATTGATAATTACGACGAGCATTCTAAACTATGCTTCTACCATAACCAATAACCATTGTACACTTTTTTTTAGAGTTAAATGAAATGAGCTACATAAAATTCATGTTTGATGTTTTGTCCCTTATATTTATTAGATCGATAATTTCAACCCTATCATTGATATAAAATTATCTATAAATATTAGCTTGTTTTGAATGTTTCCAATTAAGTGGTATATTAATAAGATGGTTCTGAACATTCAAATTTGGCATATTTACTCAACTTATATAATGTTACCTTATCCATTGAATCTACACCATTTTTGCCTCAATGAAGTAAATAATTCAATTTTATTTTGTTTTTAATATTTTTTGGAAAAAGTTAGATAATATTAATTTATTAATTTGAATATTACAATATTATGGTGTTAATACTATTCATTAGTTAAAAAGTAAATTGATGTAGATAAGCAGTAAAGCATCCATAACTAAATATACATAAGCATAGAATATTTTAGTAACAAAAAGATTATAGCTATATTTTATTGCAATACATCAAATATCAATATGCATGTGTGAGACAGTCTCTTATATGGAGAAATGGTAGGAGTGTCTTCCATGATATATTCGAAAGTATTAAAAGAATAAATAAAAGTAATCAAAACTTGAACCTGCTCATCATTATTAACTGCCTTCTTTTCTTTTCTTGTTGGACCTTCTCAAGATCCTGAACCGTATTAGAAAGTTGATGAAGTCTATCAATAACATCTTGTGGTGTGCTAGAAGTTCCATAGACTTGGAAATAAATGTGTCCTACATGTAATAAAATATCAAAGGTCAAGTCTACTAAAACTATATCCCATGGAGGAGCAAATCTAGTAAACATATTTTTGCATCTGCACTTCCAAATGTGCTTGAGAAGGATGAGTCTACAAACATCCTAAAGTTTGAGTTACTGATTGAACTGAGAAAAACCAAGCAAAGAGAGCTTCTAGGATATAGTGAAAGAGGAAAAAATAAAGTGTAGAAGATATCACAAAAATATTTAGCCATATCACAAAAGAAAAACAAGTGAATAAGAGTTTCTAAAATATTATAAAACTTGCATTGAGGAGGAATACGTAAAATCATAGCTAGACTTTTAGAATTTGGAAGTTTTTGATGCAAAATTTGCCATCCAAGAAGTTGAGTTTTTATTCAACAAGAACTTTTAAAATTTGAGTAACAAGAAACTACCGTTGGACATTGGTAAAATTTACTTTCCACTTGACATTGATCTTAGGGTCTAAAGAAGGAGGACACATAATGCTTTTGTATATCCAACTGGAAGGAAGAGATTCTATGATCATTAAGCCATTTCCAATCATTCCTATATTATGGGAATTTATTCCCAAATTTTTAAGGACCTCATAAGAAAATAAAGCCACAACTAAGCCATAATACTCTTTGAACCTAGAGAGAAGGGAACAATAATTGCATATTTGGTTCCAAGTAAGAATAGAGCAACTACCCGGATCCCATATATCTCTAATTCTATTAATACCTTTCTTCAAAAAAGCTAGACCTTGAATAGCATTGCATAAAGCTAAAGGTTTATTATTATGGAGGATAAATTTATTCCACCAAAGACTATTTAGATTGATTATTAGACCATGTCTCAAGGAGTCAGACTTCCAATCCAATAAATGATAAATTGATTGCCAAGCTTTCTAGTTTTGGGTAATTGGAATATATACTTTAATCCTAAATTAAGGAGCATTAAGTACCTTATACTCCCATGGGATTTCTTTCCATTTACCTTTGTGTGTAGCTAGCAAGATTCTATAATAAAATAGGTGTTTTCAATTTTCATCACTAATGATGGCTCTAGAAACCTATTTTGCAACTAAAATTTTTCTTTGGGTAAGAGAATCAATGATGCCTAGACCTCCTAAAGCCTTAGGTTGAGTACAAAGCTTCCATGATATGGTTGTCATTCCCACCTTTCCATCCCATTTGGTCCATAAAAATTTATGAATGGATTGTGTTAATTTGTTATAGGCTACCTTGGAGGCCATCCAACAAGAGGAGTAATAAACATGAGAGGCTTCCATAATTTTATTTGTAACTTAAACTCTTCCCACTAAGTAAATAAACTTAGCTAACCAAGCATTAAATTTTTTTTGAAGTCTTTTCATAACACATTTCCATATATCCTTAGGAGAGATTAATTGCAAAGGGAAATTCTAAATAATGCACAATCATACCATGAGGGATGATATTCCACTCAATCGAGGAGTTGTATCCATGAAAATAGGAAGAGGTATAGAATATTTTAGTTTTATAGTCTTTGATATGAGAGCCAAAGACATCACAAAATAGTTGAGCAATATCTTTATTCATATCCACCTCTTGTTGGGTATTTTTAAGAAAATGAAGGGAATCATCAACACAATGTGAGTTAAGAGCATGCTTAAGGAATGTTAATACCTTGAATGAGGCCATAAGAATGAGCCCTATGAATAAGATAACCAAGAGCATTGACAACAAAAACATACAAAAAAGGAGCAAGGCAGCAACCCTATTTGCATTAGATTGAACAATATTATAAACCTTGAAAAAATATTATACTTGAAATATTTTGTAATATTTGTTAAACCTAGTAATACTTTCATGTAATTATTATTGTATGCTTAATTTTGAAATTTTAGGGATAAAACTAAATCTATTCTATTTCATATTCATATTTTGATATATTATTATACTACAACAACACTTTTACCAAGAATATTGATTTTAGGAATGAATCTTAAAATATTTAGCTCCCATAGGCTAAAATATAATAATGAGAAAGTGTACTCAATGCGTAGATTATATTTTAGTTGTTTTTATTGTAAGCTCTCAACTATTATGTCTAGTAAACTATTACATTGTTGTAAATATTGATATGTTTGAAAAATAGCTAAAGTTGAATGCTTGTATCTCATTGTTGATGGTAAATTATTTGAGATATTCCATATATTATATATTTTATATAATGGGTAAAATATGTGTGCTTATGTCTTATTGAAGAGTATTTTAACTAACCATTAGGTAAAACATGAACCACATATAGGTGAATTAACAAGTCTAAAACATAGAAACCTAGTAGGAGTTGAGTGGATGAAATATACATAAAAGTAGGTATATATGCATTTTAAATAGATTTGGATTAGAATTATTAAGTGGATAAACATGAAAAAGGCATATTACCAAAATTTAATGTCAATCAATCCCTCGGATAATTATAAAATTATTTTAACCAAAGGTATATATTGGGTAGAGTATACATGAAATTGCTTATTAAATTTATGATTTAATTAATCATCATGTTTAATATTTTCATAATGTATTATTTATTTCATGTAATATAGAGTAAATTTTGTTCTATGTTAAGTTATATTATATGTTATGGATTTCATGTAGATAGATTAGTACTAATACAAATATCTTCTTTTGACATGTTGTGCATACCTTATTTATCATTCTTACCCTTACCATTATTGTTGTGCATACCTTATTTTATATGGAACAACTTCTTATCTACACGTAGTGCCAAATAATATTCTCCTTAAATGGAGTTGATTGTCAGCAAATACATCTCATCTTGAATCAATATGTACAAACCATTCACATACCTTGGCACCTTATCTATGTCGTCCTCTATTTATATTGCATAAATGCATAGTTTATAGAACTCCTCCATGTATTATTGCATAGTGATCTCTCTTTGGCATAGGTTTTAGAGATTCTTAGGTAAATCATGTGCATAGTTACTGTAGACACCAAAACAACATCTATCCGATTATGTGACTGCAAACACTGATCGCATTGATACACACAGCCCCAAGGGCAGCCCCCAGAGGCTAAACAGTGGTCCTAACCACTCTCACAGTAGTTTTGGAAGGTCAAAAATCATTTTGGCACATTCAAGCACTTTGCTCAATATTCATTCCACCCAGGGACGAATTCAAACTAGGATTCACCCCACCCCGAGATGAATTCCAAATCCACCCCAAGGTGGGGCAAATTGCAGGTTTGACGAGCAAAAAGTCAAATCTTTAAAAATGGTAGGTCGGATCCGCCACTTAACGCCTCCTTCATTTCATGGGAGCATGGGTGAGTGTTTTAGAGCGTTAGAGGCTATTATAGGGTCAGTAATGAAGCCCCTAATCAGGGAGGAATCTTCCCTCCCCTGGAAGGGCATGGCTGCCATGTGGCACCTCTGCATGCTCATCCCAAAGAGACCTCTAGGTCTATAAATTGATGAGTTTCCTCATCCCAAAACATAGAGAGTAAGAGCAATTTGGAGCAACAAAGTGCTGCCATTTTATTTCCCCATACATCCTTGTGCGATTTGTGCCTTCCACATCCTTGATCTCTTTTAGAGAGGAGGTCATTGGGTGACTATTGGAAGGTCAAATATTGAGCCCAAAACCCGATATTTGGCCATATAATACCACAAAATTTGTCGAAAACACCTTGTGAGAGATTTTGGACCCATCCCAAGTGGATTGGTGCTAAAATCAAGCCCCAAACGGTGGGCGGCCCGCCCGGGCACCCCACATTGCTACAGGCCTAATCGTCCCTTTTAGGAATGGTTGGGAATCTATGGCATATTTTTCTTTCTATAATTTTCACTTTCTAAATTAAATTCTATGATGCTTAGATAGGTTGTCATTTAAGTTTCGTCTCTTTTTGAACAATTTTGGTCATGTTTCTATATTTGTTCACTTTTACTAACTTGCAGGTAGCATCATCAGATTCCCATTGACAGAGGTCAAATTGGGAAAATCCGAACATCTGGGTCTTCCCAAAATGCCCCCAATTAGCTAAACCCAAGTTTTCAGGTCTTTTGGACCTCTCTAGGCTAGACATTTGGGACAGTACCATTTCAACATTTTGTTGCAGGTGAATTCCTCCCTCCCCGGAGTGAATTCAAATTAGTGAGGAATTTCCATACTGTTCTTTTTATAGTTCCCTCCTGGCGATGTCTTGATGCCCCTATCAAATTTTTAGAACATTTGGATTCATTTTAGGCATAGTTTAATTAGTTTTTCTCATTCATTTACCACGGGCTTGGAGATTGCATTGCTTTGTTTTATCTGTAGGTGCTATTGATTATCTTTTTTTTATTTGAATGCAGGATCAGAACATCAGAGGAGTAGTAAGGAATCAACATTCATAGACACAAGCAACGACGACATTTTGGTCTACCCATCTTACATGTGGGCATGCGGAAGAAGGAAGGCTATCCATGGATGTAACCAAGAGATGGATTTAACGCTCCTCGCCCCTGAAAAGGGAGGATGCGAATTGTAACCGAGTTATGAAATACATCAATAAAATAGAAGGGTTGTTATTTCATTTGGGTTTCAATTCATGCTTTCTCCATTTCATGCATTTTTAATTTGTAGGATTCAATGTTAAGTTTCATTTCAATTTGCATCGTGCTTGGAGTCTTTCCTTTCTTGTTTTCGTATCCTCATGCTTTCAATGGCGATCATGGTGGGACCCTGTCCTCTACCTTTTTGGATCAAAAATTTGATCAAAATTTGCCTTGCTTGCAGGTATATTTTTTTTGGAACGTGGGACTGTTGTTTGTTCCAGTCTGTGGCTAACACAGGACTGTAATTCATCTCATCTAGGGATGAATGGGAATTCACCCCACCCTGTGACAAATACAGTCCTATAATTCATCCCCCCATGAGATGAATTTTTTTCTGTACACTCTTCGGGCAAAAACTCAAAACTGGCAGATTTGGGCAGAGAAGAGGTAAGGATTCTGAATTTTCCTTGTCTATTTTTGTCTTTAGTTTTATGTTCTAGGGTACTTGCTTGCTTAGGGAAAGTAGTTTTCCTTTATCGCTTGCTTGTTTCCATTTTGCAAAATAAAAAGAGCCCCACACACCACGTGGCAACTTAAAAGCCAAGACGCTGGTCATAAAACCCTAGCCCTTGATCAAGACCAATGGTGGATTTCATCATGACCTTGGCTTGAATTTTGCATCCATTTCCTCGATTGCAACTGTTGCTAGATGTAAATCCTGACGAAAGCTATCCGAGTGTAGCTGGGGTGATTCCCAGCGTGCGAGGATAAGTCTTCTATGGTAGGTGTCATAAATAGGGCGATTCCCCTTCCATACCACCTACGTTCCACGTACCATCTACTCTCACGTACCTATAGTTTCCCTCACGTAAGGGCGGGTATATAGAGAGGTTGGTATATCGGCCTAGAAATGGTATATCGAAGGGGCGACCATTTTTGGGAGTCATAAGAGCCATCATTTTGCCCTCTCCCTCATCCGCCCCCCCCCCTCCACCCCCCCCCCAGCTGGGCGGGGGGTCGTCCCCGGCCCCCCCCCAACCCCCCCCCCCCCCCCCACCCGAGCCGCCCCCCCCCCCCGGGGGCCCGGGCCGGGCCGGGGCCGCGGCGGGGGGCGCCGCTGGGCCCTCTTCTCTTTTTTTTTTTTTTTTTTTTTTTTTTTTTTTTTTTGCTTATTTCATCGCTCCTCAATTCCGCCCTCCTCGCCCCCCCCCCCCCCCCGGGCCCGCCGGGGAGGCCCCGGCGCCCCCGGCTGCTATGGGGGGGGGGGCCTCGGGCGCGGGCCGCCCCCGGGCCCCCAGGCGCCCGGGGGGGCCGGCGGCGGGGCGCCCGCGGCTCGCCCTCCTGCCTTGGCTCTCTTCTTCTTCTTATATTATCCTTTGTCTTTAGCGTACTCGGGGCGCGCCCGGCGAGCGCCGGGTGCGTTTTTTCTTCCTTTTTTTTTTTTTTTTTTTTTTTTGAGGCCGCGGTCGCGCCGTGTCTTTTGCATTGGGGCGGCTCTTTTTTTCTCCCCGCGCCCGCCCCCGGCCGCGCCGCCCGGCGCCCGGCCGCCCCCCGGCGCCCCCGGCGCCCGCGGGGGCCGGTGGGGGCCCGGCCGCCGCGCCCCCTCGTCCCCCCCCGCCCCCCCCCCCCGCCCCCCCCCCCGCGGCCCGCGCGCCCGGGGGACATCGCGCCGCCCCCCCGCCCCCCCCCCCGCGCGCCCCCGCCCCCGCCCCGCCGCCCCC
This sequence comes from Wollemia nobilis, assembly GCA_028583015.1. NCBI lineage: Eukaryota > Viridiplantae > Streptophyta > Pinopsida > Araucariales > Araucariaceae > Wollemia > Wollemia nobilis. The sequence continues at coordinate 17,665 of JAQPPZ010003282.1, forward strand.
CCGGCGGCTGCTCTTTTTCCTGGGGCGGCCCCCGCCCGCGCCGGGCGCCCGGCGCCCCCCCCCCCCCCCGCCCCCGCCCCGCGCCGCCCCCCGCGGCGGGCCCGGGCGGGGCGGCCCGGGCGCACGGGGGGGGCCCCCCCCCCCCCCCCCCCCCCCCCCCGCCCGCCCGGCGGGGCGCGGCCCCCCCGCCCCCCCCCCCGCCGCCGCCCCCCCGCCCCCGCCCCCCGGCCCCGGCCGCGGGGGGGGGGCGGGGGCGCCCGGCCCCCCCGGGCGCCCGCGGCCCCACCCGGCCCCCCCCCCCCCGGGCGCCCCGGGCCCCGCCCCCCGCCCGCCGCCCCCCCGCGCCCCCCCGCCCCCCCGCCCCCCCGCCCCCCCCGGCCCCCCCGCCGCGGGCGGCGGGCCCGCGGCGCCCCCCCCCGCGCCCCCGCGGGGCCCGGCGCCCGCGGCGGCCCGCCGCCCGCGGCCGCCGCCCCCCCCGGGCGGCGGGCCGGCCCCGCCCGCCGGGCCCGGCGCCCCGCCCCGCGCCCGCCCCCCGCGCCCGGCCCCCCCCCCCCCCCCCGCCCCCCCCCCCCCCCCCCCCCCGCCCCCGCGCCCGCCGCCCCCCCCCCCCCCCCCCCCCCCCGCGCCCCCCCCCCCCCCCCCCCCCCCGCCCCACCCCCCCCCCCCCGCCCGCCCCGCCCCCCCCCCCCCCCCCCCCCCCCCCCCCCCCCCGCCCCGCCCCCCCCCCGCCCCCGCCGCCCCGCCCCGCCCCCCCCCCCCCCCCCGCCCCCCGCCCCCCCCCCCCCCCCCGCCCCCCGCCCCGCCCCGCCCGGCCGCCCCGCCCCCCCCCCCCCCCCCCCCCCCCCCCCGGCCCCCCGGGCCCGCCCCGCCCCCCCCCCCCCCCCCCCCCGCCCCCCCCCCGCCCCGCCGCCCCCCCGCCGCGCCCCCCCCCCCCCCCCCCCCCCCCCCCCCCCCCCCCCGCCCCCCCCCCCCGCCCCCCCCCCGGGGCGGCGCCCCGCGGCCCGCGCGGGGGCGCGCCGCCCCCCCCCCCCCCCCGCCCCCGCCCCCGCCCGCCCGGGCCGCCCCGGCCCCCCCCGCCCCCGCCCCCCCCCCCCGCCCCGGCCCGCCCCGGGCCCGCGCCCCCCCCCCCCGGGCGCCCCCGCCCGGCCCGCCGCGCCCGCCGGGCGCGGCCGGCCCCGCGGCCCCGCCGCGCCCCGGGGCCGGCGGGGGGCGCCGGCGGCCGGCCCCGCCGCGCCCGGCGCCGCCGGGGGCGCCGCCCGGGGCCCCGGCGGCGGGGCCCCCCCCGCCCCCGCCCCCGCCCCCCGGCCCCGCGGCCGCCCCCCCCCCCCCCCCCCGCCCCGCCCGCCCCCCCCCCCCCCGCCGCGGCGCGCCCCGCCCGCCCCCCCCCGGCCCCCCCCCCGCCCCGGCGCCGGCCCCCCCCCCCCCCGGGGCCCCGCCCCCCCCCGCCCCCCCCACCCATTTAAAAATTCTTTACAAAAACCTTCAAAAAAAAAAACAAAAACAAAAATCAAAAACACACTAAACCAGGTCTAGGACACACTTTCAATATTTAAACAAGATAATCATTGCTTGTGTGTGTGTATGATCATTTCTATTTAGTGTAGCATAAAAAAAAATCATAAAAAGAGATAAAAATCTACATATCTTGTAGGAAAGCACCACCATGGTGTACACATGTAGCCAAACCCAATCAAGGGTGGAAGATGCGTAAAGTGTACAAGGAGGCACAAGTCACCTCCACTATAGCCCTAAGGACTTAGTCATACCGCCTTGGTGGCTAGACCCACAAGAGAATCCACATCAGTCCATGTCAAGATGGAATTATAGGGACACCCTTTTGAGGGACACGCTCGTCCATCGTAGCCCCTTTCGGGAAGAGTCCTTACATGTGGCACTCAACATAGATAAAAAGGCTCCCCTAGAAGCTTGATATGAGTGGCCACCGTACGATGAAGTGCTAGAGCGGCATAGTTTCCATGAGGAGAGGCCACATGATGATGGCATCTCCCCTTTTCCCCCCATCACTGTTAGAACAAATAGACAAAATCCAGGGCACGAGGCCCTTCAAATAGGGTGAGCTAACTCTGCCCGCCCCTTTCACACATATGAAATGGAGCACGAGGAAGATGATTACATTCCTCAGGAACAATATACAACATGGGGGCCATGCACTTCTACACCAGCTAGATACCATGATCACCCATTGAGGCCAGAACCTCGGGTAAATGCCGCCAACCTCGACAGAGGGAAGTAGCCTATTGAGATCTCGGATCATCAAGACCAAGGTAAGTGCATAGGAGAGGCATCTAGGCCTCCTAGGCTTAGGATGGCAGAGCAAATTGACCTAGAAGTCACCAAACATGCCACCCGCCAAGTGCAGATCATGTGGCTTGAGCAAGACCAACAACATCTAGAGCATTTATATCGCCTTAGCAAAGAGTGCATTAGATGCCAAATTGATGAGCTGCTCCATGACCCGATGCCTGAGAGGGTCCCAACCCCTCACACCCAAAAAGCGAAACCATATGCGAGGCGTAACCCCTTGGTGTGAGATAGGTCTCCGTTACCTTACCAAGTGTCGCCTCCGAGACCTCCTAGACCTTAGTGGGAGGCCACTCCCCAAAACAATGATGGGTACCCTCCATGGGGACCCACCTAGGGTCATAGGTCTCACCCAGAGACTCCTCAGGAAGCTTACGAGGAGTATGAGCAAGAAGAAGATCGGGCTGAAACACCCTACCTAGGCGGAGGAGTTGCCATCCGGCCACCCCTTTAGAGGCCTCAAGTCTCCCACAACCCGTAATAGGAGCAAACTAAAGAGGAAGAAATCAAATCCTCAAATGCATATAAAGCACTGCTAGAGCATTTGGAGTCTATGGAGACCAAAAATTTTGGGCCCCAAAAGCCCACTTTACGCCATCTCCATAGTCATCCTGTGCATCCGTCAGTGCCAGCACCTCCTTACCCTAAACACTTTAAGCTACCTTAGTTGGCAACCTTTAGAGGTGAGGAGGATGCTCAAGAGCATGTGACAAGGTTCCTAAGCCAATGCTTCAGCATTTAGGACAATGATGCTTTGTTATTGAGAACATTTATAACCACATTCACAGGCCTTGCCTCGGATTGGTTTACTCAGTTACCAAAGCACATCATTAACAATTTAGATCAGTTAGTGGATGCATTCCTCGAATACTTCACCTTCAATACCAAGAAGAAGGTGTCACTAAGTGACTTAGCTAGCCTCAAGTAGTATGAGGAGGAGACCATGGTGGCCTAAGGGAATCGGTGGAGGACATTGCTTTCAAAGCTGCCCTACCTCCCCCCTATGTCCGACCTCACTCAGATGTTCTCCAAGAGTTGTCTAAGATCGATCTTTGTGTTATTGAATTTGTAGCAATATGCCATCCTAGAAGAAGCTCTGGTACAAACCAGGATCATTGAAGAGATCAAAATACAAGATGGCGAGATAGCCAAACCTAAAAAAAATAGTGGACTAAAAACACTAAACCTAGGACCATGCAACAAAAACCCGCTATGGTTAACCAAGTTGCTATCAATATCCCTAAGCCTGCACAAGAAAAATAGCCTCAAAATGCTAACTATCAGCAAGTGCCTCCTAACAACTATGACAGAGAAAATCAGAGGCAAGAATAGGGTCAACAACATCGCCCTAGGCGACAATTCACACCCTACACAGAGTCTAGGGACTCCTTGTTTGACCGCTTGTTAGCGGCAAACCTGATCAACCTACTAGAGATTCAGACTATAGATCCCAATGCACCCAAGCCTAAGGGGTATAGAGAGGACTTGTACTGTAGGTTCCATAGGCGACAGGGACATGACCTAAATGCCTGCTAGAATTTTAAAGGCTTGGTGCAAGACCTGATTGATAACAAGACACTGACGATGGATAATCGTGTCACACCAAGCAATAAACAAATGGAGGTCTTCAAAGACCCCTTGCCTACTCATGCTCCGTAGGTAAAGACCCTACAAGTTAATGAGGTGCAACAAAATTTCCCCATGCAAGGATATGTAGGGATGATCAGTATAGTGACTCGAAATAGGAGGTATCCGAGCATGAATGCTCCTGCGGTAGCGGTAGGAGAGGTGCCAACAACTTCGCAACCACAATAGCACCTTGCACAACCTCCTCCACCTAAGACGGTGGCCACACTTTAGACCAAACTAACTCATATTTTGAGGACCACCTCGGCTAGGCTCTCCATATACGAGATTATACAACAATCTATGCCCCATCGAAAAGCTCTAATGGATATTTTGAAAGCCATCGAGTTGCAGCCCCATGAGACAAACTCTTTCAACAACTTCGTAGGGCATGTGAAATGATGCACTGAGCCAGTCATCACATTTTGAGAAGACGAATTGAGATGAATGACTGATGACATGGCGGATCCACCCCTGCACGTTATCGCGTGGGTCAACGGGATCCCATACAAGAGGGTGTTGATAGACACTGGCTCATCCAAAAACATCATCACAACTGTGGCTCTCAAACATTTGAAGTTGCCTGCATCCCATATCACAGCTTTTCCACCTACACTCTACGAGCATTCAATGATGCAATCTGCTCGATAGTCGACACAATAGTCCTACCAATCCAAGTGGGACAAAATACCATACCCACATTGTGCCACGTATTGGAAGGTGAGATGGCCTACAACATCTTGCTAGGTCGGCCATGGATCAAGGACATGAAGTGTGTCCCTTCGATATCTCACCAATTTTTAAAGTATACATTTGAAAGGGAGGTGCATGTAGTCCCGGTGGACTTGGAACCCTTTGTAGACACCAAAACAACACCAATCCGATTATGTGAGTGCAAACACTGATCACATTGACACACACAGTCCCAAGGGTAGCCCCCAGAGGTTAAACAGTGGTCCTAACCACTCTCACAGTAGTTTTGGGAATTTAGAGATCAATTTGACACCTTCTAGGCACTTTGCTTAGAATATGTCCCTCCCTAGGATGAATTCAAAGTTGGATCCGTCCTCCCCTGGGACGAATATAGAATCCGCTCCGGGGTAGGACGAATTCTAGGTTCAACGGGCAAAAAGACAAATTGCACCAAATGGCAGCCAAGGACAATCAATTAATGCTCCCTGCCTTGCATGCACGCGTAGGTGGGTAGATTGAACATTAGAGGACTGTCACAAGGGCAGTCATGGAAGCCCAAGTCAGGGAGGAATCTCCTCCCTCTTGGGAAGGCATGGCCGCCAAGTGGCGCCCCTGCATGCCCATCCAAAGAGACCCCTTGGGTCTATAAAATGGTGAGCTTTCTCACCCAAAAGAGGACAGGTTGGAAGCATTTTCAAGCAATGAAGTGCTGCCAAATTGATACCACGCTTTACCCTTTTGATTCACCTCTTCCACATCCTTGATCTCTTTCACAAGGGAGGTCATTGGGTGGTTATTGGAAGTGTGAATCCGGATCCAAAACCCAAAACTTGACCACATTATTCCACCCATTCACCGACAACACATTACAAGATATTTTGGACCCATCCCAAGTGGATTGGTGCCGAAATCAGGTTCCAACGATGGGTGACCTGCCCAGGCGCCACACACTGTTGCGAGCTTAATATTCCTTTTTTAGGAATGATTGGGGATTCGTGGAAGATTGTCCTTTTTTGTCATTTGTTTATCTTGCATTCCATCTTATGCTGCTTAAATAGTTTGTAATTCTGATTTCACAATGCTTTGATCAATTTTTACCATGTTTTATTGCTTTTGTAGTCCTCACTAACTTGCAGGTAGCGACATCAAATTCCCATCGATGGAGGCCAAATTGGGGAAATATGACCATCTGGGTCTTCCCAAAATTCCTCTAATTAGCTAACCCCCAATTTTGTAGGTCTTTTGGAGCTCTCTAGATGTGACATTTGGGTAGTATCACTTTGGCACTTTGGTGCAGGTGAATTCGTCCTACCCAGAGTGAATTACAGTCGAATCCGTCCCACCTCGAAACGAATTCAAATCGATGGAGAGTTTCCTTACTATTTTATTTGTAGTGATCTTTTGGAGGAGAAAAAAGGATCAAGGATTCATCAACACTAGCGACGACAACACTTTGGCCCACCCATTTTACATGTGGGCACGTAGAAGGAGGAACACTAAGTCATGATTGTAACCAAAACTCATTTAACGCTCCTAGCCCCTAAAAATGGAGGAGGCATCTTTGTAACCGATATTAAGAGAGTTAAATAAAAAGGGTTGTGCTTTCTGTACTTTCTTTTATCTCAGTTCAATTCGTCTCTTTCATTTCATGCATTTCACTTTATAGGACCTTAAGCGTTAATTTTGGGTTTTGAATACATCGCATTAGTTTTCCTTTTAATCTTCCGGAATCTCATGCTTGGTAGTGGTGTTTGCTACCAAAAAGCTATGCCATTACATGCTGAGCAACACGACATATGTTGTGTCTAAGGAGAATCCATTGCGATACATGATGAGTCATACTTATCATAGTAGTCGCATGACGAAATGGATCATGTTGTTGACGGAATTTGACATAGAGTTTATTGGACAAAAATCCATCAAAGGACAGGTCATAGCCGATCAACTAGCAGAGGCTCCTATCGAAGACGATCAGCCTCTAGTCATAGAACTACCCGATGATGGGGTCTTCCATGTCTCAGAATCGCCAGATTCTGATGAGCCTGAGTCACAGGCTGACATAACCCTATTTTTTGATGGTTCTAAATGTGAGCAAGGGGGTGGCACAGGAATTGTATTCTTCACACCGCAAGGGGCTCCAATACCCTTGTCATTTAAATTAGACTTCCCATGCACCAACAATAATGCAGAGTATGAAGCCTTGCTCATAGGTCTTCAGACAACAATCACCATGAACATTAAACGATTGAACATCTTTGGTGATTCGCTGTTAATCGTCAATCAAGTCAAAGGGGTATTCCAATGTAAATGCCCAGTTCTGTAGGCCTACAAAGCCCTTGTGGACAAATTCCTGGCAAATCTTGAATGGTACGACATCGAGGCACTCCCTCGGTCATCGAATCATTTTGCGGACACTATGGCCTCTTTGGGGTCACTAATCCCGCAAGACCTTTCTGGTGATATGACAACCATTCAAGTCAAAACATTATCGCAATCCATGATGGAGCGTGCAAGCTCTGATTTAATGCCAAGAATCCACATGATCCAGATTGAACCATCCTCGGATAAGTTCTCTCGAATCCATGACTATTTGAAGCATGCCAACTAGGGGGCCTTGTTCTCCCCTACTCCCCTTAATAGCAACACCACGCTATTCTTACAAGTTCTTTCCCGCTCAGCTTTTGCTAGGGATGAACTTCAAGAGGGATTGGCTGTTCATACCATCGAGGCTTCTGATCAGTAGGATTGGTATTCACCCCTCAGGGACTACCTCAAGCTAGGTAACCTCCCACTTGGATTGACGCCCGCCACAAAATGAGCATTCAAGCAGAAAGTGGCAAAGCATGTCTTGTTAGGAGACATTTTGTACCATCGCAGCTATGAAGGGATCCTCCTTCGATGCTTGGACCAACAAGAGTCCACTTGGGCGATCGCCCAAGCGCACGATGGTACGTGTGGTGGCCACTTCAGTGGTATGGCCATCACCAAGCACATTCTTCGCATGGGCTACTATTGGCCATATTTAGAGCGAGATTGTTGCGCATATGTGAGGAAGTGCATGAAGTGTCAACATCATGCTAATTTGACACATGTACCTTCCCAGGCCTTGCAGTCGATCCAGTCGGCTTGGCCATTTTCATAGTGGGGCTTAGATCTCATCAAAAATATCTCCCCTGCATCGTTAGGCCATCATACATTTATCATAACGACCACAGAGTACTTCACCAAGTGGGTGGAAGCGGTTTCGCTAACCTCTACGACTAGACCCCGCATTGTGGAGTTCATTTTGCATAACATCATATGTCGTTTTGGTATTCCATCCAAGATAATCTCGGATAATGGGACGTCATTCAAGAACAAATACATGCGTGCTTTGACCACAAAGTACAAAATTTAGCATAATTTTTTGACACCCTATTATCCGTAGGCAAATGGGCAAGCAGAGGCGTCAAACAAAATGCTAGTTGCTATCCTTAAAAAGACAGTCACAGACAGTCATAAGGATTGGCACATTTAGATCCCACTTGCCCTGTGGGCTTATCGCACTAGCATTCGGACACCCACTAGGGCAACTCCGTTTTCGCTTGTGTATGGCTCCGAGGCTGTCATGCCTCTTGAGTTGGAAATTCCCTCCCTACGCATATCAATGCAAGAGTTCATCGATGATGACACTGCATGGCAAGCCCGGTTAGACCAACTTACGTTGCTCGATGAACGACGCGTTAATGCTCTTGAGCATTTACGTATCTATCAAGAGCGGCTGAAGAAAGCATACAACATGAGAGTTCACCTGAGGGATTTTCAGGTTGGTGACTTGGTCTTGAAGGAAAACCAGCAGAACTCTAGTTTGCCATCCCATCTCAGGGACAAGTTCATGGCAAATTGGTTAGGTCCATATGTAATTGATAGCAAGATAGGACCCGGGATGTACCGGCTAGCTTCCCTTGATGGAGTCAAAGAGCTCGAACCCTTGAACATCAGTCATCTATGACCATTCCATATCTAAAGCAGTCAATCCCAAAATGCTCCAAGGATTCCCGCAATCGCTTGGTCAATCCCAAAATGCTCCAAGGATTTCCGCAATCGCTTGGTCAATCCCAAAATGCTCCAAGGATTCCCGTAATCGCTTGGTCAATCCCAAAAAGCTCCAAGGGTTCCCACAATCGCTTGGTCAAAAGAAAAATAAGAAATATCAAAAACAATAAAATCATCAAAAACAACAAAAACTTGCATCTCATCTCCATGCATGCTCAAAATCATCACAAAATTAAAAATATCTTTTTACATCTCATTTTCATACTCACCAAGATCAATCCATCAAAAACACAAAAATAATAGCTGCATTAAGCATCGCATCCATACATTTGCATATTTGTGGTCATACAGGTCAAGGCACCATAGACTGTCATTACTTGGCAAAGTCCATCTTCATTCCATATCTCTCCATTGTATAAACAATCCATCAAAATAAAACGCTATCCATATTTCCGCCATACTATAGTCAGTTGTCTTCTAATGTATCAAGAGTTTTCGTCATTCAGTCGTCATTAGCTATCTAGCCACGTGCTATACCAAGTCAGACAGATTTTACGAAGGTAGAGTTTTACTTGGATTACACCTTGTTACGTAGCATCCCAGCACAAATTAAAACACATAAACATTCCCAAGTTGTGTGAACGAAAGATGAACCCTACAAAGCAATCCAGGTCGCCATAAGCGAAATGGTTATCTTGCTCATCCCCCTGTGCGAATGACCCCAAAGAATGCTGAGAGTTGGCAAAAGGACAAGCATCCTCCCTACCCAATTCCCCATGAATCCCAAGTTCTCAAAAGTTGCAAAACATCAAAATTTGCACATGTCAAAACTCCAAAAAATTTGACATCACCCTCAAAGTGCATACATCAAAAGGCACAAACAATAGTGATTCTCGTCACTCCACATCCTCATCCCTTGCTCAAAAGAAAAATTATTAATACAAAAATAAACAGTGATTTTTATCACTACAAAAGAGCAAGTATCCCAATACAATTGAAGAAAAGAAGGGAGTTGAACTTGAATCCCTGGAACTCTCAACATTCATAAGGTCATGAGATAAACCTCAGTACCGGTTTGGTTGATAGCCTATCGGTCACTCGTGGCAAACCTCCCGCATGACGATATATCTGCCGCATTAACTTGGGTGCAGATCAATGTTTGCATGTGGATGAGCTAGCTTATGGTATCCTAGATTGCACCATAGATTAATCTGACTAAATACAACAAAGGAGTTAGTGGAGCTAATTAGGTGATCCTCAGTACAAGTTTGGTTGATAGCCTATCTGGCACTGGCGGTATCCTGACAAATGCCACATCAAACGAACTCAATTGCACACATAGGGATGTGAAATAACTTGGTCAAAGACAAGTCCGATTCATACCTTGTTCAAAGTCTTGTCAGATAAAAGTACAGCCTTGGCTAGTTAGTTAAAACATCTGAATCTCAGAAAACCTAACTACATTCTAAACCAACTGTAATATCTTTTCAGCTTTACTTCACCATCAGAAAATACAAAAATAACATACAAGAAAAGACATGTATGCCTACAAAGCTATTCACCACAACAATCGCCTAGGACAAAAATCCATACAGTTCTGAACAGTCTATGGTGCGACCTAACAAAACATCACAAATTCAATTCATCCATTCCATTTTCGCATATCACATATAAATCAAAAACATTTGCATTCATCATAACATATGCATCCATCAAAATAAATTAACATGCATACATCCATATTCATCAAACCATCATGCATAAAATCAAATCATCACATGTGCATAAACAAAATAAAGCCGGTATATATATATATCGTCAAAAATGCCCGTAGGCTACAAAAAGTTGGTCCTCTGACCCCGCAACAAAATCCAAAATCCAAAATCCCAAGCCTAGGGCGTCGACCACCATGATCACGTAGGATCAGTGTGATGGGAACTACCCCCTATGGTGTGGGTCCTATGGGACCCCTCAGGGCGGTTGCTGGTAGCCCCCGCATCATGCCTACTCGCCCCCCTCCTCTAGTCGCCTACGTCGAGAGGATGCTGACTGCTCAGTCTCACTCCCTCTCGAGCGGCGCGATGATCCGCCTATGCTGAATGTAGGGACCCACCCACCAAGGTGGCTAATCTCTGCCTCCAGCTCTAACCGCTGCCACACCGAGTCCATCTCCCACTGGTGATACATCACCAAGTTCTCCTCGCACCGCGCCAAAGCCCTATCCCTCTCTACCAGCTACGTCCGTAGGAGATCCCTCTCTCATGTCGCATCAGTACCCCCATCCTATCGATGAGAAGCAGCTAATGCATTCTCTCGCTCCACCAGCTGCATCCGTAGGAGATCCCTCTCCTGTAGAGCCTCCCCCAACTCCTCATCCCACCTCCGTAGCAACTCTACCAACCACGCATTCTCAGCGCATAACCCTACATCCACGTCCGCCGCATCTGCCCGAGGCATGGGCATCTCTAGAATAGTAGCCTGCTCTGGCTCCCACTACTCCGCGATGTCCTGCATCTCCGGCTGATCCGGAGCCCCAAGATCCGCATCCATACCATCCACCTCCACCATCTCCGCATCCTCCAACGGAGCTCCCCAGTCATCACCTGGTGCCTCGGCACCCTCCCCACCCATGGCTGCTGCCCCCATGCCTCCCAATGGCCCCTCGCCTCGCCATCGCCGTAGGATCCACCACTGGTCATACTCTATAGTAGTCCCGACGTCATCCATGTCCGGGACGTCAATCACCACATCTAAATCCTTGCCAAGTGGCACGATGACTGGCCGATCCAGAGTCCTCTCATCCCCCCGACGTCGATAGACCACGGGTTCACCAGGCAACCCTTGGTGCACCCCAAACTATCATGTCACCCGATTGTATGGGAAGAACTCATGCTCGGTCCCATGCCGCCCAATCAGCCACCGCCCCCTATGTACCTACCGAAGCCACTCTCCAGCCTCAGGCCAGGCTGGACAGTCTCGATAAGGGCGCCAAAACACCTCCCTCAAAGCAAGCCGAGCGAAGGCATCAGCATAGTGCCCTACAACACCTGCCCACCACCGACTCTATCCCTGCTCCTCAGATCACCGCCACAGCACCGCGTAGCCTATATCCTTATCCTCCATCTCCCCCCGAGTCATCCATGGTAGCCCCATCGACCTCTCAACTGCTATGTGCTGCCAGGCCTAGCTCTACAATAGATAACTACAGCTGATCCCCTTCTGCTTCCGGCAACGGACCTCGTACAACTCCCCATAGAGCTATGCCAGCAGCGTCTGTCCCCACCTCATAATCAATGGTGCCTCCGTCGAGCACTCAACCAACCGCCAGACCACATCCAATAGGTTCCACGAGAACCTCGCACCTGACGAGTCAGGCAACAGCATGTTGGAAATGAGGCCCATGAGTAATGAGTGCCTCACTCCCAACACCCCCCTCTCCAACCACCATCGAACCAGAATCCTGCCCATCTGACAGTCCATCTCGGCCATCTCCACTGGGCTCTCCACGCCCAGCTCCTCCCCATGCCCAAAGCACCGTATCAACACAGTTGTCCGCTGGTCACGCGGTGACGTCCTGATCGGCAATCCATCTATCAAAATCCGTAGAATCCGATAGATGTCGTCTAGTGTCACTGTCATCTCCCCTGTTGGGAGATGGAAGGTGTTGGTCCGGGGATCCCATAGATTGATCAAGGCCATCAGATAGGCCCGATCCCCGACCACAGGCTCCAGTCGAGTCACCTGCTTGAGCCCAAGAGCATCAAGCCACTCCCAGTCAGCCATAGTTAGCGCCCCACGTGCTTCGGCAAAAGCAGTAGGCACCCGATACCGGCTTTTCACAATCTGCACAAGAACAACGCAAAACATTAAAAATTATGAAAAACTGTACAACAAAAACATGAATATACAACACTACATAAAAGTGTACAGCCAAAAACAACACAAAAAATTTACAAAACTTAATTTGTCAGTCCTAGGGTTTCTAATCCTAACTGATAAATTTAAAAACAAAACAAAATTCAAAAATTAATTTGTCAGTCCTAGGGTTTCTAATCCTAACTGATAAATTTAAAAACAAAACAAAATTCAAAAATTAATTTGTCAGCCCTAGGGTTTTAAACTCTAAACTGATTAATTAACAAAAACACAAATATTTTGTCAGTCCTATTGTCAGTCATAGGATTTCGGTATTCTAAGTTTAAAAAGTCTGTACAAACAAAACAAACGTAAAAATAACAGTTTTAACTTAGGGTTTTCACCTACATTTTAAAACTGACAAGCTCAGCCTAAAAAACTAGGGTTTTACGTTCCATTTATCCTAGGGTTTTTAAGTTAAAAGCAAAAATAAAGATTTTTCACCTAGGTTTTAGCTACGTCCTCCATTCAATATTTAGCTAAAGTCTTGGTTTGTGTCTAGTTAAGTTTTTAGGGTTTTCATTTTTATTTCAAGAAAACAACATCACAAAAGAAAAATAAACAAATAACTTGCAATTTCGAAAACACATAACAAAAAGTAATAATGCTAAAGAGCACTTATTGGTCTCGCTTCGGCTCCATCGCTCGATCCGGTTTGTGCACTCATGATGTCGGGAGAAATTTGGCAGCGCTTCGCTTCGCAGAATTAACCTCCTCCTCCCCAGAGCTCCAAATCGCAAGAAAATTTAGATGCAAATGAGCCCAAACCCTAGTTTTGGCCTTTAAATAAGCCTTTTGAGCCTATATTCGTTCCTACCTGGGATGAGCACTCTGGTTAGTGCTCGTCCTACCCTGGGATGAATACTATGCTAGAATTCGTCCCACCCCAGAATGAATTTAGGGCAAAAATTTCAAAAAACAACAAAAATTGAACAAAAATGCACCAAAAGCAACAATAAACCTGTCCAATGAGAGTGCTTTTGCACTTGACATTCCGGGCATGCAAAATAGATGTCGGGGTCACAAATCCTCACTATCCTACTCCCTAAGAAGGCTACCATAGCCGGACCACTCCACGGGAAGATGAATTTTCGAGAATTTCATCCCCAAACGACATCGCCAAAAGGGTCAAAAACCCACCCAAAAATAAGTAATAACATTGCCAAATGAAGGCGCCTTCACGCCTGACATTCTTGGCATCCAAAATAGACGTCGGGGTTATAAATCATCACCATCCTACTCCCTAAGAAGGCCACCATGGCCGGACCGCTCCACGGGAAGATGGATTTTTGACAATTTCAGCTCCAAACGGCATCGCCAAAAGGGTTAACACCCACCAAAAATAGGTCTAAATGTCGGAAAACTGCACACACATTCAATGCTAAACATCTGGCGGCTACCTTACCTAAGTCATCTTGGGTCAAGCGACTCGTCGCTTTTCTCATGAAGGTCATTCCCTCATCGATTCGTCGCTTGAGGGGGTAGTCACACTTAGTCACCAATCAACAATTACACACCCAATCATGGAAAATGGCATGCATTCAAAGGATCATTGACAAAGACAATTACGCTCCTGCTTGGGGCAGTAAACAAGCAACAATCACAAGCTGATCAAACACTTGGCATTCATGAATCATGAACTCTAGGTTACCACAGACAAAAGGTTGCGCCCTTTGCCTATTCATGACTGATCAATGTCCAAGTTCAAGTAACACCTCACCGAAAAAGGTTAACACTTGAGTTGAGTTCCTTCGCTCGTCAGAAGCAAGGATTCAAGAATGCATGCCCTTTCCATGCTTGGGGCATCAAGAGTTGGTTAGGTTACTAAGAAACCCTAATCATTAGTGCTTTGGTTATCTATTTTTGCTCGACGTTGCGCCATGCACAGCGCATCCCAAAAAGGGGCATCTGTAGACACCAAAACAGCACCAATCCGATTATGTGACTGCAAACACTGATCGCATTGACACACACAGCCCCAAGGGCAGCCCCTAGAGGTTAAACAGTGGTCCTAACCACTCTCACAGTAGTTTTGGGAAGTCAGAGATCAATTTGACACCTTCTAGGCACTTTGCTCAGAATCCATCCCTCCCTGGGATGAATTCAAAATGGGATCCGTCCTCCCCTGGGACGAATACAGAATCCGCTCCGGGGTAGGACGAATTCTAGGTTCAACGGGCAAAAAGAGAAATTGCACCAAATGGTAGCCAAGGATAGTCAATTAATGCTCCCTGCCTTGCATGCGCGCGTAGGTGGGCAAATTGAACGTTAGAGGACTGTCACAAGGGCAGTCATGGAAGCCCAAGTCAGGGAGGAATCTCCTCCCTCTTGGGAAGGCATGGCCGCCAAGTGGCGCCCCTGCATGCCCATCCAAAGAGACCCCTTGGGTCTATAAATTGGTGAGCTTCCTCACCCAAAAGAGGATAGGTTGGAAGCATTTTCAAGCAACGAAGTGCTGCCAAATTGATACCACGCTTTACCCTTTGATTCACCTCTTCCACATCCTTGATCTCTTTCACAAGGGAGGTCATTGGGTGGTTATTGGAAGTGTGAATCCGGATCCAAAACCCAACACTTGACCACATTATCCCACCCATTCACCGACAACACATTACAAGAGATTTTGGACCCATCCCAAGTGGATTGGTGCCGAAATCAGGTTCCAACGGTGGGCGGCCCGCCCGGGCGCCCCGCACTCCTACGAGCCTAATATTATTTTTTAAGAACGATTGGGAATTCATGGCAGATTGTTATTTTTTGTCATTTGTTTATTTTGCATTCCATCTTATGCTGCTTAAATAGCTTGTAATTCTGATTTCACAATGCTTTGATCAAATTTTATCATGTTTTATCGCTTTTGTAGTCCTCACTAACTTGCAGGTAGCAGCGTCAAATTCCCATTGATGGAGGCCAAATTGGGGAAATCTGACCATCTGGGTCTTCCCAAAATGCCTCCAATTAGCTAACCCCAAGTTTGCAGGTCTTTTGGAGCTCCCTAGACGTGACATTTTGGGCAGTATCACTTCGGCGCTTTGGTGCAGGTGAATTCGTCCTACCCCGAGCGAATTACAGTCGGATCCATCCCGCCCCAGAATGAATTCAAATCGATGAAGAATTTCTCGACTGTTTCATTTGCAGTGATCTTCTAGAGGAGCAGCAAGGATCAAGGATTCATCAACACCAGCGACGGCAACACTTTGGCCCGCCCATTTTACATGTGGGCACGCGGAAGGAGGAACACTAAGTCATGATTGTAACCAAAACTCATTTAACGCTCCTAGCCCCTGAAAAGGGAGGAGGCATCTTTGTAACTGATATTAAGAGAGTTAAATAAAAAGGGTTGTGCTTTCTGTACTTTCTTTTATCTCAGTTCAATTCGTCTCTTTCATTTCATGCATTTCACTTTATAGGACCTTAAGCGTTAATTTTGGGTTTTGAATGCATCGCATTAGTTTTCCTTTCAATCTTCCGGAATCTCGTGCTTTCACCCTTCAAGTATTGTAATGCGGTGCAGCTAATGCCACAATCGACCCTGCCATCAACGCATTTGGATTTCTAGTTAAATCCATCTAAACAGGGTCCGATTCCATAGGCATCCCCGTTAACAAGTTCTTCAAAATCCCAACGAGGTTCATCTTCATCATCCGGTCCTCCACCAACGACACCATCTTTGGGGGCCAAACAAAAGGACAAAGGGAAGGAACCCATGGAAGAGGCAAAACCTTTGGAAGAGACACTGCCATCAGTGTCAACTATCTCTACTAAGGAGATGCCTAGCCGGATGGAAGTCGAGGCTCCTAGTCCACCCGACATGGAGTGGACTCAAGGAGAACTTCCATTCCCTCCCCCTCAACCACCAACGATCACCATTGAAATGGCCAATACAGGCCTGGGGGAGTATCTGGTGTAGAATATTGTAGCAACACCCACACTAGAATCCATGCAAGACATGGGGAGACCTCGACTCCCCATTGGCACTATTGTTCCCCTAGGCTACCCACCGAACCAGAAAAACTTTGTGTATGGGGGCCTTGATCATGGCGTTGCACCATGCACGCAAGAGGATGAAGACGAAGAGCCTTTTGCTGAAAATTTCAACTATCTGTCTA
The DNA here is from genome assembly GCA_028583015.1 of Wollemia nobilis. Classification (NCBI taxonomy): domain Eukaryota; kingdom Viridiplantae; phylum Streptophyta; class Pinopsida; order Araucariales; family Araucariaceae; genus Wollemia; species Wollemia nobilis. The sequence continues at coordinate 34,365 of JAQPPZ010003282.1, forward strand.
ACCCATAATTTGCTCTAAGATACCTTGGCCAATGCAATTGGCACGAATATGGGTTAGGCCGATATGAGCAAGGGATACGTGTTCTTTGCCAACCAAGATACCAAATTCCATATGACAAGTTAGGAGTAGGGTTCAACCACCCCCTGCCCTTGGACATCTTGGTGGAGAACATGCAAGGCCTAGGGATAGGCAACAAGGGGGATTGGCATCAGATCCATATGCCAACCCTAACACCACATATACATTGAGGGATTATCTCCCATTAATGACAATCAACCTTGTTGGCTCTAGTAATCCCTTCCCTTTGCTCGAGAGAGGAGAAAGCTCGAGAGCTCATTTTCAAGGAGGTTATAGACAGTGTCAAGAGGGATCTTCGGAGGATGAGTCAGAGTATGAACCAACATCATATGACCCCTTCGAATCAGATAGCGATCACTCTCAAGTGATCCCCATGGATGACTATCAAGAGAGCCTCTTGAAAATGTTCCCCTCTGGATGCTCCAATCGAGCAAGTGCCACGCCAAGAGAATCAGGTCCCCCCATGGAGAGTGGAACAACCTAGGTGGGGCCAGATTAATTTGCTTGAGTAGGACGAGCCTATAATGCCTCAAATAGTTGTCGAAGCCAATGAGGGCTTTTGGATCTCCGATAGTGATTACGAAGATGAGACAAAAATGGCATATCTTAATCACATGCGGTAGATGCAGCATCGGCGCCCCTTGGAGATTAACGACATATTTGAATAGATGAACATAGTTCCAGGGCATGAGTGGTACGTAGACCTAGCACGATGGGACCAAGTGTTGGATCCGCTACTCTGGGCATACGAAGAGCACCTTCCACCCAGAGACCCTATAGTGACATTAGTGCCGAGGGTAGACCCTGTCTTCCTATCCGCACATAGGGCCGATCCATTCGTGCTCGTACCTCTAGAGCTAGATCCGAGCATAGAGAGCATCTAGGATGTCCGAGTAACCACACCCATGGTAATGGAGACCAAAATCATTTCATCAACATGATCTCCATTGACTTAACCGCCCCCATCCACAATCTAGCCGATCTAGCATAGTCATTGTATCTAGACATAGATGCCATAGACTGGGATCACATCAATTCCCCTCCATCCCCATCATAGTATCGGCCTTTTGGTGAAATGCTCCATTTTACCCCTAGGCAAACTTAGGATATCTACCATGCTAAAGAGGAACCCGAGGTTCCTAACGATGATCTAAACTCAACAAATGATATCCACTTGATCCCAACTCCACATCAGTTGGAAGACGGATCCCACATGTCGGTCGAGGAGATGACTGACGTAGACATCGGCTCAGATCCAATGAATCCATAGATCATCAAGCTGGGGGTAATTTTATCCCTCGAAGAGCAAGCCGACTACATTGCCCTTCTCAAAGAGAAGAATGAGGTTTTTGCATGGTCATACAAAGACATGTCGGGACTAGACCCGTAGCTAGTCATGCATAATCTAATGCTTGATCCGACAGTCAAGCCAGTTAAGTAGAAACTATGCAAGATGCACCCAACAGTGGCCTTAATGGTCAAAGACGAATTGCAAAAGTTTTTGGATGCATAGTTTGTCATTTGCATGGATTATCCACCATGGTTGTCCAACATGGTGCCCATCAAGAAGCTTGATAGGAGGATTCGCATATGCACTGATTTTTGAGATCTAAACAAAGTGAGTCCTAAGGATTATTTTCCCTTGCCGAGCATCGACACATTGGTAGACGCTACAACGGGTCACGAAATTCTTTCCCTCATGGATGGTTTCTCGGGATACAATCAAATTTGTATCAATCCTGAGGACCAACTAAAAATGGTGTTCACAATGCCTTGGGGGACATTTTGTTATAAGGTCATGCCTTTTGGCCTTAAAAATGTTGGCGCCACCTACCAACGTGCCATGACGTACATCTTCCATGATTACATGCATAAGACTTTGGAAGATTACATGGATGATTTGTTGGCCAAATCTCTTTTGCGCCTGGATCATCTCGATGACTTAAGCAAGATCCTCGATCGCCTCATGGAGCATAGAGTCAGACTAAATCCCAAGAAGTGCATTTTTGGCGTCACATCTGGAAAACTCTTGGGTTTCATAGTCTCAAAATGGGGCATCAAGGTGGACCCAAACAAAGTCAAGGCAATCCTTGAAATGCTTCCCCCAACTACCATCAAGCAGCTCAGAAGCCTGCAAGGAAAGGTCACGTCGATCAAGCACTTCATAGCGTAGCTATCTGACAAGTGCCAACCAATGAACAAGTTGTTGCACAAGGGGGTAGCATTTCATTGGGATGACGAGTGCCAGTCAACCTTCGACGACATTAAACAATACTTGGCTTCGCTACTAGTATTGGCACCACCTAGACTAGGAGTGTCGTTCTACTTATACATCTCAGCTACTGAGGTGGCATTGGGAGCCATGTTAGCCCAAAAGAACGAACTTCACAAGGAATAGGCTACTTACTATCTTAGCCGCACCCTGGTCAGCTATGAACTTAACTATGCATACGTCGAGAAACTCTGCTTGGTAGTGGTGTTTGCTACCAAAAAGCTATGCCATTACATGCTGAGCAACAAGACGTATGTTGTGTCTAAGGAGAATCCATTGCGATACATGATGAGTCGTACTTATCATAGTAGTCACACGACAAAATGGATCATGTTGTTGATAGAATTTGACATAGAGTTTATTGGATAGAAATCCATAAAAGGTCAGGTCATAGCCGATCAACTAGCAGAGGCTCCTCTTGAAGACGATTAGCCTCTAGTCATAGAACTACCCGATGATGGGGTCTTCCATGTCTCAGAATCGCCAGATTCTGACGAGCCTGAGTCATAGGCCGACATAACCCTATTTTTTGATGGTTCTAAATGTGAGCAAGGTGGTGGTGCAGGAATAGTATTCTTCACACCACAGGGCACTCCTATGCCCCTGTCATTTAAATTAAATTTCCCATGCACCAACAACAATGCAGAGTATGAAGCCTTGCTCATAGGTCTTCAGACAAAAATCACCATGAACATTAAATGATTGAATATCTTTGGTGATTCACTATTAATTGTCAACCAAGTCAAAGGGGTATTCCAATGCAAATGCCTAGTTCTACAGGCCTACAAAGCCCTAGTGGATAAATTCCTGGCAAAGCTTGAATGGTACGACATCGAGGCACTCCCTCGATCATCGAATCATTTTGCAAACACTATGGCCTCTTTGGGGTCGCTAATCCCACAAGACATTTCTGGTGATATGACCACCATTCAAGTCAAAACACTATCGCAATCCATGATGGAGTGAGAAAGCTCTGATTTAACACCAAGAATCCACTTGATCCAGATTGAGCCATCCATGGACAGGTTCTCTCGAATCCACGATCGTCTGAATCATGCCAACTAGGGGTCCTTGTTCTCCCCTACTCCCATTAATAGCAACACAACACTATTCTTACAAGTTCTCTCCCACTCAGCTTTTGCTAGGGATGAACTTCAAGAGGGATAGGGCTGTTCATACCATCGAGGATTCTGATCAGCAGGATTGGTATTCACCCATTAGGGACTACCTCAAGTTAGGTAACCTCCCACTTGGATTGATGCATGCCACAAAACATGCATTCAAGAAAAAAGCGGCAAAGCATGTCTTGTTAGGAGACATTTTGTATCATCGTAGCTATGAAGGGATCCTCCTTCGATGCTTGGACCAACAAGAGTCCACTTGGGTGATCGCCCAAGCGCACGATGGTACATGTGGTGGCCACTTTAGCGGTATGGCCATCGCAAAGCACATTCTTTGCATGGGCTATTATTGGCCATATTTAGAGCGAGATTGTTGTGCATATGTCAGGAAGTGCATGAAATGTCAACACCATGCTAATTTGACACACGTACCTTCCTAGGCCTTGCAGCCAATCCAATCAGCTTGGCATTTTTCATAGTGGGGCCTAGATCTAATCGAAAAGATCTCCCCTGCGTCGTCAAGTCGTCACACGTTTATCATCACGACCATAGAGTACTTCACCAAGTGGGTGGAAGTAGTTTCGCTTACCTCTACGACTGGACCCCACATTGTGGAGTTCATTTTGCATAACATCATATGTCATTTTGGTATTCCATCCAAGATAATCTCGAATAATGGGACGTCATTCAAGAACAAAGATGTGCGTGCTTTGACCACAAAGTACAAAATTTAGCACAATTTTTTGACACCCTATTATCCGCAGGCAAATGGGCAAGTAGAGGCATCGAACAAAATGCTAGTTGCCATCCTTAAAAAGATAGTCACAGATAATCATAAGGATTGGCATGTTCAGATCCCACTTGCCCTATGGGCCTATCGCACTAGCATTCGGACACCCACTAGGACAACTCCTTTTTCGCTCGTGTATGGCTCCGAGGCTGTCATGCCTCTCGAGTTGGAAATTCCTTCCCTGTGCATATCAATGCAATATTTCATCGATGATGATACTACGCGGTAGGCCCGGTTAGACCATCTTACATTGCTTGATGAACGACGCATTAATTCCCTTGAGCATTTACGTATCTACCAAGAGCGACTTAAGAAAGCATACAACATGAAAGTTCACTTGAGGGACTTTTAGGTCGATGACTTGGTCTTGAAAGAAAACCAATAGAACTCTAGTTTGCTTTCCCATCTCAGGGACAAATTCATGGCAAACTGGTTAGGTCCTTATGTCATTGATAGCAAAATAGGACCTGGAACATACCGGCTAGCCTCTCTTGATGGAATCAAGGAACTAGAGCCCTTGAACATCAGTCATTTGTGGCCATTCCATGCTTAGAAGAGCCATAGCCCAACCCAAAATGCTCCAAGGATTTTCGTAATCGCTTGGTCAATCCCCAAAATGCTCCAAGGATTTTTGTAATCGCTTGGTCAATCCCCAAAAGCTCCAAGGATTTCCGTAATCGCTTGGTCAATCCCCAAAAGCTCCAAGGATTTCCGTAATCGCTTGGTCAATCCCCAAAAGCTCCAAGGATTTTCGTAATCACTTGGTCAACCCCAAAATGCTCCAAGGATTTTCGTAATCGCTTGGTCAATCCCCAAAAGCTCCAAGGATTTTTGTAATCGCTTGGTCAACCCCAAAATGCTCCAAGGATTTTTGTAATCACTTGGTCAATCCCCAAAATGCTCCAAGGATTTCCGTAATCGCTTGGTCAATCCCCAAAATGCTCCAAGGATTTTCGTAATCGCTTGGTCAACCCCAAAATGCTCCAAGGATTTTTGTAATCGCTTGGTCAATCCCCAAAATGCTCCAAGGATTTCCGTAATCGCTTGGTCAATCCCCAAAATGCTCCAAGGATTTTCGTAATCGCTTGGTCAATCCCCAAAATGCTCCAAGGATTTTTGTAATCGCTTGGTCAATCCCCAAAAGGCTCCAAGGATTTTCGTAATCGCTTGGTCAATCCCCAAAAGGCTCCAAGGATCTCCATAATTGCTTGGTCAATCCCCAAAAGGCTCCAAGGATTTCCATAATCGCTTGGTCAACCCCAAAATGCTCCAAGGATTTCCGTAATCGCTTGGTCAATCCCAAAAATGCTCCAAGGATTCTCGCAATCGCTTGGTCAAAAACAAGAAAATTCAAAAACAATAAAATCATCAAAAAATAACAAAATTTGCATCTCATTTCCATGCATGCTCAAAATCATCACAAAAATAAAGAGCTCTATTTTTCATATCATCTTCATATTCACACAAATCAATCCATCAAAAACACAAAAACATATAGTTGCATTAAGCATCACATCCATACATTGCATATTTGTGGTCATAAAGGTCAAAGTGCCATAGACTGTCATCTTCTACATTTTTCCACTTTATCAATAGCTCATCGCCTATAACCGCCATTCATGTTATTCTCCTACATCATAGTCAGCTGTTTTTTCATGTATCGAGAGTTTTCGTCATTCAGTCTTCATTAGCTTTCTTGCCACGTACTGTACCAAGTCAGACAGATTTTACGTAGGTAGAGTTCTACTTGGATCACACCTTGTTACGTAGCATCCCGACACAAGTTAAAACATATAACAAAGTTCCCAAGTTGTGTGAATGAAAGATGAAACCTGCAAAGCAATCCAAGTCACCATAAGCGAAATGGCTATCTTGCTCATCCCCCTGTGCGAATGACCCCAAGAATGCTGAGAGTTGGCAAAAGGACAAGCATCCTCCCTACCCAATTCCCCAAGAATCCCAAGTTCTCAAAAGTTGCAAAAACATCAACAATTTGCAAACGTCAAAAAAAAAAAAACAAAATTTTTAACATCACAACCAAAGTGCATACATCAAGAAAAGCACATAAAATAGTGATTCTCATCACTCCATATCCTAATCCCTTGCTCAAAAGAAAAAAAAAATACAAAAATAAACAGTGATTTTTATCACTACACAAGAGCAAGTATCCCAATACAATTGAAGAAAAGAAGGGAGTCGAACTTGAATCCTTGGAACTCTCAGCATTCCGACAGGTCATGAGGCAAACCTCAATACCGGTTTGGTTGATAGCCTATCGGTCACTGGTGGTAAACCTCCCGCATGACGATATATATGTCACATTAAATTGTGCGCAGATCAATGTTTGCATGTGGATGAGCTAGCTTATGGTATCTTGGATCGCACCATAGACTAATCTAACTAAATACAACAAAGGAGTTAGTGGGGCTAATTAGGTGATCCTTAGTACAAGTTTGGTTGACAGCCTATCTGGCACTGGCGATATCCTGACAAATACCACATAAATGAACTCAATTGCACACACAGGGATGTGAAATAACTTGGTCCAAAACAAGTCCGATTCATACCTTGTTCAAAAAGTCTTGTGAGATAAAGTACAATCGTGGCTAGTTAGTTAAAACCTCTGAGCCTCAGAAAACCTTAACTACATTTGAAACCAACTTGCTATATTTTATTCTCGTACCAAAAAAAAAAAAAACATGTATGCCTAAAAATCTATTCACCACAGCCATCGCCTAGGACAAAAAGCCATAAAGTTCTACATAGTCTATGGTGTGACTACCAAACATCACAAATTCAATTCATCCATTCCATTTGCATATCATATAAACTAGAAACATTTGCATTCATCAACAACATATGCATTCATCACTATAACTTAACATGCATACATCCATATTCATCAATCATCGTGCATAAAATCAAATCATCACATGCGCATAAACAAAATAATAAAGTCTATACATATATATTGTCAAAAATGCCCGTAGGCTACAAAGAGCTGGTCCTCTGACCCCACAACAAAATCTAAAATCTCAGAAACCCCCAAGCCTAAGGCATTGGCCACCATGATCACGTAGGATCGATGTGGCAGGAACTACCCCCCATGGTGTGGGTCCTATGGGACCCCTCAAGGCGGTTGCTGCTAGCCCTTGCATCATGCCTACTATCGCCTCCCTCATCCAATCACCTACAACAAGATGATGCTGACTACTCAGTACCACTATCCCTCATCCAACATGAAGAGCCACATCCAAGGGGCTCAGGTAACCACCCACCGAGGCGGATAATCTCTCCCTCAAAATCCATCCGATGCCAAGACCAATCTGTCTCCCACCGAGACCAATCTATCTCCCATCGCAACCACTCTGCCTCCCACTGACGGTAGTAAGCTATTGCATCATCGCGCTACACCAGCTACATCCATAGGAGATCCCTCTCCTATGCACCAGTCCCCCCCTGGCACGCGACCACTTGCCATCTGAGCCCGCAAGAGATCCCTCTCTTGTAGAGCCTCCCCCAACTCCTCATCTCACCTTCATAGTAGCTCCACCAATCGTGCATTCTCAGTGTGCACCCCTGCCTCCATGTTCTCTACCACGGCCAGATGCATAGGCACCTTTGGAACAACAGCCTGCTTTGGCTCCCACTACTCCGGGACATCCTACATCTTCGGCTAGTTTGGAGCCCCAAAATCCATGCCCAAATCATCCACCTCCACCATGTCCACCTCCTCTAGCGGAGCTCCCCAACCCTCACCTGGTGCCTCCGCACCATCATCCCCCGTTGCTACCGCCTCCATGCCTCCCAGTGGCCCCTCTCCCCACCATTGCCATAGAGTCCACCATTGATCATACTCTGCAGTAGTCCCGATGTCATCCACATCTGGGATGTCGATCACCACATCCAAATCCTCGCCCAATGGTGTGATGATCGGCTGATCCAGAGTCCTCTCGTCCCCTAGATGTCGATAGACCACGGGCTCACTAGGCAACCCCTGGCGCACCCCAAACTGTCATTTCACCTGGTTGTACGGGAAGAACTCCTACTCGGTCCCATGCTGCCCAATCATCCACCACTCCCTACGTACCTATCGGAGCCACTCTCTAGCCTCAGGCCAGGCTAGATAGTCCCGATAGGGATGCCATAACACCTCCCCTAGAGCAAGTCGAGTGAAGGCATCGACATAGTGCCCTACAGCACTTGCCCATCATTGACTCTGTCCCTACTCCTTAGACCACCGCCATAGATCCATGTACCTTATATCCTTATCTTCCATCTCCACCCACGTCATCCATGGTAACCCCTTTGGCCTCTCCACCACTATGTGCCACCAACCCCAACTCTGTAGTAGATAGCTGTAGCTGATCCCCTTCCACCTCCGGTAGCGAACCTCATATAGCTCCCCATAGAGCTGTGCCAGCAATGTCTATCCCCATCTTAGGACCAAAGGCTCCTACGTCGAACACTCCACCAGTCGATAGACCACATCCAGTAGGTTCCACAGGAACCTCGCACCTGACGAGTCAGGTAGCAACATGTTGGAAATGAGGCCCATAAGCAATGCGTGCCTCACTCCCAACATCCCCCTCTCAAACCACCATCGAACTAGAATCCCACCCATCTGGTAGTCAATATTTGCCCTCTCCACTGGACCATCCACCCCCAACTCCTCCCCATGCCTAAAGCAGCGTGTCAACACTGCAACTCGTTGATCCTTCGGCATCGTCCGGATCGGCAGTCCATCTAGTGGAATCCTAAGAATCCGATAGACATCCTCCGAGGTCATTGTCATCTCTCCTATTGGGAGATGGAAGGTGTTGGTCTGGGGATCCCATAGATTTATCAGGTCTGTCAGATAGGCCCGATCCCCGACCATTGGCTCCAACCGAGTCACGTACTTGAGCCCAAGGGCGTCAAGCCACTCCCAGTCAGCCATAGCTAGCGCCTCCCATGCTTCAGCAAAAATAGTTGGCACGTGATACCGACTCTTCACAACCTACAACAAACAATAAAATAAGCACATTAGAATTAGGAAAATAGTGCACAGCCACAAACAACATAAATTAAAACAAAACAAAATTAAAAATAACAAAATTTAATTTTTCAACCTAGGGTTTTATACTCTCAAATTGATAAATTCGAACACAAAAAAATAAGTATAAAAAAATATAAATATATATATATATATATATATATATATATATATATATATATATATATTACAAGAAAAAAATAAAGAGGGAGTTCACTTACTGGTCTCGCTTCGGCTCTACCACTCGATCCGGTTCGTGCACTCATGGTGGCGAAAAAAATTTGGCAGTGCTTCACTTCGTAGAATTGACCTCCTCCTCCTCAGAGCTCCAAATCGCAAAAAAAGCAAGTGCAAATGAGCCCAAAACCTAGTTTTGGCATTTAAATAGGCTTTTTGAGCCTGTAATCATTCCTCCCTAGAACGAGCACTCTGGTTAGCACTCTTTCCACCCTAGAACAAATACTACATAGGAATTCATCCCACCCTAGAACAAATTCAGCACACAAATTTCAAAAATAGCAAAAAAATGCACCAAAAACAATAATAAAACTGTCCAATGAGAGTGCTTTTGCACTTGACATTCCAGGCATGCAAAATAGATGTCGAGGTCACAAATCCTCACTATCCTACTCCCTAAGAAGGCTACCATAGTCGGACCTCTCCACGGGAAGACGGATCTTCGAGAATTTCATCCCCAAACGATGTCCCCAAAAGGGTCAAAACCCACCCAAAAATAGCAATAACACTGTCGAACGAAGGTGCCCTGGCGCCTGACATTCTTGGCACCCAAAAAAGATGTCGGGGTTATAAATCGTCACCATCCTACTCCCTAAGAATGCCACCATGGCCGGACCACCCCACGGGAAGACAAATTTTTTGACAATTTTAGCTCCAAATGGCGTCACCAAAAGGGTTAACACCCACCAAAAATAGGTCTAAATGTCAAAAAATTGCACACATAATTCAAAGATAAATATTTGAAGGCACCCTTACCTAAGTCATCTTGGGTCAAGCGACTCATTGCTTTTCTCATGTAGGTCATTCCCTCATCGATTCGTCGCTTGAGGGGGTAGTCACACTTAGTCACCAATCAACAAATACACACCCAATCATGGAACTGGCATGCATTCGAAGAATCATTGGCAAAGACAAATCACGCCCCTTCTTGGGGCAGTAAACAAGCAATAATCACAAGTTGATCAATCACTTAGCATTCATGAATCATGAACTCAAGGTTCCCACAGACAAAAGGTTGCCCCTTTGCCTATTCATGACTGATCAATGTCCAATCTCAAGTAACACCTCACTGAAAAAGGTTAACACTTGAACTGAGTTCCTTCACTCGTCAGAAGAAAGGATTCAAGAATGCATGCCCTTTTCATAATTTGGGCATCAAGAGTTGGTTAGGTTACTAAGAAACCCTAATCATTAGTGCTTTGGTTATCTATTTTTGCTCGACGCTATGCCTTGCACAATGCATCCCAAAAAGGGGCATCTATAGACACCAAAACAGCACCAATCCGATTATGTGACTGCAAACACTGATCGCATTGACACACACAGCCTCAAGGGCAGCCCGCAGAGGTTAAACAGTGGTCCTAACCACTCTCACAGCAGTTTTGGAAGGTCATAAATCATTTTGGCACCTTCAAGCACTTTGCTCAATATTCGTTCCACCCAAGGATGAATTCAAACTGGGATTCACCCCACCCCGGGATGAATTCCAAATCTGCCCCATGGTGGGGCAAATTGCAAGTTTGACAAGAAAAAATTTAAATCTTGACAAATGGCAGCTCGAATCCACCACTTAATGCCTCCTTCATTTCATGGAAGCATGGGTGAGCGTTTTCGAGTGTTAGAGGTTGTTACAGGGGCAGTCATGAAGCCCCTAATCATTGAGGAATCTTCCCTCCCCTGGAAGGGCATGGCTGCCATGTGGCACCTTTGCATGCTCATCCCAAGAGACCTCTAGGTCTATAAATTGATGAGTTTCCTCATCCCAAAACATAGAGAGTAAGAGAAATTTGGAGCAACGAAGTGCTGCCATTTTATTTCCCCATACATCCTTGTGCGATTTGTGCCTTCTACATCCTTGATATCTTTTAGAGAGGAGGTCATTGGGTGACTATTGGAAGGTCGAATCTTGAGCCCAAAACCTGATATTTGGCCATAGAATACCACCCAATTTGTCGACAACACCTTCTGAGAGATTTTGGACCCATCCCAAGTGGATTGGTGCCAAAATCAGGCTCCAAACGGTGGGCAGCCCGCCCGAGCACCCCACACTGCTATAGGCCTAATCGTCCCTTTTAGGAATGGTTGGGAATCTATGGTAGATTTTTCTTTCTATCATTTTCATTTTCTACATTCAATTCTATGATGCTTAGATAGGTTGTCATTTAAGTTTTGTCTCGTTTTGAACAATTTTGGTCATGTTTCTATATTTGTTTGATTTTACTAACTTGCAGGTAGCATCATAAGATTCCCATTGATGAAGGTCAAATTGGGAAAATCCAACCATCTGGGTCTTCCCAAAATTCCCCCAATTAGCTAACCCCAAGTTTGTAGGTCTTTTGGAGCTCTCTAGGCCGGACATTTGGGACAATACCTTTTCGGCGTTTTGTTGTAGGTGAATTCGTCCCTGCCTTGGAGCGAATTCAAATTGGTGAGGAATTTTCGAACTATTCTTTTTGCAGTGCCCTCCTGGAAATGTCTTGATGCCCCTGTCAAATTTTTGGAATATTTGGATTCATTTTAGGCTTAGTTTAATTAGTTTTTCTCATTCATTTACCGCAGGCTTGGAGATTGCATTGCTTTGTTTTATCCACAGGTGCTATTGATTATCTTTTGTTTCTTTGAACACAGGATCAGAACATCGGAGGAGTAGCAAGGAATCAACATTCATAGACACAAGTGGTGGTGATGTTTTGGTCCGCCCATCTTACATGTGGGCACACGGAAGAAGGAAGGCTATCCATGGATGTAACCGAGAGATGGATTTAACGCTCCTCACCCCTAAAAAGGGAGGATGCAAATTGTAACCGAGTTGTAAAATACATCAATAAAAGAGAAGGGCTATTATTTCATTTGGGTTTCAATTCATGCTTTATCCATTTCATGCATTTTTAATTCGTAGGATTCAGTGTTAAGTTTCATTTCAATTTGCATCGTGCTTGGAGTCTTTCCTTTCTTGTTTTCGTATCCTCGTGCTTTTAGTTACATAGTAGGAACTTTTATTTGAGATTCATCACCATCTTATCTCATGTGGATATGTTACACTTATTCCTCTACACACGACGCTTCTAGACTGAGTCTCACCATAAGGTAGCATACCCTTTCAACTTCATGATAGTACACATGAATCTTTTAGGATTATAAATTACTTCAAATTCAAAGTATCTCTCTAACTTGGTGGTCCAATCCACCAAGTCTTCTGGATCCAAGGTCCCGAAATAAATATTTTTTCCGTCATAAGGTTCTATGTGGCCTCACCCTCGTCCTTGAAACCATACTCCTCATCATGATAATCCCTCTCATTTTCACTAATATCACCCACCACTATAGCACATCTACGTTGGATGGCCTTAATAACCTTTAGTCTCACCAAGATATCTCTTATTGTATCAACTATATTTATGATGTACAATCCAAGATTATTTTTCCTTCTCCTCTTTTGAGTCTGTGATCCATATTTATGGTTCATCTATAATGTAGTCACAACTACATGAATAATTAAAATCAAATAAATCTTGTGATCCAACACCATGAAATATAAGCCTAACCTTTGATATGAACTAATGCACCACTGTATGTGGATCATATTAAAAATTGGTACATAGGTATAGGAGTTCATAATGGAAGTAGGAAGAATCAATGGAAGTCAAAACATATAACTCTATTTTTTATCTAAAATGAAGTTAAGGTTATAATAATTGCATACATCTATCATCGATATACTTTGCATTACAATCAAGTAAATCTAAAACTCTACCCAAACTATCTTGAACCAAAATATTCCCTAAATGGAATTCTATCTTCTATAGTGAACCAATACACTACATATATTATTCACATCATGAATCCAAGGAACCCTAATAATAAAAATCCTAATGCAATGGTCATGTCGGCCACCAAAACTATATGGTTCAAATACCATTAAAATTTATGCATAAATATCATGGAACTACATGTGCAAATATCATAGAAATGCATGCACAAAGACTATAGAACTACATGTGCAAATACCATAGAAACACAATTTTTTTTGGTAAATGCAAGTTTGTTTGAACACAATGATGCTCCTGCAATATAGTTATAGCATTGCTAGTTCTTTTTTTTAAGATGTAATCAACTTAGTCTTGGATGTGCTAAATGTATTCCATAAACTATGTTACATTTTTTCTTTCTTTTATCCATGAGGTGAGGACTCCATGGGTTTAATAAGGAGATCTACATCAATGGGTGCCAAGAGTTAGAACTTAGGATTGACATGAAATGGATTATATTTTCTAGAGTTATGCATAGGTTAATTATACCCATGCTAACTGCGGGGAATTATTCCATCCCATGTACATGGATGCTTGAAATTATACATTCAAAGAAGATGCATAATCATTTAAATTATAACTTTTATCTAAGGATTAAAGTCTATGGATATGTCAACTATTAGAGTTTATGCCTTGAATGATTTACATTATACCATGATAGATATTTAAAGTACATAGGATGCCTTATTTAGGCATAAAAAACTTGTAACTAATTCTATCCTATACCACATGCATGGACCTTATGAGAATTGTTTTTCATAATGTGTTTAAAATAATCCTTTCTAACATAAACTATAAAATAATTTTTAAAACTATGGTATATATATTGAAAAACATCTCAAATTATTTTATTTTCAAAATAAATAAGTTCATTTCTTGGAGGTAATGAAATCATTAAAAACAAAAACTTTGAAATGGTGTTATAGGACATTTTTTGTCATCTATGTTTATTAATAACAAATCACTTATATGAATATGAATGTCTCAAGATGAGATAAATTTATACCATTTTATAGTAATTATGTTGTAGGTATGTATTGGAATACAAATTTTCAAATATATAAATTTTCTTTTGTTTTTCTCTCTCTCTCTCTCTCTATATATATATATATATATATAATCTTTTGTATTAAAAGAGTTAGTAATATAACTCTAGAGACCTCATATCTACTAAATCATATCATTATACAAATATAATTTATGTATAGATAAGTATTGGAGCATAGATTTTAAATATATAAATTTAATATAGTGTTTTCATTCTTATATGTTTTAGAATTATTAATAAAGTCATTAAAATAACTTAGAGGTCTTATATGTTAAATCATATCATTTTATATATGTTATGCATAGATAAATATTGGAATTTAGGTTTTAAATCTATAAATTGGATTTAATGTTTTATAATAATTTATAATTAAATATTTGTTTAAAAGGAGAAAATAAATTTTATATTTAATCAAGTACAAAAATTTAGAAAACATATTAAAAAGATTATAAATTATACATTTATCTAGATCTATTTATCTACATTTATTTTTTATGTCCTAAGATATAAACTCTAACAATTTATTGAAAATCTTATATTATTTAAAATAAAAGCTAATGATAATTAAATTATTAACAATAAAATTATAATAATTATATATTATCTATGATGTACTTATATAAAATATATTCATAAAGTATTTTATAAAAAATATTATTAAAAAATACATGTTATATCAAATATTAAATAATAATTGCTTCTATATATCAAAACAAATATATATAAAAAAATAATACTTATTTTATATTTAAAAAAAACCTTTTTAAAACTATAAATACATTTATTTATGTTAAAAAAATCTTTTACTAAAACTATAAATACATTTATTTATTAAAATAAATATGCAATAGATGAATATTTGGGAGCTCAGTTTTATTGGAATAGGTTTTAATTATAAACTCTACTCTGCTCAACAGTTGTGGTTCTTCACTCTAGTGGATCTTGGGATGGCTTTCATTGGTTTACGTTCGTGTTCTTGTGGTTGTCTGAGCGGTTCTCTCATCCGGTCCTCTCTTTTGCATTGCTAGTGTGTGATTTTGATGAAATGTGGTATCCAGGTGGGGAAGCTCTGGACGAACCGGTGGAATCTCTTTCTTTGGAAAAGCCTTGTGGCCAAGCTATTGGGGAGGCTGCACCCAAAAGGAATGGGGGGAGTATAGAATTAGCCAATCGGGTTGTTGATGGAGATGTTCATCCCCAACTCGAAATATCTATCTTTGACTCAACTGTGTCCTCTCTATTGGCAAATCTATCTAGTAATTTAGTGGGATAATTCTCTGGGAGTAGACCGGGTGTTGATGCTTTAAAGAGATGGGCCATCACTCGTTGGAAGTTGATTGGTAGCCTTTATTTATCTCTTCTTTCAAGGAAATTTTTTCTCTTTTCTTTGTGGGACCCCTCTGATGTTGATTTGTTTTTGGAATAGGGGCCTTGGTTTTTCAGAAAGTGTGGGTTGTATTTGAGGAAATGGGACTCTAGTTTTAACCCTGCTACTCACAAAGGGGACATGTTTCTGGTTTGGATTCATCTTCCTGAAGTACCTCTCTATTTATGGCATGACTCCATCTTCAAACAAATTACCAATGCAATTGGGAAATTTATCTCTTTAGATGCCTCTTCCATGTCAGAAGACAAAAGGCAATTTGTTTTCCTGAGTCTTCTCGTGGACTTGTCCAAAGAGCTACCAAAATCTATTTTGATCAACTCTATGGTGGGAAGGTGGGAGTAGGTAATCATCTACAAACATGATAGCTTTTCATTTTTAGCTTTTGGGGACAAAGGTCATTCATATTTGCATTGCAAAAGAAATTCAAGGGATACCCCTACTAGGGTGCAGCGCTCGCAAGGATTTGTGTTCACGGTGGAGAAAGGGAAGAGACCGACCTCTATTTCTAGTGTTAGCAATTCTGTTTGGTCTTTCCCCTCAAAGAAGCGAAGAATATGGAAGAAGAAATCATTCGCTGCCCCATCGGTAAAGGAAGTTGTTGCTCCTTTGATGGGTCTTCGAAATTTGGCTCCCCCTCTTTCCTCCCCTCCATTGGCACATGTGGTTAGGGAGGAGGAGTTGGTCAAACCAATGTGTTTGGATATTGCAATGGAGAATTCTAATAGGCTAGAGGTGGACTTGTTTTCGAAAGTCAATCTAGCAGAGGCTTCTATCCCCTTAGAAAACTCTTTTGAGTGTCTAAATGCTTTGGTAGAAGACTTGGGTCCATCATGCTCTAAATCCTAGATGGTGACCTCGATGGGGTCCTTAAGGGAATACCCACAATCCTCATGGCTCGTTGTATGGCATTATCTCCTCGCACGTCCAATCGTGTGGATGGTTGTTCCCCCTTTGTGGTAAGAAATGAAGCTTTAGTGATAGATGTGGCTCCTACTTCCCCATCTCCTCAGCTGGTGGTAATGGATAAGGGCTCTCTTGGCCCTAAAACCCATAGTCATAGAAGATATTTGATGGATATGGGCAAGGCCTATAAACCTAGAAGGCCTATGTCCAAAGTAAACAGGAAAAGAAAGACCAATGAGTCTATGACCAATGGAGGTCAATCTAGAATATTTATGAAAATTGGTGAAGGTAAAAAATGATTGAGCTTGGATGGTTTCTTGAGCTTGTCGATAGGTGGTGGAGATAAAGTGAGTTCCCATTCCCATGAAAATATGCTCATGGAGCATAAGAGGGCTTAATAGCTCCTCTAAGAAGCACTTATTGGCGTCCCTGAGAAGAGAATTGACCCCTAATATGTTACACATTCAGGAATCAAAGCTTGAGGCTAAGTCATGGCGATCGCTCCAATGGGTAGTATGGAAGGACTCAAGTTTCATGGCCAGTGAAGCTATGGGAACAATGGGTGGAATCCTTTTTTTCTAGAATTCACATAAATTTGATGGGCATGTTATCTCTGATTCACGTAGAGTGATAAATATTCTTTTTTGGTGCAACAAAACCCAAAGGCATTGGGTGTTATCCAATATCTAAGCTCCGAATACCACTTATGAAAGAAGAGATTTCTGGTAGTTATTTCTAGAAATGTGTCAAACCTTCATTCATGAACATTGGTTAGTGATTGAATATTTTAACTCCCCTCTATATCCTTTGAAGAGAAGGGGTGGAAGTGAACCTGAAGAGCACAGTCTTGTTGACCTGGTGGATTTCATATCTTCCACAAAATTACGATATGTGGATTTGAAAGGGGGTATTTTATATGGAGTACCCGTAGGTCGGGTAATGGTTTAATCCTGATCTAGCTGGACAGAGTGCTAGATTCATCTATAAGTCTTAATTTATTTGGGGATGTGGTGCTTTCCACATTGCCTAGAGTGGGCTCGAATCATAATCCTCTCCTTTTGGAGACTGTTTAAAACTCTTCCTTTGTTCTAAGACCCTTCTGCTTTGAAGCAATGTGGTGAAACTTCCCTAAATTTGAATATTATGTGAAAAAATGGTGGGATGAGGAAGCACCGGGATCGGCCCTTTTTAAATTTGCCTTAAAAATTTGAAGGATTCATTATCAATTAAAGTGGTGGAACAAGAACGTGTATGGTAATATATTTTAGGAACCTAGAAGTTTTAAAAAGAAGGTTGCTAAAATAGAGAAAAATATTGAGTCATAGGGACTCGATGAGGTGTTATTAAGGGAGGAAAGGGAGTGCTTAGCCAATTATCATAACAAACAAGCAGATATCGAGTTGCACTAGAAGCAAAAATTGAGAGAATTATGGCTAAGAGAAGGTGACAAGAATATGCAGTTCTTTCATGCATCCACCATGAGGTGGAGGAGTAGGAATAAAATAGTGGAGATTATTAAGGAGGATGGCAGCTCTATCAGGAAGAGCAAGGAAATTTGATTGGAGGCTATCAATTTCTTCAATTCTCTTCTTGGTTCCCCCTGGATCAGGATTTGGTGGTGGAATATGTTATGTTAGATGTCATTCCTACATTGGTGATGGAGGAAATGAATGCAGGTTTGGAGGCCCTGCTCAAAGATGAGGAAATATTTAATGTTGTTAAGGAGCTGAGGCCTTTAAAGGCTGCGTTACCTGATGGATTTGCTCCATTGTTCTTTTAGAAATATTAGAATATTTATGGGTCTGAGGTGGCAAAGGCTCTGAGAGAAGCCCAAATATTGGCAAAGATTCCTAAATCCCTGAATGCCATGTTGATTGCCTTAATTTCGAAAAAGGATTCTACCTCATCATTTAAGGATTTTAGACCAATCAGTTTGTGCAATTCTTTATATAAATTCCTCTCTAAGGCTTTGTATAACAAACTCAAGGGGTTGCTTTGAAATCTCATTGATATGGCTCAGAGCACCTTTGTGCAGGGTAGAAAAATATTAGATGGCGCTATTTTCATGCATGAGCTTCTTCATTCGATCAAGTATAGTGGTAGAGAGGCTTTCCTTTTAAATCTCAACATTAGTAAGGCTTATGAAAAAGTGACGTGGCCATTCTTACAAGAGGTGATGAGGAAGTTTGGCTTCAGTGATCGGTGGGTCACCCTTATTTTAGCTTACATTTCTTAAGTTTGGTGCTTCATTCTAGTGAACGGATCAGTGTCTAGATTTTTTAAGTCTCACCATGATTTGAGGCAAGGCGATCCACTTTTCCCCTTCCTCTTCCTCTTTGTGGTGGAGGCTTTGGGGAGAGCGATTGGAAGGTTGAGCAGGGAGGTGGGTCTTTGTCTCACTCTCACATGTTTGCTTGTATCTCATCACCAATATTTTGACAACACTATGATTGCTAGTGGTGCATCGATCTTTTATTTCAAGGATATTGAAAATATCTTATTGTGTTTTGAGAGGACTACTGGTCAGAAGATCAACTTGTAGACACCAAAATAGCACCAATATGATTATGTGACTACAAACACTGATTTCTTTGACACACACAGCCCCTAGGGCATCCCTCAAAGGTTAAACAGTGGTCCTAACCACTTTTGTAGCAATTTTGGAAGGTCAAAAGACAATTTGGCACATTCAGGCACCTTGTTCAGTATTCGTCCCACCCAAGGATGAATTCAAATTGGGATCTGTCTCATCTAGGTACGAATTTAGAATTCACTCTAGGTCAGGATGAATTCCAGGTTTAACGGGCAAAAAGAAAAATTATGCCAAGTGGCGGTGAGACAGTCAATTAATGCCTCCTACCTTGCATGTGTGTGTAGGTGTGTAGAGTGGGCGTTAGAGGACTGTCACAAGGGCAGTCATGGAAGCCCAAGTCAGGGAGGAGTCTCCTCCCTCTTGAGAAGGCATGGCCACCATAATGCACCCCTGCATGCCCCTCCAAAAGAGACCCATTGGGTCTATAAAATGGTGAAATTTCTCACCCAAAGGAGATAATTTGGAGGCATTTTCAAGCAACGAAGTGTTGCCAAATTGAATACCACATTTTACCCTTTCGATTCACCTCTTCCACATCCTTGATCTCTTTCGCAAGAGAGGTTATTGTGTGGCTATTTGAAGTGTGAATCCAGACCCAAAAACCTGACATTTGACCACATTGATCTACCAATTCGTCGACAACCCATTACAAGAGATTTTGGGCCCATCCCGAGTGGATTGGTGCCAAAATCAGGATCTAACGGTAGGCGGCCCGCCCGGGTGCCCCACACTTCTTAGTTTCATTTTAATTTGTTCTTTTGTAACTTTTTTATATTCCATTCCATTTTATGTTGTTTAGATAGTTTATAATTTCGATTTCAGAATGTTTTGATCAAATCATATCATGTATTGTCGCTTTTGTTGTCCCCACTAACTTGTAGGTAGCGACATAAAATTCTCATTGATGGAGGTCAAATTGGGGAAATCCGACCATCTGGGTCGTCCAAAAATGCCCCCAATTAGATAATACCTATGTTTTCAGGTCTTTTGGAGATCTCGAGACATGACATTTGAGCAGCATCACTTCGACACTTTGTCGTAGGTGAATTCGTCCTACCCGGGATGAATTACAGTAGAATTCATCCTGCTCAAGGACGAATTATAGTAAAATTCGAATTGGCAATGTTTTTTCTAACTTTTTTTATGGCAATGTCCCTCTAGTAATGTTCCCTATTTCCTGTCAAACTTGCAAGTTGTTTAGAATCAGTTCATTCATCATTTTATTCAGTTTTATGCATACATCCTTCATCGTTTTTAGAGATCAAATGTTTCATATTTGCAACAGGTGCTACTAACAATTTTTTTGTTTCTTTGAACGTAGGAGTAGTAGCAAAGATCAAGGATTCATTCACACCAGCGACAACAACACTTTGGCCCGCCCATTTTGCATGTGGGCATGCGGAAGGAGGATCACTAGTCACTATTGTAACCAAAACATTTTAATGCTTCTAGCCCCTGAAAATGTGGGAGATGTCTTGTAACCGATATTGAGAGAGTATAAATAAAAAGTGCTATGCTTTCTATACTTCTTTCCTTTCATCTCAATTCATCTCTTTTTCTTATTTCATGCATTTCAAATTCATAGGATTAAAGCATTACATTTTGTTTTGCATTGCATAGCTTTAGTGTTTCTTTTTTGTTTCTGGAATCTCGTGCTTTCAGTGGCGATCATGGTGGGACTCTGTCCCCTGGTTTTTTAGATCAAGAAACTGATTAAAAATTTGTGTTTTTGTGCTCACGAGTGACCATTTTTTGAACTCTCGGTTATTCGTATTTTCCTGATACCACATAATTGTCGACCCTGAGATGAATTCTGATTCATCTTAGACAGGGACGAATTCTATACTGTAATTCCTCTCACCCAGGGATAAATTTTGGTCTATGCATTTTTAGGGCCGAGGATCAGAAACAGCAAGTCTAGGTAGAGAAAAGGTAAGGGTCTTAAACTGTTCCTATCATTTTCTGCTTTTTTGTTTCTATTTTCTGTCAATTTTGCCTTCTTAAGGAAAGTAATCGCTTCTGCCTATTTTATTTTATTTTTATAAAAATAACCACACACATCACATGGCATTTTTAAACCAAGGAGCTGGTCGTAAGACCCCAGCCCTTGATCAAGACCAACGGTGGGTTCATCACCACCTTGGCTTGATTTTTGCATCCATTTAACCCGATTGTCGCGTTGTTAGGCATAAATCCGAGAAAGGACCGAGTGTCGCTGGGGTGATTCCCATTGCATGAGGATAAGTCTTCTATGGTAGGTGTCATTAATAGGACAATCCCCCTTTTGTATCGCCTATGTACCATGTACCATCTGCTCTCATGTACCTATAGTTTCCCTCTCATAAGGGCGGGTATATAGAGAGGTTGATATATCGGTCGAGCAATGGTATATTGAAGGGGAAACCATTTATGGGAGTCATATGAGCCTTCATTACACATTTAAACATTCTTCAAAACTTTTAAAAATAAACCAAAATCATCAAAATGCACGGAAACTAGTTTAGGACACACCATTAATCTTTAAAAGAGATAATCATCGTTTGTGTATGTGTGTGTTCATTTATGCTTAGTGTAACAAAAAAAATATAAAAAAAATCATAAACAAAGAGATAAAATCTGCTTAGCTAGTAGAAGAGCACCACAATGGTGTACACCCGTAGTCAAGCCCAATCAGGAGGGAAGGAAAAGTGTACAAGGAGGTACAAGTCACCTTCGCTTTAGCCCTAAGGACTTGGCCATACCGCCTTGGCGATCTGGACTACAAGAGAGTCCACATCATTCCATGTCAAGGTGGAATTATAAGGACACACCCCTAGGGGACACGCCCGTTTAGCACAGCCCCTTTCGGGAAGAAGCTTTACATGTGGCACTCAACATAGGTAGAAGACCGCCTTTAAAGGCTAGATATGAGTGGCCACCGTGTGACAAAGTGCTAGAGAGGCATAATGTCCATGAGGAGAGACAACATGACTATGGCATATCTACTTTGCCTCCTATCATTGTTAAAATCGACAGACAAAACCCAGAGCATAGGGCTCTCCACACAGGGCGAGCTAACTCTGCTTGCCCCTTTCACACCCATGAAATGGAGTACAAGGAAGACCATCACATTCCTCGAGAGAAATATACAATGTGGGAGCCTTATGCTTCCACACCTGCTAGATACCATGATCACACATTGAGGCCAGAGCCTCAGGTAAATGTCGCCAACATCGACAGAGGGAAGCGACCCATTGAAATCTTGGATCATCACAACTAAGGCAAATACATAGGAGAGGCATTCAGACCTCCTAGGCCCAATATGGCAAACCAAATTGACCTAGAAATCACCATACATGCCACCCACCAAGCCCAGATCACGCGGCTTGAGCAAGATCAGTAGTAGTTAGAGCACCTATACCGTCTTAACAAAGAGCACATTCAACGCGGAAGGGCTTTATAATTTACCTGAGAGGGTTCCAACCCCTCAAACCCAAAAAGTGGAACCATATGAGAGGCATAATCCCTTGGTGTAGGATAGGTCTTCGTGACCTCGTCAAGCTTTGCCTCTAAGACCCCATAGACCTGAGAGGGAGGCCACTCCCCAAAATAATGATGGGTACCCTCCGTGGGACCCACCGGGTCATAGTATCGCCAGGCTCCTCAGGTTCGGGCAGACCCCTCAGGCGGTTCCATCCACCACCCCCAGGCCTCCGCTCCCACATCCAGGGAGCAAACTAGGGAGTTAATTCCTGCTACAGGTGTTGTTAGGCTGGCTGGACCAGCTCTAGGCCTCAATCCCATTATGCCAACCAATCATCCGGCATCTTCCCACCCTCTACCCACTTAAGTGCCTCATGGCAATCTTTAAGGGAGGATGCTCAAGAGCGTGAATCCGCCAATGCTTTGCTTCGATATTGTGGAGACTTCTAACCATGTTTGTAGGCCCCCTCGTTGTTCCAAGCACACAAATTGGTCATTAGTGGTGCGTCCTGATTGCCTTCAACCCAAGAAGGTGTCACTAGTGCCACCCCAGGGAACAAGTGGCCTGGAATCGTGAGCTCCAAGCACCCTACCTTCCCACTATGTTCGACCCCACATTTTCACGTCAGACAATATTGGCGTGCAAATTGCCTCTTGGAGCATAGCCAAAGTTTCGAGCAAGATGGCAAAATTAAAACCTAAAGAAGTGGAAAATCAAGCGGCACGCAAGCAAAACCCGTTGTGGTTAATCAAGGCATAATGTCCCTAAGCCAAAATGTAGCTCAAGGCTTACGTAGTGCCTCCTAATAATATGAAGAGAAAATAAAAAAACAACTCAACCTAGCACACCCTATATAGGTCTAGGGACTCCCTATTTAACCACTGTAGTGAAATTAATCCCCTTCCAGATATCCAAACCATAGATCCTACGCTCCTAACCAAGGGATACAGGATCATATTGTAGGTTCCAGGAAGGGGACATGACCCGAATGCAGTTGAAAATCAGGATTGTAGAATATTTGTTGTATAAACTTGTGGTGGACAACCCCATAGCCCAATACTAGTTAGGGGGTATTCAGGATCCCTTCCCCCATGAGGCACAAGCAAAACCAGGTCAATGAGGTGTGAAAATTTCCCCATGTAAGGGTATGTGGGAATGTCCATAGTACCGGACAGAATACCCGGAGTTGCCCCCAGCCCACAGGAAGTTCCACAACGTCGCAACCTCAACACCCTATGTATTACCTCCCCTAGCAGGTCACACACCAAACCACAAGATTTTGCAAACCACGTTGGCTAGGCTCTCCATATATGAGCTCATACAGCAATCAACGCCCGATCGAGAAGCTCTCATGGATATTTTTAAAGCCATCGAGTTGCAGCCCCATGAAGTGAATTCTTTCAATAATTTCATGGGACATGTAAAATGTGCAAGAGCTCATTACCTTTCAAGAGTGAATTAGTTAGTATCTTATGACATGCAATCCACCCACATATCGCATGGGTCAACGGATCCCGTATAAGAGGGTGTTGTAGACACGCCAGAACATCATACTAAACATTGAAACATCTAAAGCCACCTCTCACATCATCACTTCCACTTACACACTACGAGCATTCAATGATGCGAATGCGATACAAATGTTGTACCCATCGGTAGGACAAAATACGATACCTACATTGTGCCAATTTGGAAGAGTGGTGTACAACATATGCTAGGTGACCATGGATCGGGACAGAAGTGTGTCCCTTCGATAGCTCACCATTTGAAGTATGCATTTGAAGGAGAAGTACATGTAGTCCCGGTAGACTTAGAACCCTTCAAATATTGCAATGCAGTGCAATTGATGCCATAATCGACCCTCCCATCGTCACACTTGGATTTTTAGTTAAATCCATCTAGAAATGGTCCGATACCCAGCACCACCGTGACTAATCCATCAAAACCCCACAGGTCATCTTCATCTTCCTCCTTCACTACCAATGCCACCTATCAGGCTAAATAAAAGGACAAAGGGAAACAACCTAAAGAGGCTCAACCCAGAAGAGCATTGCCAACAATATCAACCATCTCAAAGAAGAGATACCTAGCACAATGGGCGAGGCTCCTAGTCCACCCAACATGGAATGGACTCTAGAGGGCTTCCATTCCCTCCCTCTCAATCGCCAACAATACTATGAAATGCCACGGGCTGGGGAGTATCTAGTGAATGTTGTAGCAATGCCTGCTAGATCGCAAGACATGGGAGCCTCGCCAACCCATCGAAAGTTGTTCCATTAGGCTACCCACTGAACTAGACCAATTTTGTGTATGGGGGCCTTGACCATGGTGCTGATCCATGCATGCAAAAGGACGAGGACGAAGAGCCTTTTGTAGGAGATGTCAACTATCTGTCTAATCTAGACTTTGCTCTAAAATATATTGGCCAATGCAATTGGCATGGATACGGGCTAGGTAGGTATGAGCAAGGAGTGCGTGTCCTTTGCTAGCCAAGATACCAAATGCCTTATGCAAGTCGGAGTAGGGTTCACCACCCCCCCTAGACATCTTGGTGGAAAACATGCAAGGCCTAGGAATAGGCAACAAGGGTGGATTGGCATCGAATCCTTATGCCAACCCAAACACAACATATACATTGGGATATTATCTCCCATGGTCAACAACCACCCATGGTAACATCTAATCCTTCTCCTTTGTAAGAAGGTAAAGTTCGAGAACTCACTTTCAAGGAGAGCATAAAATGTTTAGAAGGATCTTCGAAGGATGAAGCAAAACATGAACCAGTGTCATATGTTCCCTTCGGATCCGATAGTGATCACTCATAGGAGGTTTTTGGGAGGTGTCCCATCCTGCCCCAAAGAGAGTATGCCACGCGCAACACGGAAAAGGGGTGGCCCCCCCACCACAACAATTATACCCCTCTTCTCCCCCATTTTTTTGGTGGTTGGGGGGGGCCCCCTACCCCCGGGGGGGGGGGGGGGGGGGGGGGGGGGGGGGGGGGAGCCCGGGGTGGTGGGGCCCCCGCATCCAAACACACGGTGGGGGGGGGGGGGGTGGGGGTGTACTTATATAATAAAGGGGAGTGCCCGGTTGAGGGGGGAAAAGAAAAAAAGAAAAGAAAAGAAGTGGCGTGGAGGCCCAACCCGGGGGCGGAGAGGAGGGAGTGTGGGGTATGAGGGGGGAGGGGAGGGTAAATTTAGTTATTTAATTATAATTAATTAAAAATATAGAATATTAAATTAATTTAAGTTCCCATGAATAAGGCAGAGATCTTTAAATTTGTTCCCTCTAGAGGCTCCAATCGAGCTGTGTCAAGAGAATTCGGTCCCCACGGATCATGGACCAACAACAATGGGACCAGAATGCTAGAACAAGGTGAGCCTTAATTTGTTGAGAAAATGAACATTTTCAATCTTTGCAATGTTCAAGATGAAGAGTGGCCTATCTCAACCACATGACAAATGCAACAAAGGCAACAAATGCAACATGGCATCCCTTGGAGATTGATGACTTATTTGATGGGCATACTAGGGCATGAATGGTACGTAGACCTAGTAGGGTAGGACCAAGTGTTGGATCTCCAAGTTACGATGAGCAACGTCCACCCCAGACCCTATAATGACATCGTACGAGGAAACCCTATCTTCCTATCACACATAAGCGATCCATTCATGCAACAGACCACAAAGAACATTTAGAATTTTGAGTCATCACCGGGTAATGGAGACCAAGTTCATTTCATCCACATGATCTCCATTGACTTCCGCACCCATCCTATTTGGCGATCCAAGGTCCTTGAATCTAGACATAGATGCCATCCGATCGCATCAATTCACCTCCATCCCCATCGGCCTTCGTAAAATGCCTCATTTTACCCCAAGAACAACTCGGATATCTTTAGGAAAGAGGAACCAGGTTCCCAACGAGATTTAAACTTAGCTACGATATCCATTTGATCCCAACTCCACATCGGTTGGAGGACGATCCCACATGTGAGGAAAAGACGACGTAGACATCGGTTAGATCCAATGAATCCATTGATTATCAAGCTATGGGTAAGTCTATCCCTTGAATAGCAATCCGACACTTGCCCTTCTCAAAGAGAAAAGGAGGTTTTCATGGCATACAAAGACATCGAGGCTAGATCCGTAGCTAGTCACACATAATCTTAGCGACCACAATCAAGCTAGTTAAGAAAAACTATGTAAATGCACCAACGGCCTTGATGGTCAAAGATGAATTGCAAAAGTTTTGGATGCAGTTGTCACCATGGATTATTCACCATGGCTATCCAACATGGTGCCCATCAAAAATCCCAATGGGAGGATTCACATATGCACTAATTTGAGATCTAAAAAAGTGAGTCCTAAGGATGATTTCCCTTGCCTAGTATCAACGCATTGGTAGATCTACAAGTCACGAAATGTTATCCCTCATGGATGGTTTCTCGGGATACAATTAGATTCGTATCAATCCGGAGGATCAACTAAAAATGGTGTTCACAACGCCTTTGAGGATATTTTGTTATAAGGTCATGCCCTTTGGCCTTAAAAATGCTGGCACCACCTACCAATGTGCCATGACATACATCTTCCATGATTACATGAATAAAACTTTGGAATATTACATGGATGATTTGTTGGCCAAGTATCTTTTGCACCCAGATCATCTTGATGACTTAAGAAAGATCCTCGATCGCCTCATGGAATCCTAAGAAGTGCGTATTTGGAATCACATCTAGAAAATTCTTGGGTTTCATAGTCTCAAGTGAGGCATCGAGGTGGCCCAAAGAAAGTCAAGGCAATCCTTGAAGTTCCCCCAACTACCAGAAGCCTCAAAAGTCTATAGGGAAAGGTCGCATCAATAATGCTTCATAGCACAACTATCGACAAGTGCCAACCCAGACAAATATGCACAAGGGGTTGCATTTCGAGGATGCGAGGCTAGTTAGCCTGTGACATCAAGCAATACTAGCTCTCACTAGTATTGGCACCACCTAGCCGAGTTCGTTCTACTTATACATCTAGCACGAGGTCACGCCATGCTAGCAAAATGACTTCTAGACAGCTACTTACTATCTAGTCCACCCTATCGTTATGACTTAACTATGCATACCGAAACTCCGGCAGGTGTTTGCTACCAAAAGCTATGCCACTACATGTTGGCAACCACGTATGTTGTGTCTAAGGAGAACCATTGCGATACTGTGAGTCTCTTATCTAGTAGTCGCACGTGAAATGGTCATGTTGTTGAAAATTTGACTGATTTCAACAAAATCTTCAAGGCATGGCATAGCAGCTCCTATTGAGATGTCAGCCTCAGTCATAGAACTCCCGATGTGGTCTTCTGTCTCAATCCTAGTGACCGAGCCAACACAAACCCTATTTTTGTGGTTCTAAATGTGGCAAGGTGGTGGCATGGGAATATTATTCTTCCACCGAGGGCATCATTTAAATTAAATTTCCCATGCACCAAAAATAATGTAGAGTAGAATCCTTGCTCATAGGTCTTCGGAAAAACCACCAAAAAAACAAACAACCAAAACCTTGGGGAATCCCCTAAAAATCCAATCAAGTCAAAGGGGTATTCCAATGCAAATGCTAGTTCTTATAAAGCCCTTGTGGACAAATTCTTGGAAAAACTTGAGTGGTCACATCGAGCACCCCTCACCATCATTTGACACAATGGCCTCCTGGGGTCACTAATTTCAAGACCTTTGGTGATATGACAACCATTCAAGTCAAAATACTATCGCAATCCGTGTGGGCATGAAGCTCTAACTTGACGGAATCCACATGATCAGTGAACCATCCTCAAATAAACTCTCAAATCCATGATCGTTGAAACTCCACTGGGTCCTTGTTTTGCCCTACTCTCATTAATAGCACCAATCTATTCTTACAAGTTCTATCCCCTCATTGTTAGGATGAACTTCAAGAGATTTCATCCGTTTTGATCAACATGCTAGTATTTACCCATTAGAGACTACCTCAAGTTAGGTAATCTCTGCTTGGATTGACACATGCCGCAAAACAAGCATTCAAGATAGTCTTGTAGAGACATGTATCGCTAGCTATGAGGAATCCTCCTTCGTTCTTGAAAAGAGTCCACTTGGGTGTCCAAGCATGATGGTACATGTGGTGGCCATTTTAGTGGTATGGCCATCGAACGCATTCTTCACATGGGCTATTATTGGCCATATTTAGACAATATTGTTGCATATGTCAAAGTGCATGAGTGTCAACACCATGCCAATTTGATGCATGTACCTTCCCAAGTTTAGTGGTCCACCTGTGGGGCTTTGATCTAATTGGAAATATCTCCCCTGTGTCATCACACATTTATCTCCAGATTTTACCAAGTGGGTGGAAGAATTTTACCTCTATGATAGGCCCATTGTGGAGTTCATTTTGCATAACATCATATGTCATTTTGGTATTCCATCCAAAATAGTCTCGGATAATGGGATGCCATTCAAGAACAAAGACGTGTGTGCTTTGACCACAAAGTACAAATTAGCATAGTTTTTGACACCCTATTTCCGTCGAACGGAGCTCAAACAAAATGCTAGTTGCCATCCTTAAAAATATGAGATAGTCATAAGGTTGGCACATCTAAATCCCACTTGCCCTGTGGGCTTATCGCACTAGCATTTGGACACCCACCGAGCCACTCCATTTTGCTCTGTATGGCTTGATGCACATGCCTCTCGAGTTGAAATTCCTTCCCCACATATCAATGCAAGAGTTCATCGATGATACGACCATTAGACCAGCTTACCGAATGACACGTTAATGCTCTCGAGATTTATGTATCTATCAAGAGCAACTTAAGAGAGCATACAACATGAAAGTTCACTTGAGGGACTTTCGGGTTGGTGATTTGTTTTGAAGGAAAACCAAAACTCTAGTTTGCATACCACCTAAGGGACAAATTTGTGAAATTGGATAGTCCATATGTCATTGATAGCAAAATAGAAACGTGACATACGTAGCTTCTCTTGTGGAATCAAGGAAATAGAACCTTAATATCTCATTTGTGACCATTCCACTCGAGAGCCAACAAAACACCAACCACACGAAAGCCCACCACAAGCAATAAAACCAGCCCACACAAAACCCAACAAAACCCCAAACGGAATCCTATATTGTCAATCCCAAAATCTCCAAGGATATCCTTGGTCAACCCAAAAAATGCTCAAGCCTCCAAAATCTTCAAGTTCCTACAATTCTCTTGTCAACCCCAAAATCTCCAAGATTCCCACAACTCAAAAAAAAAAAAAAATTTGCACACACCACA
The DNA here is from genome assembly GCA_028583015.1 of Wollemia nobilis. Lineage (NCBI taxonomy): Eukaryota > Viridiplantae > Streptophyta > Pinopsida > Araucariales > Araucariaceae > Wollemia > Wollemia nobilis. Next base: position 64,400 of record JAQPPZ010003282.1, read on the forward strand.
TGCTCAAATTCATCAATAAAAACTCTTCTCGCATCCACATCACAAAAATCAATCCATCAAAAATACAAGAATATATATAAGCATCACTCCATACATTGCATATTTGTCATCAACACCGTTGCGCCACTGTTCCACATCCAAGAATCCAAAAAAAAAAACAAACCACACACCGATAAATTACCACACTAAAGTCGTTTCAAATGTTCAAATCATCTTTTTTTGTTTCTAGCCAGTAATCGCATTTACTAAGTAGGTTCTACTATCCTGCATAGCATCCCACCAAATTAACACATAAAAATCCCAAGTTGTATCAAGAACCCACCCAACAACAATTATCTTCTCCCCCCGCAAAAATGAGGTTAGACCCTCTACAAGTTGCAACTCAAAAATTAAAGTCAACCCAAAATTTGTATCCCATAGCACTCACACTATGTCTTATCCCCCAAATCCCTTGCTCAAAAATTATAAAATATGATTTTTATCACTACCAACGAGCAAGTATCCCAACATAGAAGAAAGGGCAATACACCGGGTCAGAACCCCTTTGTTGTACCTATCGCAAACCCAGATATACATACTTGGGAATCAAGTTTCAGTGGTGCTTTCGTTTAACTAAACTAAGGTTTTAGCTATTAGTGCTCAAGTTTGGTTGATCTGTATCCTAAAAATCCACATAAATGAACTCTGCCCGGATGTGCTTGTTAACACCATTCATACCTTGTTCAAAATCTTGTAAGTAGTTAGTGGTTAAACTTAGTCTCAAAACCTTAGTATTAAACCAAGACTACTCTCCTTACAAAAAACCACATGTGTACATGCAATCTCCCATCACCATCCTAATAGTTTATGTCCCCCACAAATTCATTCTCCATTACATTTGCATATCACATATACATCAAAAACTTTGCTCATCATAACATATGCATCCATAAAATAAATAACATGCAACTCCTAACAAATCCCTAAAAAAATTAAAGTCATCATATCATCAAAATGCCCGAAAATACCGCTCCACAATCCAAAAGCTCAAAACCCCCAAGCCTAGGGCATCGACCCATGATCACGTAGGTCGATGGAACTACCCCCATGGTGTGGGTCCTTGGGACCTCCCCTAGCCCCGCATCGCCCCCTCATCTAGCTCAAGACTCCTCCTCCCTCTCAGCGCGATTCATGGGGACCCACACCCAGGTGCTTCTCCCTCTAGCTCTAGCCATCTCCACTCTCTCTCCCAGTCTCCTCCACAACCCTATCCCTCTCTACCCTCCAAAACCATCCCCCCCCTAATACATTCTCTCCTCCATCATCAGATCCCTCTCCAGAGGTCCCCAACTCCTCCCACCTTCGTAAAACCCTCCACTATCCTCCACTCCTGCTCCCCCCCGCAGCGGCCTCAAGTCCTCCGCCCCCCCTCCTGTGTCCTACTCTCGCTACTAGCCCCAGTCCACCAATACCATCCACCTCTACCACCATCCTCCGGCTCCCTAGTCCCCGTGCCCGCCCCTCCCTACCCCGTACTCCCTCGCCTCCCACCCCTCTCTTGCCTCGCCGGTCCCCCGTCGCCGTTCCCGCGTCTCCCCGACGCGATCCCGTCATCCTCTCCTAGTGCCGTCTCGAAATCTCATCCCACCAACCGAGCCACGGCCCCGACCCCACCTCAAGTCCCCGATTGTGGAACTCCCCCCCCCCCACCCACCCCTCTATGTCCTCGCCACTCCCCCCCTGCCCCAGGTGCCCCCCTCCCCATAGTCGGTAGCCTCCCCCCACTATCGCCCCCCAAAACCCCAACCCACCATCTCCCTATCCTCCATCTTCGCATCCCTGTACCTTATCCTAGGTTAGCTGATCTCCCCCTAGGTTGTGTGTTGCACTAGTCTTAGTTTCTCTTTAGGTTTAATTATACCCCAAAAACAAAACACTTGGACCTCCTCCCCCCGAGTACTCTCGAGCAGAGTGCTCTTCAAATTACCTCCTTCCCCTAGCTCCAAGCAGCACAAGCCCCCCTAGTTCTTAAGCCGCTCCCTCCCTGGTGCCCGACGCTCATCCCACCCTAAACACGCGTCCCCCGATCAACCACAAACGCACCATGCTTCCCAGGGGTTCCTCCCAGCTCACGTTAGGGTCATTTCCTATCCACCCTAAGAAGCTACTGCACACTCCCGGAGATCCAATGCTCCAGCCGCAAAGGTACCACCCACCAAGTCTAAACAATGCCTGCTACGCTCCATCTAAGGGCACCCTCAAATCTCTGGTCAACTCCTCGGCTCCCTCTCGCACGCGGGGGAGTCCCAGTACCAAGCACCCCCCCATGCCAAACTGCCCCCCTGGCAACAGCCCCAACCAACAATCCTGCGTGCCTCATCCAAGTCCCCTTTGCCTATTCATGCGCTGTCCAAGTCAAGTACCCTCCAAAAGTACCTTGGTCCTCCCTAGCAGTTCAAAATCCCCTTTCCATCTGGGGCACAAATTAGTTGTACCAAGACCCTATCTTAGTGCTTTATCTATTTTGCCCGTTGTCCATGCATCCCACACAGCACCCCAACGACCACATCACTGCACACACAAGAACCGATGTCCTAACCACTTGAATTTGTCAGCATTGCCATTCCCCGCTCTCCTCCCACCCGGTTTCAAGGGTCCTCTCCCGGACAACACCCGCTGATCCAGTTGAAATTGTGCAGTCCGACAACCCCCCTCACCGTGTGGTGAAGGCGTGGCTATCCGCTCCCGTCGGGATCTCCTTCCCTGAAGCTGCCCACAGCACCCCCCCCAAAACCCTGGTCTAAAGTCTTCACCCAAAGAGACAGTTGGCATTCAAGCAACAGTGCTACCAATGATACCACATTACCCGATTCCCCTTCCACATCCTGTCTCTCAAAGGTATGTGCTATTGGAAGTGCGCAAACCCGCTTGCCACTGTCACCACGACAACCCATACAAGAGTTTGGGCCCATGATTGGTCCATCTCCGGTCCCACCAACACTCCCACTTCTTAGTTTCTTTTAATTGTTCTTTGTCACTTGTTTATATCCATTCCATTTATACTGTTTAGATAGTTTATAATTTCAATTTTAGAATGTTTTGATCAAATCATATCATGTTTTGTCATTTTTTTTGTCCCCACTAACTTGTAGGTAGCAACGTCAAATTCCCGTTGATGGAGGTCAAAGTGGGGAAATTCAACCATCTGGGTCATCCCAAAATGCCCCCAATTAGCTAACCCCTATGTTTGTAGGTCTTTTGGATATCCCGAGATACGACATTTGGGCAGCATCACTTTGGCGCTTTGTCACAGGCGAATTCGTCCTACCTCGGGACGAATTATAGTAGAATTCATCCCCTAGGAGGAATTACAGCAAAGAATCGACAATTTGCCGATATTGGATGGCGGTCCTCCGGTAATGTTCCCTGTTCGTCAAACTTGCAAGTTGTTTAGAATCGGCATTCGTTATGCAACATCCTTCACGTTTTTAGAGAACAAACGTTCATATGGGCTACAACAATTTTGTTGTTTCTTTGACACGGAGGAGTAGCAAAACAAGGATTCATTCACACGTATGGCAACACTTTGGCCCATCCATTTTGCATGTGGGCACGCGAAAGAAGATCACTAGTCACTATTGTAACCAAAATATTTTAACGCTCCTAGCCCCGAAAAGGCGGGAGACGTCTTTGTAACTGATATTGAGAGAGTATAAAAAAAAAGGGCTATGTGCTTTCTATACTTCTTTCCTTTCATCTCAATTAGTCTCTTTTCCTTATTTCATGCATTTCAAATTCATAGGATTAAAGTGTTACATTTTGTTTTGCATTGCATAGCTTTAGTGTTTCTATTTTGTTTTCAGAATCTTGTGCTTTCACAACTTTATGAAGATATTTCTCTACTTTGTTAACACTCTAGAAGCCAGGCAGTTAAAGATTATGAATATACTTAATTTTAAGATTATCATGTTGCCAATGACCTATCTTGGACTGCCTATCTTCATGGGGAGAATGAAAGACTCACTTTGGAACCCTTTGATTGAAATAATCCAACGTAAACTAGCCTCTTGGAAAGGGGTGTTCCTGAGACAATCAGGGAAGGTGGGACTTGTTCAAACCATGCTCCAGATCATACCCATTTATTTCATGTCCTTATTCATGCTCCCTGCTAAAGTAATAGATAAAATTGATCATATTTGTAAAACATTCCTTTGGGCTGGATTGGATTTAAAAGGCAAGTACCACTTGGTCACTTGGGATTAGATTTGCAAGAGGAGAAAGGAGGGGGTCTTAATTTGAAAAGAACAACACTTATGAATAGAGCTCTGGTCGGTAAATCAGGGTGGTTGGTTGCTTTGAATGACTAGAGACCTTGATGTTCTATCCTTAAAGCGAAATATGAATTTAATTATTTCTTGTCAGACGATATTTGCTCGAGAGGCTCCATTTTTTGGAGAAGTTTAACAAATATCAGGGATTTTATGAAGGCTAAAAACAAGTGGATCATTGGTTATGGGAGAAACATCAAGTTTTGGGAAGACCATTGGTTGAGGGAAGAACCACTATTGGATGACCCGAATCTCAGGGCTCTTGCTTTGAAAGCGATGGAAGAAGGCGAAATTTGGGTTTCTTAATATATACTTATTATCAATGGTAGGCATTCATGGAATTATCATTCCTATTGGGTGTAAAACCACAATGATTTGTTTAGTTGGTAGAGACTTTTAGTGGAACTTAATAGGTATGCAATTAGACAGGACAATTCCAAAGACCATTTGATTTAGAGCGAGGAAGCAGAAGGTGACTTTACTATGAAATCAGCTTATTCTTTCCTTCTCCCGAAATATGAGGTTCCTTTTCTAGTGAATTTTATTTGGATTAAAATACTAATCCCAAAGATCAATATTTATTTTTGGTTGGTGGCTCAAAATAAAATACTTTCTTTGGAGAATCTTCAAAATAGGGGTTGCATTATGGTGAATAGATGCTATCTATGCAAATTGGACTGGGAATCCACGTAACATCTGCTCCTTAGCTACCTGTTCACATGGTAGGTACTTATGTTTATTTTTAATTAGTTTAACATTTATTTAGTATTTTCATATCCTTCAGTGGTGTTCATCGTTCGTGTTCCAATGACTATCTTGGTTGTGGAAAATTATGCTTCCCCATGCGTGGTGGGGGGTGTGGAAAGAATGGAATGTCCGTGCTTTTAATGATGTTGAGATCGATGTTGTTAGGGTGGGTACTAAGATCATTAACAGAGCATCAGAGAATTTCTTGGCTGCCTTTGTGGATAAACGACCCAAGGCGCCCTCCTCCCTTTGTGGGAAAACGGCCCAAGGTGCCCTCCTCCTCCAACGAAGGTGATTTGGAATTTAAATTGGGTTGGAGCCTTCTTCCTCGACCCCCTTCGAACTTGATCCTAGAGTAGGAATTAAGTGGGCCCATTCGGCTCCCAATTGGCTAAAACTCAACTTTGATGGGGCCTCAAAGGGTAACCCCAACAAGGCTGGAGCAGGCGGCGTTGTGTGAAACAAGAATGGCGATATCCTCATGGAATTTTTTGAACCCCTTGATTCACAATCTTCATAATTTGTGAAGGCTCGTGCAACTTATATGGGATGAAATTGTTAGCAAATGCTGGTTGTCAAAATGTGGAAATCAAAGGCAACTCTTTGAACATAATCAAGATGCTCAAAGGGAGTGTACATTTAGCTGGAACATTCTCAATCTTATTATCGAAGCTAGGAGATTGTTGTACGCTTTTGAATAGGTGAACATTCACCATGTGTTTCGTGAAGGGATTGCACTAGCTGATATGCTGGCCAAACGTGGTTTCCACTGTGCTACTTTTTTGGCATGGAAAAATGATGTCCCAAATGACGTAGTCTCCCTAGATAGGAAAGAGGCTCATGATGCTTTGTTTTTGTGAGGAGGAGTCGGGCATCCCTTTGGATCTCGTTGGAAGGGATGTTTGGTCTTGCTTTGCCCTTTGACCAGAACAAAGCGTTGTGCTTTTCTAAGTTCTCTTTGGAATAATTATGGTTATTAAGAATTAAACTCTCTCGGTTATTCTTAATAGGTATAATATTTTGGAGATTGTTATTTTGGTTGAGAGTTTGGTTGTATGTATAAGGTTGTGGGGACCCTTTCTCTTTAAATTAATACCAAAAAAAAATATAAATATACAATAAATTGTTTTATTTTTAAACAAGGAATGAAAAATCAAATGTATGAATTATTAAGATTGAGAGGAGAGAACATTTCACTAAAACCCTAGTTTCACTCTCTCGTGTGACGAAAATGTAAAACGGGATTCTAAATTGAGAGGGGAGGACATTTCACTAAAACCCTAGTTTCACTCTCTCGTGTGGCGAAAATATAAAACGGGATTCTAAATTGAAAGGGGACGACATTTCACTAAAACCCTAGTTTCACTCTCTCGTGTGGCGAAAATATAAAACGGGATTCTAAATTGAGAGGGGAGGACATTTCACTAAAACCGTCATTTCACTCTCTCGTGTGGCGAAAATATAAAATGGGATTCTAAACATTGCCAATTAATTCTTGCAGTCCTCATTACATTCAGCTTAGGGCACAGAAGATCCCATGAACATAGTGAAAAAACAATATGATGATAAACTACTAACCACCTAAATATGCATTCTGGTATTCCTTTTAGCTTTCCTTGGCCTTGTGTGGAGGGCAGTACACAACCATAGGGCTTCTTACTCTGTACTTGCTAAACCTCCAAGTTAATGAACCTTCTAGCATGGTGCCTGCAGGCAGACTCACACCTTCATTTTTCAAAATGTACGACATTTTTTGGTTCACATACGTGAAAGACAATGTGTTTGGTTCTACCTCCATGCTAATTCCATAGAGTGGAATTATTATAGCTGAGTACGAAGATTCGGCAGGTCCCACATTCGTTACCGTCCTCAAGAATGTAGCCGAAAGTGGCTTTCCTGGTTTTGGGACAACCATCATGGATGGAAAGTTGAGTTCCCTAGCTCCTCTAGCTCTGTCTTTAGTTACATTGGAGGAGCAGCTACTCTCATCTCCTGTCGCTAAACGCAAAGCAGTATTGTCGTAACCTTGGCTGCATAAAAATTTATATTAGAATCCACGTCCGCGTCATACACAAGTCCGGGATCCACGGCCTCGACAGGATTGATGTGGCCTGAGCCATATCCCAAATGTGCATCTTAGTTGCCATTAAGCTTGTCGTTCAATGGAATAGCTGTAAATCATATTAGAGAAAACTATAGGGTAGTCATCATTTAGATAAAAAAAAAATGGAGCCATATAGACTGATGCCATACATGTGGTCATTAGAGCAGATTTAATAGCAGCTGGAGACCAACCAGGATGAAAGGACTTGACATAGGCCGCAGCTCCACTGGCAATGAGGAGTGGCCATAGATGTTCCTGAAGCTAAATTTTCACGATAAAAGCTATTAATATTTAGATGTAAGTCTAAATTTAGATACCAATACTATGTTTGAAATTTAGTGAAGGTATTAAAAAATAATGATAACATATACTTTACTTTCAAACATTGAAAAGTGTTATATTGGAAGCATTCTTTAACAACTCTAAAATGTAATAATAGTTTCTTATAATTGTCGTTGTATGGTTGAATTTGACTTTTTATGGACTATGATGAGTTTTAAAATTACTTCTATGCAATTTTACGTTGTGTTTTTTTCCATCACTTTATTATTTCAATAGAGTGGTATGTATGCTTTTCTTTTTGGTTATCATAAATGAAAGTGATGCACAAAGTATACATTTTATATGTGAGGACCCAACAATGGTAGTTGTATGAGATGTTTTACTTAGACAAATTAGATAGTAAAGATTGAATTGTCTATGAGAATAATAAAATCAACTTGTGTGAATTTCATATTTTATTTGAAACAAATGTAATTAGGAACTTTGAAAAATATTATACCTGAAATATTTTTTAATATTTATTAAACCTACTAATATTTTCATGTAATTATTATTGTACGGTTGAGTTTGAGTTCTTAAGGACAAAACTTACTTCTATTGTATTTCATATTAATATTTGATGTATTATTATAGTACAACAATACTTCTACCAAGAATATTGATTTTAGGGATAAATATTGAAATATTCAGCTCTAATAGGCTAAAATATAATAACTAGAAGTGTACTCCATGTATAGATTATATTTTAGTTATTTTTTATAAGTTCTTAAGTATTATATATTGGAAACTATTACATTATTTTATATATTGATATGATTAAAAAATGGCTAAAGCTGTATGCTTGTGTCTCATTGTTGATGGTAAATTATTTGAGTTCTTCCATATATTACATATATTTTTATAATGGGTAAAATATGTATGCTTGTATCTTATTGAAGAATGTTGTAACCAACCACTAGGTAAAAGGTAAAACACCTATAGGTGAATTAACCAAGTATAAAACTTAGAAACATATTGAGACCTACATAAGAGTAGGTATATATGCATTTCAAATAGATTTAAATTAGAATTCTTAAGTGGATAAACATGGAAAAGGAATGCTACCAAGATTTAGTGGTAGTCAATCCCTAGGATAATTATAAAATTATTATAACCAAAGGTATATATTTGGTAGACTATACATGAAATTGCGTATTAAATATATAATATAATTAATCATCATGTTCATTATTTTTAAAATGTATTATTTATTTCAAGTAAGATAGAATATTTTTTCTTGTATGTTAAGTTATATTATTTGTTATGAAATTCATGTGGATAGATTAGCAGTAATACAAATATCTTCTTTTGTTATGTTGGAAGTGGTAGAGGAATTTTTCATGATTCTATTGTTGGATATTAAATCAATATAATCAATTTTTTTCTCCATCTCAAATCTCAAAATTTTAGCAAAGTGCGGTGTATACCTTCATTGACAATCACATATGCAAGTGCTACATAATTAGTGTATATTTCATATGTGGTTATCTAAGATTGAGGATTTTCTAAGTAGTTTTTATAGATTTGAAACTTAGAGTTTTGGCTGATCCAAAACTTAAAATTTTAAGCTTACAAAGATCATGAAATAGTGAAATTCAAGAATATCAAAATATAGTAAATAAAAACATAAATATATAAGCAAAATCATATAATATTTTTTAATCGAAAAACATAGTATAGTGCAAGCAATATTTTAGAAGAGATGCTACACTATAACATTGGATCTATTACTCATGATTTTTATCATCGAGGATGCATATTTATTTATATAAAAATTGATGTGTTGGAAATTTATTGTATTGAATATGGAGGATCACCCATATGGAAATGTTGTGGTTCACCATGCATATTTATTTATATAAAAATTGATGTGTTGGAAATTTATTGTATTGAATATGGAGGATCACCCATATGGAAATTTTGTGGTTCACCATGCAAGGGCAAACCATACAAGGTGCACCAAAAACCATATGGAAATGTAGTGGTTCACCTTCTGCTAGTTAGCAGATCACCAATATGAAAATATGGTTATCCACCTTCCATAAGTTAGAAAGTGTATACTATATAAATATTATATATATAAATTGTACTTCTGTATTTAAATTTTTACTATGAAATGCTAAAATAAAATATATTATTTTTAGTAAGTATTTTGTTTTAAATTTTTATGATCTTTAAAGAGATTTTTCATAAATTTTCCACTATGTCTAAAATAGATTTGCCTACTAAAATTTATGTTCTCTAAATAATATTTCCAATGCTTCTTGAATGAATAAAAATTAATTTCCCAGGACAAATTTCTACCCCTAAGAATGTGGTTAGGATCAAAGAAAATATTAATAAGTTTTTTTTGCATAAATCCATGCAACAAGAAGGTGACATATTTTTCCCTTGAAATTGCATTAATTTTTTACATTAATTATATAAATGTTTCTTTATACAATTTTTGTGAGCCATTTCCCTTGGTGACTAGGTTGTCATATCTTAACTAGTCTATACTTATGAGTGGACTACCATCTATTTTTATCTATCCATGTGTCAATAATTGGATCCTCCTCCATTAGTCCCAAATTATCTTAATTAAAAATTTTAATGTTCAACTATTGTACTACTATATCTCTCGGCTCTACGAGGGGACATGGATGGGAGGAGACTACTTAGCCCTATACATTGGTCATAGATATTTATCACAATAACCTAAACAGGTCCGAGGTGTAGACCAATTGGTTCATCCAAACCCCATAAGGGGGGAGGAGGTCCAAGGTTCAAATCTGGGGCCTCGTTGAACTGAACGCTTGTCCCTTTCTTGGTGCTTTCAGTGGCGTAAAAGGTTTAAAATGATTGTGGCATGGTGGTTATAGGGGTAGACTACACGAAGATCTGTGTGGCGGCTTCTAGGGTGAACAACGTATAATACTATGACGACCATAAAAGCTACACAGCGCACCCGGATTCGTGGTGGCTACCGATTCCACCATGTAAATTCAAAAAAAAAAACTATTGTACTACTAAAAATGTGTCTAATAGTGGTAGATGATACATCCTAAGAAGCTCGATATTGAATATTAGATACCAACCGATATAATATGGAAGGTTCAATAAGAAGGAATTTTCTCCCATATTCTTTATTATGTTGTATGGCACATAGAAAATAAGTCTAATCTTCCTATGGGGTCATACAACTCTATTTATTTGAAGATATAATCATGCCTTATCTCTTAGTTTGATGCAACATCGTATGTGAGTTAAATTAAGAATAGGCACATGATCATATAATTACATAATGAAAGTAGGAAGAATCAATTGAAGTCAAAATAGAAATCTCTTTCTTTTCTTAATCTCAAAAGAAGGAAAGTTATAATAACTATGCATCGTTCAACCCTTGAGACACTTCGCATTACAATCAAGCAAATCTAAAACTCTACCTAAACTATCCCAAACTATAATCTTCCATCAATGGAATCCTATATACCACAATGAACCAAGATACTACATATATTATTTGTACTATGAATACAAGGAACCCTAATCCAAGAAACCTTAATCTAAGAAATCACAATCCTAGAAACCCTAATCCAAGGAACCCTAACCCAAGGAACCCTAATGCAATGGTGATGTCGGTCATCAAAAATACATGTCACAAATACCACACAACTATGTCTGCAAAGACCATATAAATATGTGTACAAATACCATAAAATTATGTATGCAAAGACTATAAAAATGCACATGCAAAGACAACTAAATTATAGATGTTTTTGGTTTATATAAAATTATATGAACACAAGGATGCTCCTGCATTAGAAATCCTTGCTAAAATGAATGGAAGCTTGGAACTCATATTATGAATTAGTGAAGAACTAATTTGGCCAACCAAGTCAGCTTACATTAGCTTCAAAAATCTGAGTCTTCCTTAGGTGCTTTTCCCTTCTAGTAAATCAAATATCCTTTGTACTTGCTTCATCAAGTTTTCTTATCAATAAACAAATCTAATATTTGTACTATTTTCCCTTATTCCTTCTTACGTATCTTCCTCATTCAATATGGTGCTTCCTCCATCTATATATTCTTAGAATATTCAATTTCATGGAGTGAATACAGATCAGATATATATTTTGGCTTGTTATATGTTTTGCATAGGAATATATCCTTTGTTAGATATGCCATGACTAATTCCACCTAACTAAGTCCCACAATAAGGTACCATACCCTTTCAACTTCATGATAGTAAACCTGACTCTTTTATGTTCCTCAATTGCTTCAAACTCAAAGCATCTCTCTAACTTGGTGGTCTAATCCATCAACTATTCTAGATCCAAGGTCCGTACATAGCTTGAAAGATCAAACCTTGGCTTATTTCTACCCTTCACTATGGTAGTCATAAATATTTCTTCCATCACAAGGTTCTATGTGGCCTCACCCTCGTTCTTGACACCATTCTCCTCATCATGATAATACCTCTCATTTTCACTAATATCACCCATCACTATAGCACCTCTGTGTTGTATGTCCTTAACAACCTTTAGTCTCACAAATATGGCTATTATTGTATCAGCTTGATATATGATGAACAGTCCAAGATTATTATTGGTATCTCCTCTTTTGACTCTTGGAGCCATCTCTAAGGTTCATCTATAATATAGTCATAACTACATGAATAATTTAGATTAAATAACTCCTATGAGTCAACACCATGAAACATAAGCCTAACCTTTGATATGAACTCATGCACCATCGTATGTGGGTCATATTAATAACTAATACATAGGTGTAGGAGTACATAATAGAAGTAGGAAGAATCAATGGAAGTAAAAATGGAAGTAAAAATATAAAGTTCTTCATTTCTATGTAAAATAAAGGAAAGGTTATAGTAATTGTATACATCTATCACTGATATACTTTACATTACAATCAAGAAAATATAAAACTCTACGTAAACTATCTTGAAATATTCCTCAAATGTAATTCTATCTCTTATAGTGAACCAATACACTACATATATTATTCACATCATGAATCCAGGTAACCCTAATACTAAAAATCCTAACACAATGGTCATTTCAACCACCAAAACTATATGTATAAATATCATGGAACTACATGTGCAAATATAATAGAACTACATGCACAATGACTATAGAACTACATTTGAAAAGACCATAAAAATATAAATATTTTTTGTCAATGCATGTTTGTGTGAACACAAGGATGCTCCTGCATCATAGTGATATCATTTCTAGTTTTTATTTTTCTTTTGAAGAGGTGATGGACTTATTATTGGATGTGCTAAATGTATTTCATAAACTATGTTACCTTTTTTTCTTCCTTTTATCCACGAGGTGAGGACTCCATGGGTTTCATAAGGAGTGCTATGTCAATGGGTACCAAGAGTTAAAACATAGAACAAACATAAAATGGATTATTTTTCTAGAGACACGTATAGCTCAATTATACCCATTCTAAATACGGGGAACAATTTCATCCCATGTATATGGATGCTTGGAATTATACATTCAAAGAAGATGCATAATCACTTAATTTTATAAATTTTTTCTAAGGATGGAAGACTATATACATGTCAACTATTAGAGTTTTCGCCTAAAATTATTTACATTATACCATGATAGGTATTAAAATACATAGGATACCTTAGTTAGGCATAAAAAACTTGTAACTACTTCTATCCTGTACCACATGCATGGACCTTGTGAGAATTATTTTTCATAACGTGTTTACAATAAACCTTTGTAAAATGAACTATAAAATAATTTTTAAAACTATGCTATATAGATTGAAAAACATCTCAAATTAGTTTTTCAGAAAAGAAATAAGTTGATTTCTTTGAGGTAATGAACTCATTAAAAAAAAATCTTTGAAATGATGTTATAGGATATTGTTTTGTCACCTATTTTTATTAATAACAAACCACTTATATGGATATGAATATCTCAAGATGAGATAAATTCATACCATTTTATATTAATTATTTTGTAGTGGTAGGTATTGGAATACAAAATTTAAAATATATAAATTTTCTTTATATATCTATATAACATATTTTGTATTAAAAAAGTTATTAAAATAACTCTAGAAACTTCATATCTACTAAATCATATCATTTTACAAATATAATTTATGTTTAGATAAGTATTGGAACATAGATTCTAAATATATAAATTTAATATAGTGTTTTCATTCTTACATATTTTAGAATTATTAATTAAGTCATTAAAATAACTTTAGAGGTCTCATATATGTTAAATCATATCATTTTATAAATGTCATTTATGTATAGATAAATATTGGAATTTAGGTTTTAAATCTATAAATTGGATTTAATGTTTTATAAAAATTTATAAATATTAGTTTATTTAAAAAAAAAAACCTTTGCTAATATAAATATCCAATAAATTATTTTATTTTTAAACCAGGAATGAAAAAATAAATGTATGAATTATTAATATTAAGAGGAGAGGACATTTCACAATTTTAATCAAACCCTGGTGAGGCAGATAAAACATGTCATATCCAAAATGGATGTTAATAAAGGTGAAGAATTCCATAAAGTGGGATTAAGGATTTTCACCTTTAAGCCTGCAACCTTATTGATAAAAAGTATGACGAGTGTTGGGGTTTATAAACCACTCATGTCCCTCAACACAATTAATGTAAGATTATTCACAAACACACAAACTATATTAACAACCACCTAAATATGATGATAATCTAGCAACCACCTAAATATGCATTCTGCTATTCCTTTAGCTTTCCTTGGCCTTGTGTGGAGGGCAGTAGACAACCATAGGGATTGTTACTCTGTACTTGGTAAACCCCCAAGTTAATGAACCTCCTAGAATGGTGCCTGCAGGCAGGCCCACACCTTCAATTTTCAAAATGTACGACATTTTTTGGTTCACAGACGTGAAAGGCAGTGTTTTCGGTTCTACCTCCATGCTCATTCCAGAGGGTGGAATTATTATAGCTGAGGACGAAGATTCGGCAGGTCTAAATCATATTAGAGAAAATTATAGGGTACTCATCGTTTAGATAAAAACAAAATGGAGCCATATATACTGATGCCATACCTGTGGTCATCAGATCAGATTTAATAGCAACTGGAGACCAACCAGTATGAAAGGACTTGACATAGGCCGCAGCTCCACTGACATGAGGAGTGGCCATAATGTTCCTGAAGCTAAATTGAAATCCACCGTTTCTTCTAGAAAGGGCACAACCTTAGACCAAGATGCTAGGATTTGCACTTCCGGAGGAACAATGTCGGGCTTATAACAAGGACATCAAATCAAATCCGCTAATTAATATAGCAACATCAAAAATATGAGTAGAGCATTCGGATACCTGTTAAATTTTAACATGGTTATACCTTGAGAAGGCTTGGCGTAAAGGGATTTGGACCTCTGCATGAGAACGAGGCCAATATAGGTGCCACATCATTATGGGGATTAACTGTCTTTAATATTTTTGCAAGCGGAGAGCTGCAGCATAGTATACAAAAGTTAAAATTCAAATTCCATTGGGAAAAATTAAGATCATGTTTTCATATAAACCACAATAAATAGGGAATAGTTATAACAAAATAGGTGTTATGTTAATTTTATAGCAGATTCATCCCAAATTAGAATGTGTTTCTCTCAAAGAGTGTAAGTTGAAACTGACATGTGTGTTCTATAAAGCTTTGAGTCAATTTCACCGATAAAATCCCCTTGAAGAATTGATGTAGGACTTGACATCATTTGCTTTCTCAGTTGAGATTACTGTCTCAGGAATACGGTACGCAAAAAGGGGTGATTCGGAATCAATATAGTCCGACTTAGAAATAGCCCCAGCTCCGCCGGCTTCTACAACTGCTCCAGAATTTGACCCATCGCAGAGCACTATCTTTCCTTCCACATTGTTGCTATCCAAACTATTGAATTCACATTTGCTGAAAAACGCGCCACAGGTTAAATTTTTGGGGGTTTCAGAGGAAAGTAAACTTAGAAATAATTGCAGGCACTCACCGTGACTGTTCCGATGAATAACCAGCAGAGATATTGACGGCATACCCTCCGTATATTAGAGGATACCATAGATTCTCCATTGGATACGTATTCAAAGAATATCCCTGTAATTACATCGGAGAAAACTATTATTCACAGCACAAGACAGACTTCACTGAAATGACAAGATTATAATTCAAGTTTTACTCACATCTAAGGACATCTGGTTTCCCAATAGAAGTGGAGTTCTATATTGGCGATCCATGGTACTGGCACCCATGGTTAGAGTTGATGCAGTGGCGGAGAGGAGGTCAATTGAACAACAGCCTCTCCTAGCTGCTCAAACATCTTACCACAATACATTAAAATAGTAATACCACCACGCATAAAAGTAGTAGTGAAGAAAAACATAACACACAAAAAAACACACAATATTGTTTTTATTATATTTCAGCTGCCACATTAACATTACATAATTGTCTCCATAGAGCACCACACATTTGCATGCACTCCTCAGATAACCAATCTCCTTCTTCTAGGTTTTACATCTCAAATCTTCTACAAGCACCATGTAAAGTATCAATTTTCTTTCTCGCTTCATACAAAAAACCTCCTGCAAGCACTGCACAGAGTGCCAATTTCCTTCCTCCGAGGCTTTATACAAGAAACCCCCTGCAAGCACTGCATAGAGTGCCAAATTCTTTGGAGCCTTTCTCACCTTTCATGCTCTACATTAACTTCTTATTTATAAGTATAAAAAACAATGAGCTACATAACTAACCATTCTTATCCATTTTGTTTTTCCAATTTTTTTTGTTTAAAGGCATTTTTTTTTTTTTAAACATAGATTTTTTCCTAAAAATCCACAACTACCCACTACATGCTTATCCTTATCCAATCTCTCTTTGTCAGCTGCATGTTCTCTATCAATCCCAACTTGCTAACAGCTGGATGCTCCTGCATCATGAGTCCACGGAGAAAAATTGTTTATGACGTGCTGAAATCCAATACAGTTTCATGCAGCATTTGATACCAAAATCCCTCTTTTCATGGCGTGGAATGCTCCGATTGCAATGGCGTCGTAAAAGGTACCCGCAGGTGTGTCTAACCCGATGGAAAGAGAAAGGGCGTCCACTCTGTCATGGATGGCGTCATCAAAAGCAGCAAGGATATCTGCATCGGAACAAAATCCATGGGGCGCCCAACAACATTGTAAACGGCAAGCCGTCCGCCGGGTACTCCTCCGCGCGCATGTCCGGCGGCCATCCCCAGCAAACTCGCGTTTCTCACCACATTTCCAGCGGCTGTCGATGCCGTATGTGATCCGTGTGCATACGCGTCTCTCGGTGACGAAAACTCTCTCCACGGATCGCCATGGTTCCCCTTGTTGTAGAAAGTTGCACCAATTACTTTTCTGCCTCGAATAAGAAAGGAAAAACAAATATTATTTTCAACATTCAACAAAACTCTCCAATAATAAATTCACTTGGATTAATAATCATAATAAAACAAGAATGATCATGACCTGTTACAGCCTTTGAAATCTAATGTGGTCTGGCACTTCCCCTTCCATTTGAATGGAATCGGACCAAATCCTTCGTCGGTAAAGCTGGCCGATTCCGGCCATATTCCTAAACATATAAGCAATTAGTCGAGAAATGTAATTTTCTGCATTTTATTTCATTGCATATATACCGTAAAAAAAAATCAGGAATAATCGCAATACATACCTGTGTCCATTACTCCAACGATAACGTCGCTTTCAAAGTGCAAATTCCTTTTGGCTGTCTCCGGAAAGCCCATGAAATCCCACGATCTCGTCGTCATAACATTTTTTTTCTTTATCTTCAAATACCGATACGACGCCATGCATGTCTAGACGCAGTTGTAAACATCATTTATTCAGTGAATACTGATCATGCATTGATGTTTTATCATTGGAGAAACCAGTCTATGAGACAATTAATCAAAACTTTTGTAAAATTAAACTTAAATAATTAAACACTCGCCATGGTGCAAATTCTATTGCTCTCAACCACTGTGGTCGTTACGTTTTATCACATTGTAGTTTTATCACATCTGTGCAATGTTTGTTTCAAAATCCATGTATGACCTTCTTCCATTCCAACTTCTACACCATCTCCATGGAGACCAAGTTGTTTGTGTTGCCTTCACCAATGATCAACTTGTAGCACTTTCCTCCTGATTTACATTCGGTGTGAAAGAGACTCCTCCTCAACCACGACTTCTCTTCACATGTGGGATTTAACAATACCTTGTACATCATCATGTTTTTCCCATCCTCTAGGTATGCGCTTTCTACTTCACTACCCGACTCCCATTGTTTGAATGTCCTACATGCACGCTTTTCTCTTTGTGACCACCATCTTGTAATTTTAAATATTCAAATACCCAATACCCTAGTTGACCACATTTAAATTAGGTCCCTCTAAAATCCTTCACATAACTTTTATACTTATCTTCACCTTTACTAAACTTTTATTTATGATCAATACCTTGCATACTGTCACTCACACTAGTACCTTCCTTGTGTGGGTTGGTATTCATTACCTATTGCTTGCTTCATTTATCATCCTTACCCTTACCATTACTGTTGTGCATACCTTATTTTCTATGGAACAACTTCTTATGTACACATAGTGCCAAATAATATTCTCCTTAAATGGAGTTGATTGTCAGCAAATACATCTCATCTTGAATCAATATGTACAAACCATTCACATACCTTGGCACCTTCTAGGTGCCATCCTTTATTTATCTTGCATAATTGCATAGTTTATAGATCTCCTCCATGTATTCTTGCATAGTGATCTCTCTTTGGCATAGGTTTTAGAGATTCTTAGATAAAACATGTGCATAGTTACATAGTAGAAATGTTTCTTTGAGATTCATCACCATCTTATCTCATGTGGATATGTTACACTTATTCCTATGCACATGGTGCTTCTAGACTGAGTCCCACCATAAGTTAGCACACCCTTTCAACTTCATGATAGCACACATGAATCTTTTAGGATTATCAATTGCTTCAAACTCAAAGTATCTCTCTAACTTGGTTGTCCAATCCACAAAGTCTTTTGGGTCCAAGGTCCCTACATAGCTTGAAAGATCAAACCTTGGCTTACTTCTACCCTTCACTATGGTAGTCATAAATATTTTTTCCATCACAACGTTCTATGTGGCTTCACCCTCGTCCTTGACACCATCCTCCTCATCATGATCATCCCTCTCATTTTCACTAATATCACCCACCACTATAGCACCTCTATGTTGCATGGCCTTAATAACCTTTAGTCTCACCAAGATAGCTCTTATTGTATCAACTAGATCTGTGATGTACAGTCCAAGATTATTTTTCCTTCTCCTCTTTTGAGTCTGTGATCCATCTCTATGGTTCATCTATAATGTAGTCACAACTACATGAATAATTTAGATCAAATAACTCTTGTGAGCCAACATCATGAAATATAAGACTAACCTTTGATACAAACTGATGCACCACCGTATGTGGGTCATATTAACAATTGGTACATAGGTGTAGGAGTACATAATGGAAGTAGGAAGAATCAATGGAAGTCAAAACATATAGCTCTATTTTTTAATCTAAAAGGAAGGTAAGGTTATAATAATTGAATACATCTATCAATGCAAAATATCTATAAATCTAAAACTCTACCCATACTATCTTGATCCAAAATATTTCCTAATGGAATTCTATCTTCTATAGTGAACCAATACACTACATATATTATTCACATCATGAATCCAGGGAACCCTAATCCTAAAAATCCTAATGCAATGGTCATGTTGGCCACCAAAACTATATGGTGCAAATACATTTAAACTTTATGCATAAAGATCATAGAACTACATGCACAAAAACTATAGAACTACATGTGCAAATACCATAGAAACACAATTTTTTTGGTAAATGCAAGTTTATGTGAACACAGTGATGCTCCTGTAATATAGTTATAGCATTGCTAGTTTTTATTTTTCTTTTTAAAGAGGTAATGGACTTAGTCTTGGATGTGCTAAATTTTTTCCATAAAATATGTTGCCTTTTTTCTTTCTTTTATCCGTGAGGTGAGGACTCCATGGGTTTCATAAGGAGAGCTACATCAATGGGTGCCAATAGTTAGAACATAGAACAAACATAAAATGGATTACATTTCCTAGAGTTATGCATAGCTCAATTATACCCATGCTAAATACGGGAAATAATTCCATCCCATGTACATGGATGCTTGGAATTATAGATTCAAAGAAGATGCATAATCATTTAATTTATAACTTTTGTCTAAGGATGGAAGTCTATGGATATGTCAACTATTAGAGTTTCTGCTTTGAATTATTTACATTATACCATGGTAGATATTAAAAGTACATAGGATGCCTTAGTTAGGTATAAAAAAATTGTAACTACTTCTATCCTATACCACATGCATAGACCTTGTGAGAATTGTTTTTCATAATGTGTTTACAATAAACCTTTGTAACATGAACTATGAAATAAATTTTAAAACTATGGTATATAGATTGAAAAACATCTCAAATTATTTTATCTCAAAAGAAATAATATCATGTCTTGGAGGTAATGAATTCATTTAAAAATAGATGAGATAAATTTATACCATTTTATAGTAATTATAAGTTCATGTCTTGTAGGTAATGAACTAATTTAAAAAGAGATGAGATAAATTTATACCATTTTATAGTAATTTTATTGGAATACAAATTTTCAAATATATAAATTTTATTTAGTTTTACTCTATCTATCTATCTATCTATCTATCTATCTATCTATCTATCTATCTATCTATCTATCTATCTATCTATCTATCTATCTATCTATCTAGTAATATAATTCTAGAGACCTCATATCTACTAAATAATATCATTATACAATTATAATTTATGTATAAATAAGAATTGAAGCATAGATTTTAAATATATAAATTTAATATAGTGTTTTCATTCTTATACGTTTTTAGAATTATTAATAAAGTCATTAAAATAACTTAGAGGTGTTATATGTTAAATCATATAATTTTATAAATGTTATGCATAGATAAATATTGAAATTTAGGTTTTAAATCTATAAATTGGATTTAGTGTTTTATAATTATATAAAAATTAAAGATATGTTTAAAAGGAGAAAATTTATTTTATATTTTATCAAATATACAAATTTAGAAAACATATTAAAAATATTATAAATCATACATTTATCTAGATCTATTTATCTACATTAATTTTTTATAAAAATGTAAAATACTTTTAACATTGGATATCCTAAGATATAAACTATAACAATTTATTCAAAATCTTATATTCTTTAAAATAAAAGCTAATGATAATTAAAATATTAACAATAAAATTATAAAAATTCTATATTATCTATGATGTATTTATATAAAATATATTCATAAAGTATTTTATAAAAAATATTATTAAATATAAAATTATAAAAAATAATACTTATTTTATCTTTTAAAAAAAACTTTTTTTAAAACTATAAATTTATTTATTTATATTAACAAAAACTTTTGCTAAAACTATAAATACATTTATTTATTAATATAAATATGCAATAAATTATTTTATTTTTAAACAACGAATGAAAAATCAAATATATTAATTATTAAGATTGAGAGGGGAGGACATTTCACTAAAACCCTAGTTTCACTCTCTCGTGTGGCGAAAATATAAAACGGGATTCTAAATTGAGACGGGAGGACATTTCACTAAAACCCTCGTATAACTCTCTCGTGTGGCGAAAATATAAAACTGGATTCTAAACATTGCCAATTAATTCTTGCAGTCCTTATCACATTCAGCTTAGGACACAGAAGATCCCATGAACATAATGAAAAAAAATATGATGATAATCTAGCAACCACCCAAATATGCATTCTGGTATTCCTTTTAGCTTTCCTTGGCCTTGTGTGGAGGGCAGTACACAACCATAGGGCTTCTTACTCTGTACTTGCTAAACCTCCAAGTTAATGAACCTTCTAGCATGGTGCCTGCAGGCAGACTCACACCTTGAATTTTCAAAATGTACGACATTTTTTGGTTCACAGACGTGAAAGACAGTGTGTTTGGTTCTACCTCCATGCTCATTCCAGAGGGTGGAATTATTATAGCTGAGTACGAAGATTCGGCAGGTCCCACATTCGTTACCGTCCGCCGAAAGTGGCTTGCCTGGTTTTGGGACAACCATCATGGATGGATAGTTGAGTTCCCTAGCTCCTCTAGCTCTGTCTTTAGTTACATTGGAGGAGCAGCTACTCTCATCTCCTGTCGCTAAACGCAAAGCAGTAGTGTCGTAACCTTGGCTGCATAAAAAATTATATAAGATTCCACGTCCGCGTCATACACAAGTCCGGGATCCACGGCCTCGACAGGATTGATGTGGCCTGAGCCATATCCCAACTCTGAATCTTCGTTGCCATTAATCTTGTCGTTCAATGGAATAGCTGTAAATCATATTAGAGAAAATTATAGCATAGTCATCATTTAGATAAAAACAAAATGGAGCCATATAGACTGATGCCATACCTGTGGTCATTAGAGCAGATTTAATAGCAGCTGGAGACCAACCAAGATGAAAGGACTTGACATAGGCCGCAGCTCCACTGGAGGAGTGGACATAGATGTTCCTGAAGCTAAATTTTCACGATAAAAGTTATTAATATTTAGATGTAAGTCTAAATTTAGATACAAATACTATGTTTGAAATTTAGTGAAGATATTAAAAAGTAATGATAACATATACTTTACTTTCAAACATTGAAAAGTGTTATATTGGAAGCATTCTTTAACAACTATAAAATGTAATAATAGTTTCATATAATTGTCGTTGTATAGTTGAGTTTGACTTTTTATGGACTCTGATGAGTTTTAAAATTACTTCTATGCAATTTTATGTTGTGTTTTTTTCCATCATAAACTTTATTATTTCAATGGAGTGGTATGTACGTTTTTTTTTTTTGGTAATCATAAATGAAAGCGATGCACAATGTAGTTGTATGAGAAGTTTTACTTTATACAAATTTGATAGTAAAGATTGAATTGTCTATGAGAATAACAAAATCAACTTGTGTGAACAAATGTAATTAGGAACTTTGAAAAATATTATGCTTGAAATATTTTCTAATATTTGTTAAACCTAGTAATACTTTCACATAATTATTATTGTATGGTTGAGTTTGAGTTCTTAAGGACAAAACTTACTTCTATTCAATTTCATATTCATATTCATAGTTGATGTATTATTATACTACAACGACATTTTTACCAAGAATATTTATTTTAGGAATAAATCTTGAAATATTCAGCTGTAATAGGCTAAAATATAATAATTAGAAGTGTACTTCATGTATAAATTATATTTTAGTTACTTTTGTTATAAACTCTTAAGTATTATGTATTGGAAACTATTAAATTATTTTATATATTGATATGTTTGAAAAATGGTTAAAGTTGTATGCTTGTGTCTCGTTGTTTATGGTAAATTATTTGAGTTATTCCATATATTACATATATTTTTATAAAGGGTAAGATATGTATGTTTGTTTTTTTTTTTTCCAGAGGACTGCCCAAACTACTGAATTCGGTTTGGTCATATCTCACTCATTCGGACTCGGATTGAGCTGAAATTTTGAGGGTATATGTCTAAAAAACCCTAGAACGTCTCCAAAAATTTTCATATCATTTGAATCAACACAAATCCTAGAGCATCCCTATTTGTGAACGAGATATTTGGTAAGCGACTATGTGAGGGTTTTATCAGGGTTGAGTGCAAGCAGCTCTAGAGGTTGGTTTTTACGGCCTTCAGGGCCAATATTTTTATGTTTTATGCTCAATATTTTAACAAGAAATGTTGTAGGGGATCCAAGATGGGTTAGAAATTTATCTTTCAATAGATCATACTGTGAACTTGAGTGACAACGGCTTCCAATTTGCTGCACAAAAGAAAAGTGAAAACCATACCTTTCCATGGTGTCTACGGTAAGGATTAAAGAGATGACGAAACAAGTTTCAAGTAGTTGATAAAAAAATGGCTCATATCTCAAGTGAATCTCATGCTAAGGTGCACCCAAAAATAATTCTACTATGAAAACCCCTGTCAAGGTTAAGAATTTCGAAGACTCAGTCCCAAAAATGAATTTTAGGGATGCCCTTCATAGTGGATAGCCTCAGCCCAATGCTAATATAAATCTTAGGTCTTCCTATAAACCTCTTATAATACCTAATATTGATCCCAAGAAAATGGATTCAGGATGTCTTAAAGCAGCTGATGGAAATCCTATTATTAGGCTAGATATGGGTAACATTCAGACTGGCATTGAAGATTTGGAAAATAGAGGACTAATTAGTCGGTTCATGGGTTTTCGTTTGATTCTATCTGCTTTCAAAGTCTGGGCTGCAAAAATCTAGAAAAATAAAGGTGAGTTACAAATCTCTATTTATCCAAATGGTTATTTTCTTGTTTTATTTGCTAATAATGAAGATAGAGAGAAAACTTTTTAAGGGGGTCCTTGGTTTTTTGGAAGGGCGAGGCTTTTCATGAAGCCTTGGCATACTAAATTTAAAGCTAAAGAAGAGATGCCTTCTATACCTCCTGTGTGGGTTAGACTCTTTGGCCTCCCTATTGAATTTTGGAATCCTACTATTTTTTCTTCAATTGGAAATTCTTTAGGAACTTTTATAATGACTGCTGATTTTACTCAAAATTTTGAACATATTATTTATGCTTGAATTTATGTTTTAATGGATTTTGAAAAACCCCTATATAAAAATATCACATTACAATTTGGGGAAGACACTTGGGAGCAAGTAGTGGACTATGAGAACATTCCTTTTCATTGTAGAATTTACCATGAATATGGTCATTTGGCGAGTGCTTGCCCAAATAAAATAACTAATAAAAATAAAGAAGATATAATCTCAGCAAGTTTCCAAATACCTAAGAAGAAGAACACTAAGAAAAAACCAGTTATGAAGGATCAATCAAAGTCATCTACTAATATGTTTGAAATCCTTTCCACAAATGATGTCCCAAGGGAGGAAGAGGAAATAATGGAAACTGAAATCTTAGAAACACAATTTAAATATGAAGGGAAGAACTCAAAGATTAATCAACAAATTAAAGGTTTTCAATAGAACAAAAAGGAGAAAATTTACACAAGAAAAATAATCTTTCAAATATCAAAACTTCCAATAATGCAGGTCCCAATATAGAATCCGTTGAATCATCTAGTAAAATTTTGGTTGTGTATGAGCATTCTTCAAGGTTAGAAGCCATCTCAGATTCAACTGGAATAAGTCAAGAAATAGGGAAAAAAAAATTGAAGATGGATTCTAATCAAAAAGTAAGTCGCAAGACCAATAAATATCATATGGTAAAAGAAGGTGAAAAGCTTGTAGAGGAAAGTAATATTAATGCCCTTCCCATATTTTTAGCCCTGGTATTAATGAAGATAATCACTTGGAATATTAGAGGACTCAAAGGGAGTATTTCAAAATAAAATTAAATTAGAAGAATGATTCAGATAGATCATCCACATCTTGTTTTCCTTCAAGAAACAAAGATGTCAATGGAGGATATGGACTCAATTGCTTGTAAAATTTGGCGAGCTGGAAAAGTGGTTTTCCTCAATTCCCAAGGGACTTTGGGTGGCATTGCTTGTCTTTGGGACCCAAAAGAGGTAGTTATTCACCATATGGTTGGTAGTTTGGGTTTTTAGGCTATAACTGTTCAAAGTAGACATTCTGTAGACACCAAAGCAGCACCAATATGATTATGTGACTACAAACACTAATCGCTTTGACACACACAACCCCAAGAGCAACCCCTAGAGGTCAAAAAGTGGTCCTAACCACTCTCATAGCAGTTTTGGAAGGTCAGAGGTCAATTTGACACCTTCAAGAACTTTGCAAAGTATTTGTCCCACCCTGGGACGAATTCAATCTGGGATTCGGCCCACCCAGGGATGAATTTTGAATTCGCTTCGGGGTGGGGATAATTGCAGGTTTGATGGGCAAAAAGTCAAATCTTGACAAATGGCAGCTCGGATCCACCACCCAATGCTTACTTCATCACATGGGAGCATGGGTGAGCATTTTCAAGTGTTAGAGTCATCTGCAAGGTCAGTCATGCAGTCCCAATTTAGGGAGGAATCTCCTTCCCCTTGGGAGGGCATGGCTACCATGTGGTGCCCCTACATACCCATTTTAAGAGGCCTCCAGGTCTATAAATTGATGAATTTCCTCACCCCAAAATATACAGAGTAGGAGCATTTTAGAGCAACGAAGTGCTACCATTTTATTTACATGCCTCACACATTTTAGAGTTGTGCCTTCCACATCCTTGATCTCCTTTAGAGGGGATGTCATCGAGTGACCATTGGAAGGTCGAATGTTGAGCCCCAAACCCAACATTTGGCCACATAATACCACCCAATCCATCGAAAACACCTTGTAAGAGATTTTGGACCCATCCCAAGTGGATTGGTGCTGAAATTAGGCCCCAAACAGTGGGTGGCCCGCCAGGGCGCCCCACACTACTATAGGCCTAATCGCCCTTTTTAGGAACAATTGGGAATCTGTAGTAGATTTTGTTTTTAGTAATTTTTGTTTCTTGCATTTGATTTCTATGTTGTTGAGGTAATATACAATTTTGACTTCATTTCATGTTGATTAATTGTCATTATGCTATCATGTTTTTGCTCTCACTAACTTGCAGATAAGCATCATCAAATTCTTGTTTATGGAGGTCAAATTGGGAAAATCTGCCCATCTGGGTCTTCCAAAAATGCCCCCAATTAGCTAACCCCAATATTGCAGGTTTTTTTGAGCTTCCGAGGTAGGACATTGAGATAGTACCTATTCGGCGTTATGTTGCAGGTGAATTCGTCCCACCCCGAAACGAATTCAAATCGGTGAGGAATTTTTGGACTGTTATTTTTGTAGAGCCTTCCTAATGATGTCTTGATTATCCTATAAAATTTTCATAGCATTTGGACTTGTTTTAGTCTTAGTTTAATTCATTTTTCTCATTCACTTAGCGTAGGCTTGGGGATTGCATGCTTTGTTCCATCCGTAGGTGCTATTGATCGTTTATTGTTCTTTTTGAACATAGGGTTTGGATTTTAGAGGAGCAGGGAGGAGTCCAGATTCATCAACGCAAGTGGTGGTGACATTTGGTCTATCCATTTTACATGTGGGCACGCGAAAGAAGGAAAGGCACCCATGGATGTAATTAGAAAGAATTCTTAAACGCTCCTAGCCCTTGGAAGGGGAGGATGCGCATTGTAACCGAGTTTGGAACATATCAATGAAAAGGGCTGTCTTTCTTTAATTTACATTTTTTCCAGTTTGATTCGATCATGCTTTTCCCTCTTTTTATGAACTTTCAAGTTTTTAGGATTTAGCGCTAAGTTTAGTTTATTTGGTTGCATATCGCATGTTAGCTTTCCCTTTTTGCTTTTGTATCCTCTAGCTTTCAGTGGTGATCACAATGGGTTTTGAATCAGCTAGATATGTAGGACATTACAGAGTAGTGGGAGCCAGAGCAGGCTATTGTTCCAAATATGCCTACGCCTCAGGGGAAAGCGGAGGACACAGAGTTCGAGCTACATGTTGAGAATGCACGGTTGGTGGAGCTGCTACGGAGGCGGGATGAGGAGTTAGGGGAAGCTTTGCAGGAGAGGGATCTCCTATGGGCTCAGTTGGAAGAATGGGAGAGCGCATTCGTTGCACACCACCAGGGAGATGGGGACACCGACGTTGCCCAGGAGAGGGATCTCTTACAGATGTAGCTGGCACAACGCGATAATGTAGTAGCTTACTACCATTGACGGGAGGCAGATTGGTTGCGATGGGAGGCAGGTTGGTCTCGATGGGAGGCAAATTGGTCTCGACATCAACTGGATATGGAGGGAGAGATTATCCGGCTTGGTGGGTGGTTACCTGAGCCCTCGAGAGGTGGCTCTTTGCACCGGATGAGGGACAATGGTACTGAGCAGTCAATATCATCTCATCTTAGGCGATTGGATGAGGGAGGCAGTAGCAGGCGTGATGCAAGGGCTAGTAGTAGCTTCCCTGAGGGGTCCCATAGGACCCACACCATGGGGGGTAGTTCTTGTCGCACCGATCCTGCGTGATCATGGTGGTCGATGCCTTAGGCTGGGGGTTTTGGGATTTTGGATTTTGTTACGGGGTCAGCAGACCAAGTCTTTGTAGCCTGTGGGCATTTTTGATGATATATATATAATATATATATATATATATATATATATATATATATATATATATATATAGACTTTATTTTGTTTATGCGCATGTGATGATTTGATTTTATGCATGATGGTTGATGACTATGGATGTATGCATGTTAAGTTATAGTGATGAATGCATATGTTGTTGATGAATGCAGATGTTTCTAGTTTATATGATATGCAAATGGAATGGATGGATTGAATTTGTGATGTTTGGTAGTCGCACCATAGACTGTGCAGAACTTTATGGCTTTTTGTCCTAGGCGATTGCTGCGATGAATAGCTTTGTAGGCATACATGTTTTTTTTTTTTTTTTTGAGGCTAAAATATATCAAGTTGGTTTCAAATGTAGTTAAGGTTTTCTGAGACTCAGATGTTTTAACTAACTAGCCACGACTGTACTTTATCTCATAAGACTTTTGAACAAGGTATGAATCGGACTTGTTTTGGACCAAGTTAGTTCACATCCCTATGTGTGCAATTGGGTTCATTTATGTGGTATTTTTCAGGATACCGCTAGTGCCAGATAGGCTATCAATCAAACCTGTACTGAGGATCACCTAATTAGCTCCACTAACTCCTTTGTTGTATTTAGTCAGATTAATCTACGATGCTATCATATGATACCATAAGCTAGCTCATCCACATGCAAACATTGATCTGCACACAAGTTAATGTGGTAGATATATCGTCATTCGAGAGGTTTACCACCAGTGACCAATAGGCTATCAACCAAACCAGTACTGAGGTTTGCCTCATGACCTGTCAGAATGTTGAGAGTTCCAGGGATTCAAGTTCGACTCCCTTATTTTCTTCAATTGTATTGGGATACTTGCTCTTTTGTAGTGATAAAAATCATTGTTTATTTTTTGTATTATATTATTTTTTTGTTGAGCAAGGGATTAGGATATGGAGGGACGAGAATCACTATTGTTTGTGCCTTTTGATGTGTGCACTTTGGGATATCAAATTTTGGAGTTTTGACTTTTGCAAATTGTTCTGATGTTTTGCAAATTTTTTTTTGAGAACTTTGGGATTCTTGGGGAATTGGGTAGGGAGGATGCTTGTCCTTTTGCCAACTCTCAGCATTCTTTGGGGTCATTCGCATAGGGGGGTGAGCAAGATATCCGTTTCACTTATGGTGACTTGGATTGCTTTGCAAGTTTCATCTTTCGTTCACACAACTTGGGAATGTTTTATGTGTTTTAATTTGTGCTGGGATGCTATGTAACAAGGTGTGATCCAAGTAGAATTCTGCCTGCATAAAATCTGTCTGACTTGGTACAGTATGTGACTAGAAAGCTAATGATGACTGAATGACAAAAACTCTTGATACATTAGAAACAACTGACTATGATGTGGGAGAATAACATGAATGGCGTTTATAGGTGATGAACTATTGATAAAGCAAAAAATGCGAAAGATGATGGTTTTTTTTTTTTTCAAGTAATGACAGTCTATGGCGCTTTGACCTTTATGACCACAAATATGCAATGTATGGATGTGATGCTTAATGCAACTATATGTTTTTGTGTTTTTGATGGATTTATTTGTGTGAATATGCAGATGAGATGCAAAAAAAAATCCTCTATACTGTTATGATGATTTTTGCGTATGCATGGAAATGAGATGCAACTTTTTGTTTATTTGTGATGATTTTATTGATTTTTTTTTTGACCAAGCGATTATGGGAATCCTTGGGGCATTTTGGGTTGACCAAGCGATTATGGGAATCCTTGGGGCATTTTGGGTTGACCAAGCGATTATGGGAATCCTTGGGGCTTTTTGGGTTGACCAAGCGATTATGGGAATCCTTGGGGCTTTTTGGGTTGACCAAGAGATTATGGGAATCCTTGGGGCTTTTTGTGTTGACAAAGCAATTATGGTAATCCTTGGGGCTTTTTGGGATCGACAAAGTGATTATGGGAATCCTCAAAGCTTTTTGGGTTGACCAAGTGATTATGGGAATCCTTGGAGCTTTTTGGGTTGACCAAGCGATTATGGGAATCCTTGGAGCTTTTTGGGTGGGCTATGGCTCCTTTAGATATGGAATGGCCGCAAGTGACTAATGTTAAAGGGTTCTAATTCCTTGATTCCATCAATAGAGGCTATCCGGTATGTTCTAGGTCCTATTTTGCTATCAATTACATAGGGCCCTAACCAATTTGCCATGAAATTGTCCCTTAGATGGGATGACAAACTAGAGTTCTGTTGGTTTTCTTTTAAGACCACGTCACCAATCTAAAAGTCCCTCATGTGAAATTTCATGTTGTACGCTTTCTTAAGTTTCTCTTGATAGATACGTAGATGCTCGAGGGCATTAACATGTCTTTTTTCAAGCAACATAATCTGGTCTAACCGAGATTGCCACGCAGTGTCATCATCGATGAACTCTTGCATTGATATGCATTGATTAATTAAAGTGTTCTAAAATTAATTAAGAATTTAATGTTCCATAAAAGAACCGGGCGTTCGAATGCTAGTGCAATAAGCCCACAGGGCAAGTGGGATCTGAATGTGCCAATCCTTATGACTGCCTATGACTGTATTTTTAAGGATAGCAACCAGCATTTTGTTTGAAACCTCTGCTTGCCCATTCGCCTGCGGATAATAGGGTGTCAAAAAATTATGCTGAATTTTGTACTTTGTGGTCAAAGCACGCACATCTTTGTTCTTGAATGATGTTCCATTATCCGAGATTATCTTGGATGGAATACCAAAACGACATACGATGTTATGCAAAATGAACTCCACAATGCGGGGTCCAGTCATAGAGGTTAGCGGAACCACTTCTACGCACTTGGTGAAGTACTCTGTGGCCATTATGATAAAAGTGTGACGGTCGAACGATGCAGGGGAGATCTTTTTGATGAGATCTAAGCCCCATTGCAAAAATGACCAAGCCAACTAGATCAACTGCAAGGCCTAGGAAGGTACGTGTGTCAAATTGGCATGATGTTGACACTTCACGCACTTTTGCACATATGCGCAACAATCTTGCTCTAAATATGGCCAATAATAGCCCATGCAAAGAATGATCTTGGCGATGGCCATACCGCTAAAGTGGCCACCGCATGTACCATCGTGCACTTGGGTGATCACCCAAGTAGACTCTTGATGGTCCAAGCATCGAAGGAGGATCCCTTCATAGCTACGATGGTACAAGATGTCTCCTAACAAGACATACTTTGTCACTCTCTACTTGAGTGCTCATTTTTTGGCATGCATCAATCTAAGCAGGAGATTACCTAACTTGAGGTAGTACCTAACAGGGGAATACCAATCCTGCTGATCAGAAGCCTCGATGGTATGAACAACCAGTCCCTCTTGAAGTTCATCCCTAGCAAAAGTTGAGTGGGAGATAATGCTATTAAGGGGAGTGGGGGAGAATAAGGACCCCTAGTTGGCATGTTTTAGATGATTGTGGATTCGAGAGAACCGATCCATGGATGGCTCAATCTAGATCAAGTGGATTCCTGACGTTAAATTGGAACTTGCTCACTCCATCGCTGATTGCGATAGTGTTTTGAATTGAATGGTTGTCATATCACCAAAAAGGTCTTGCAGGATTAATGACCCCAAAGAGGCCATAGTGTCCGCAAAATGATTCGATGATCGAGGGAGTGCCTCGATGTCGTACCATTCAAGCTTTTCCAAGAATTTTTCCATGAGGGCTTTGTAGGCCTACAGAACTCGACATTTGCATTGGAATACTCCTTTGACTTGATTGACAATTAACAGCGAATCACCAAAGATGTTCAATCGTTTAATGTTCATGGTGTTTACTGTCTGAAGACCTATGAGCAAGGCTTCATACTCTGCATTATTGTTGGTGCATGGGAAATTTATTTTAAATGACAGGGGCATAGGAGCACCCTGCGGTGTGAAAAATACTATTCTCGTGCTACCACCTTGTTCACTTTTAGAACCATCAAAAATTAGGGTTATGTCGGCCTGTGACTCAGGCTCGTCAGAATCTGGTGATTTTGAGACATGGAAGAACCCATCATCGGGTAGTTCTATAGTCAGATGCTGATCGTCTTCGAGAGGAGCCTCTGCTAGTTGATCGGATATGACCTATCCTTTGATGGATTTCTATCCAATAACATCTATGGAAAATTCCATCAACAACATGATCCATTTTGCCATGTGACTACTATGATAAGTATGACTCATCATGTATCGCAATGGATTCTCCTTATACACAACATAAGTCTTGTTTCTCAGCATGTAATGGCGTAGCTTTTTGGCAGAAAACACCACTGCCAAGCAAAGTTTCTCAACATATGCATAGTTAAGTTCATAGCTGACCAGGGTGCGGCTAAGATAGTAAGTAGTCTGTTCTCTATGAAGTGTGTTCTTCTGGGCTAACATGGCTCCTAGTGCCACCTCAGTAGCTGAGATGTATAAGAAGAACAACACTCCTGGTCTAGGTGGTGCCAATACTGGTGGCGAAGCCAAGTATTGTTTGATGTCGTCAAAGGATGACTGTCACTCGTCATCCCAATGAAATGCGACCCCCTTGTGCAAAAACTTGTTCATTGGTCGACACTTGTCAGATAGATATGCTATGAAGTGCTTGCTTGACGCGACCTTTCGCTGCAAACTTTTGAGTTGCTTAATGGTAGTTGGGGGAACCATTTCAAGGATTGCCTTGACTTTTTTTGGGTCCACCTTGATGCCTCGTTTTGAGACTATAAAACCCAAGAGCTTTCCAGATGTGATGCCAAAAATGCACTTCTCGGGATTCAGTCTGACTTTATGCTCCATGAGGAGATCGAGGATCTTGCTTAATTCATCGAGATGATTCGAGCGCCAAAGAGATTTGGCCAACAAATCATCTATGTAATCTTCCAAAGTCTTGCGCATGTAATCGTGGAAGATGTACGTCATGGCACATTGGTAGGTGGCACCAACATTTTTAAGGCCAAAAGGCATGACCTTATAGCAAAATGTTCCCAAAGGCATTATGAACGCCATTTTGAGCTAGTCCTCAGGATTGATACAAATTTGATTGTATCCCAAGAAACCATCCATGAGGGAAAGAATTTTGTGACCCGCTATAGCATCTACCAATGTGTCAATGCTCGACAAGGGGAAATCATCTTTATGACTCGCTTTGTTTAGATCTCGAAAATCAGTGTATATGCGAATCCTCCCGTCAGGCTTCTTGACAAGCACCATGTTGGACATCCATGGTGGATAATCCATGTAGATGACAAACTATGCATACAAAAACTTTTGCAATTTTTCTTTGACCATTAAGGCTACTTTTGGGTGCATCTTGCGTAGTTTTTTCTTAACTGGCTTGAATGTCAGATCAAGCGTTAGGTTATGCGTGACTAGCTACGGATCTAGCCTCGACATATCTCTATATGACCATGCAAAAACCTTCTTCTTCTCTTTGAGAAGGGCAATGTAGTTGGCTTGATCTTCAGGGGATAAACTTACCCCCAGCTTGATGATCTACAGATTCACTAGATCTGAGCTGATGTCTACGTCAGTCGTCTCCTCGATTGACATGTGGGATCCATCTTCCAACTGATGTGGAGTTGGGATCAAGTGGATATCATTTGCTAAGTTTAAATCATCGTTAGGAACCTCGGGTCCCTCTTCAGCATGGAAGATATCCTGAGTTGGCCCAGGGGTAAAATGAAGCAATTCATCAAAATGCTAGTACTCAGATGGGGATGGAGGGGAATCGACGCGATCCTAGTCCATGGCATCTATGTCTAGATACAATGACTGTGTTGAATCATTTGGATTGTGGATGAGGGTGGTTAAGTCAATGGAGATCATGTTGATGAAATGATTTTGGTCTCCATTACCACAAGTGTGGTTACTCAGACATCTTGGATGCTCTTTATGCTTTGGATCTGGCTCTAGAGGGACGGGCATGAATGGATCGGCCCTATGTGTAGATAGGAAGATAGGGTCTACCCTTGACACTGATGTCACTATAGGTTCTCTGGGTGGAATGTGTTCTTTGTATGCCCAAAGTAGCGGATCCAACACTTGGTCCCATCGCGCTGGGTCTACGTACCACTCATGCCCTGGAACTATGTTTAATTGTTCAAATATGTTGTTAATATCCAAGAGGCACTGATGCTACATCTATCGTGTGTGATTAAGGTATGCCATCTTTGTTTTGTCTTCATAATCACTATCAAATATCCAAAGGCCTTCGTTGGCTTCGACTGTTTGCTGCATTAAAGTCTCACCTTGCTCAAGCAAATTGATGTGCTCCCACCTAGGTTGTTTCGCTCTCCATGGGGGGACTTGATGTTCTTGGATCGACACTTTCTCGATGGGAGCATCCAGGGGGAACATTATCAAGAGGCTTTCTTTATATTCATCCATGGGGATCACATTTTAGTGATTGCTATCTGATTCGAAGGGGTCATACGACGTGGGTTCGTACTATGACTCATCCTTCAAGGACCCTTCTTGATATTGTCTTGACCTTCCTTGAAAATGAGCTCTCAAGCTTTCTCCTCTCTCGAGCGAAGGGAAGGGATTTTTAGAGCCAACAAGGTTGATTACCGTTAATGGGAGATAATCCCTCAATGTATATGTGGTGTTAGGGTTGGCATATGGATCTAATGCCAATCCCCCCTTGTTGCCTATCCCTAGGCCTTGCATGTTCTCTACCAAGATGTCCAAGGGGAGGGGGTGGTTAAACCCTACTCCTAACTTGTCGTATGGCATTTGGTATCTTGGTTGGCAAAAAACATGTATCCCTTGCTCATATCGACCTAACCCATATCTGTGCCAATTGCATTGGCCAAGGTATCTCAGAGCAAAGTCTGTGTTAGACAAATAGTTGACATTTTCAGCAAAAGGCTCTTCATCTTCGTCCTCTTGCATGCATGGTGCAACGCCATGATCAAGGCCCCCATACACAAAATTTGTCTAGTTCGGTGGGTAGCCTAGGGGAACAATGGTGCTGATGGGAAGACAAGGTCTCCACATGTCCTACATGAACTCTAGTGTGGGTGTTGCTACAATATTCCACACCAAATACTCCCCCAGTCCCGTACTATCCATTTCAACGATGATCGTTGATGGTGTAAGGGGAGGGAATGGAAGTTCTCCTTGAGTCCACTCCATGTCAGGTGGGCTAGAAGCCTCGACTTCCATCCAACTAGGCATCTCCTCAGTAGAGATAGTTGATACTGATGGCAATGTCTCTTCCAAATGTTTTACCTCTTCCAAGGGTTCCTTCCCTTTGTATTTATGTCTGGCCTCCATAGATGATGTCATTGATGGAGGACTAGACGATGAAGATGAGCTCGACTGGGATTTTGAAGAACTTTCTAATGGGGATGCCTATAGAATCAGACCCTATTTATATGGACTTAACTAAAAATCCAAATGCATTGATGGTAGGGTCCATTGCGGCATCAGCTACACCGCATTACAATACTTGAAGGGTTCTAAGTCCGTCGGGACTACATGCACCTCCCCTTCAAATGTATACTTTAAACATTAGTGAGCTATCAAAGGGACACACTTCATGTCCCTGATCCATGACTTACCCAACAAGATGTTGTAGGCCATTGCATCATTGAATGCTCATAGAGTGTAGGTGGAAGTTGTGATGTGAGATGCGGGCAACTTCAGATGCTTGAGAGCCATAGTTGTGATGATGTTACTGGACAAGCCAGTGTCTATCAACACCCTCTTGTATGGGCTCCCATTGACCCACGCAATAACATGTAGGGGTGGATCCGCCATGTCATCAGTCACTAATCTTAGTTCATCTTCTCGAAATATGGTGACCGACTCAATGCATCGTTTTACATGCCCCACAAAGTTGTTGAAAGAATTTGTCTTGTAGGGCTGCAACTCGATGGCTTTCAAAATCTCCATTAGAGCTTCTCGATGGGGTGTAGATTGTTGTATAAGCTCATATATGGAGAGCCTAGATGAGGTGGTCCTCAAACTCTGAGTTAGTTTGGTCTGAAGTGTGACCACCAGATTGGGCGGAGGAGGTTATGCAGGGTGCTATTATGGTTGCAATGTTGTTGGCAACTCTCCTACCGCTACCGCAGGAGCATTCGTGGTCGGATACCTCCTATTCTGAGTCACTATACTTATCATCCCTACATACCCCTGTATGGGGTAGTTATTTGTGACCTTGTTAATTTGTAGGATCTTCGCCTGCGGAGCATGAGTAGGCAAGGGGTATTTGAAGACCTCCATTTGCTGATTGCTTGGTGCGATAGGATTATCCACCGCTAGTGTCTTGTTATCAATCAAGTCCTGCACCAAGCCCTTAAATTTCCAATAGGCATTTAGGTCATGTCCCTGCCACCTATGGAAACTGTAGTACAAGTCCTCTCTATACCCTTTAGGCTTGGGCGCGTTGGGATCTATAGTCTGAATCTCTGGCAGGTTGATCAGGTTTTCCGCTAATAAGCGATCAAACAAGGAGTCTTTAGACTCTATGTAGGGTGTGAATTATCACCTAGGGCGATGCTACTGACCTTCTTGCCTTTGATTTTCCCTGTCATAGTTGTTGGGAGGCACTACCTAATAATTAGACTTTTGAGGCTGAGTTACTTGCACAGGTTTAGGGACATTGATAGCAACTTGGTTAACCACAATGGGTTTTTGTTGCATAGTCCCAACTTTAGTGTTTTTAGTCCACTCTTTTTTCTTAGGTTTGGCTATCTCGCCATCCTATATTTTGATCTCTTCAATAATTATGTCTTGTGCCAGAGCTTCTTCTAGGGTGGCATATTTTTGCAGCTGTAATAGCATAGGGATCGATCTCAAACAACTTTTGGAGAACATCTGAGTGAGGTCGGACATTGGAGGGATGTAGGGCAGCTTTGAGAGTAATGTCCTCCACTGATTCCCATAGGCCACCATGGTCTCTCCTCATACTGCCTGAGGCTTGCTAAGTCACTTAGTGATGCCTTCTTCTTTGTATTGAAGGTGAAGCGTTCGAGGAATGCATCCACTAACTAATCTAAATTGTTAATGTTGTGCTTTGGTAGCTGAGTAAACCAATCCGAGGTAGGGCCTACAAATGTGGTTATAAATGTTCTCAATAACAAAGCATCATTGTCCTGAATGCCAAAACATTGTCTCAGGAACCTTATCACATGCTCTTGAGCATCTTCCTCACCTCTAAAGGTTGCTAACTAAGGCAACTTAAAGTGCTCAGGGTAAGGAGGTGCTGGCATTGATGGATGCACATGGTGACTACAAAGCTGGCATAAAGTGGGCTTTTGAGACCCAAAAGTTTTGGTCTCCATAGACTCCAAACGCTCTAGTAGCACTTTGTATGCATCGAAAGATTTAATCTCTTCCTCTTTAGTTTGCTCCCGTTGCAGGTTCTGGAAGACTTGAGGCCTATGAAGGGGTTGTCGAATGGCGACTCCTCCGTCTAGGTAGGGCATTTTGGCCCACTCTTCTTCTTGCTCATACTCATCGTAAGATTCTTGAGGTGTCTCTGGATGAGACCTATGACCCTGGGTGGGTCCCCGTGGAGGGTACGCATCGTTGTTCCGAGGAGTGGCCTCCCGCTCAGGTCTAGGAGGTTCATAGGTAGCACTTGGTAAGGTTGTAGAGACCTATCTCATACCAAGGGATTATGCCTCGCATATGGTTTTGCTCTTTGGGTGCGTGGGGTTGGAACCATCTCAAGCACCAGATTATGTAGTAGCTCATTTGTTTGGTGCCTAATGTGCTCTTTGCTAAGGTGATATAAATGTTCTAGCTACTATTGATCTTGCTCAAGCCGCATGATCTGCGCTTGGCGGGTGACATTTCTGATGACTGCCAGGTCAATTTGCTCCACCATCTTGAGCCTAGGAGGCCTAGATGCCTCTCCTATACAATTACCTTGATCGTGATGATCTGATATCTCAATAGGTTGCTTCCCTCTATCGAGGTTGGCAGCATTCACCCGAGGCTCTGGCCTCATCGGGTGATCATGGTATTTAGCTGGTGCGGAAGTGCATGGCCCATGCACTGTATATTGCTCTTGAGGAATGTAACCATATTACTCGTGCTCCCTTTCATATGTGTGAAAGGGGTGGGC
The DNA here is from genome assembly GCA_028583015.1 of Wollemia nobilis. Taxonomy (NCBI): domain Eukaryota; kingdom Viridiplantae; phylum Streptophyta; class Pinopsida; order Araucariales; family Araucariaceae; genus Wollemia; species Wollemia nobilis. The sequence continues at coordinate 102,241 of JAQPPZ010003282.1, forward strand.
AGAGTTAGCTCACCCGATTTGAAGAGCCTTATGCTTTGGATTTTGTCTATTGGTTCTAACAGTGATGGGGGGCAAAAGGGGGAAGCCATCATCATGTGGCCTCTCCTCATGGAAACTATGCCACTTTAGCACTTCATCGCATGGTGGCCACTCATATCGAGCTTCTAAGGGATATTTCTTGTCTATGTTGAGTGCCACGTGTAAGGACTCCTCCTGAAAGGGGCTATGATGAACGGACATGTCCCTCAAAGTGGTGTCCCTATAGTTCCATCTTGACATGGACCGATGCGGACTCTCTTGTGGGTCGGGCCACCAAGGCGATATGACCAAGTCCTTGGTGTTGTAATAGAGGCGACTTGTGGCCCCTTGTACACTTTTCGCAACTTAAGCCCTTGATTGGGCTTGGCTATGTGTGTACACCATGGTGGTGCTTTCCTACAAGCTATGTAGATTTTTTTTTCTTTTATGATATTTTATGCTACACTAAACAAAAATGAGCACACACACACACACACAAACAGTGATTATCTCATTTAAATATTGAGAGTGTGTCCTAAACTTGGTTTAGTGTGTTTTTTATTTTTGTTTTTGTTTTTGTTTTTGAAGGTTTTTAAAGACCATTTAAATGCAAAATGAGGGCTCTTATGACTCCCAAAATTGGTCACCCCTTCGATATACCATTGCCAGGCCGATATACCAACCTCTCTATATACCCAGCCTTACATGAGGGAAACTATAGGTACGTGAGAGCAGATGGTACATGGAACATAGGTGGTACGGAAGAGGAATCACCCTGTTTATGACACCTACCATAGAAGACTTATCCTCGTGTGCTAGGAATCACCCCAGCTACACTTGGTCAGCTTTCATCAGGATTTACATCTAGCAACAGTTGTGATTAGGGTAATGGATGCAAAATTCAAGCCAAGGTGGTGATGAAATCCACCGTTGGTCTTGATCGAGGGTTGGGGTTTTACGAAAAGAACCTTGGTTTTTAAGTTGACACATGGTGTGTCGGGTTATTTTTATCTTTGCAAAAGGAAACAAGCAAACAACAAAAAGGAAAAATTTCCCTAAGCATACAAGTAATCCAAAAATAGAAACACTAAGCAGAAGATGACAAAAAAAAAATGCAGGATCCTTGCCTCTTCTCTGCCCGAATCTTGTCGGTCCTGAGTTTCTGCCTGAAATCTTCACAGACTGGAATTCATCCTAGGGTGGAATGAATTACAAGACTATATTCATCCCAGGGTAGGGCACATTCAAATTCATCCCTGGATGATATGAATTACAGTTCTATGTTCACCACAAACTGGAATGAACAACAGTCCCTCATCCCAAAAAAAAAGATACCTGCAAGCAAGGCAAATTTTGATCAAATTTTTGATCCAAAAATGCAGAGGACAGAGTCCCATTGTGATCGCCACTAAAATCATGAGGATACGAAAGCAAAAATGGAAAGATAACATGCGATATGCAACCAAAGAAACCGAACTTAGCGCTAAATCCTAAAAACTTGAAAGTGCATGAAAAGAGGGAAAAGCATGATCGAATCGAGGCCCATAAGGAATGCATGCCTCACTACCAACATCCCCGTCTCCAACCACCATTGGACCAAAATCTTGCCAATCTGGTAGTCGCCCTCTGCCCTCTCCACTGGGCTCTCCACAGCCAACTCCTCCCCATTCCTGAAGCATCGTATCAGTATAGTTGTTCGTTGGTCACACAGCGACGTCTTGATCGACAGTCCATCTATCAAAATCCATAGAAGTTGATAGACATCATTCAAGGTCACTATCATCTCCCCTATTGGGATATGGGAGGTGTTCGTCCAAGGATCCCACAGGTTGATCAGGGTCGTCAGATAGGCCTGATCCCTGACCACAAGCACCAGTCGAGCCACCTGCTTGAGCCCAAGGGCATCAAGCCAATCCCAGTTAGACATAGTTAGCACCCCCTACACTTCAGTAAAAGTAGTGGATACACGGTACCAGCTCTTAACAACCGGCAAAATAAAACAACACAAAAACATTAAAATCATGAAAAAAAAACTGTAGAATAATAACATGAATATACAAAATTGCCTACCAATGTACAACCAAAAACAAAACAAAAATTCAAACAAATTAATTTGTCAGTTCTAGGGTTTCTAATCCTAACTGATAAATTTAAAAATGAAACAAAAAAAAAATACAAAACTTTATTTGTCAGCTCTAGGGTTCCTAATCCTAACTGATAAATTTAAAAACAAAACAAAAAACTCAAAAAAATTAATTTGTTAGTCCTAAGGTTTATACAGTTGTCAGTATCAGGATTTTTGTATTTTTAGTTTAAAAAGTCTGTACAAACAACACAAAATTAAAATAACAGTTTTTAACCTAGGGTTCTCACCTACGTTTTAAAACTGATAAGCTCAGCCTAAAAAACTAGGGTTTTTCGTTTCGTTTATCCTAGTGTTTTAGTTAAAAGCCAAAATAAATATTTTTCACCTATTTTTTAGCTACTTCCTCTGTTCAATTTTCAGCTAAATTCTTGGTTTGTGTTTAATTCAGTTTTTAGGGTTTCCATTTTAATTTTGAGAAAACAACATCACAAAAGAAAATAAACAAATAACTTGCAATTTCAAAAACACATAACAAAAGCAATAACACTAAGGAGCACTTATCGGTCTCGCTTCAACTCCGTCGCTCAATCTAGTTTGTGCACTCATGATGTTGAGAGAAATTTGGCAGTGCTTCGCTTCACAGAATTAACCTCCTCCTCCCTAGAGCTCCAAATTGCAAGAAAATTCAGATGCAAATGAGCCCAAACCCTAGTTTTGGCATTTAAATAAGCTTTTTTAGCTTATATTCACCCCCCTTGGGATGAGCACTCTGGTTACCACTCGTACCACCCTACGATGAATACTAAGCTAGAATTCGTCCCACCCCAAAACGAATTCTAGGCAAAAATTTCAAAAAACAACAAAAATTGAACAAAAATGCACCAAAATACCTAATAAACTTGCCCGATGACAGTGCTTTGGCACTTGACATCCCGGGAATGCAAAATAGATGTCAGGGTCACAAATCATCGCTATCCTATTCCCTAAGAAGGCTACCATAGCCAGACCGCTCCACAAGAAGGATTTTTGAGAATTTCATCCCCAAATGGCGTCAGCAAAAGGGTCAAAAACTCACCCAAAAATAAGTAATAACATTGCCGAATGAAGGCGCCTTCATTCCTGACATTCTTGGCATCCAAAACAGATGTTGGGGTTACAAATTGTCACTATCCTACTCCCTAAGAAGGCTACCATAGCTGAATTGCTCCACGGGAGGATGGATTTCTGCCAATTTTAGCTCCAAAAAGGGTTAACACCCACCAAAAATAGGTCTAAATGTCAGAAAACTACACACACGTTCAAGGATAAGAATATAAAGGCACCTTTGCACAAGTCATATTGGGTCAAGTGACTCGTCGCTTTTCTAATGAAGGTCATTCCCTCATCGATTTGTCGCTTTAGGGGGTAGTCACACTTAGTCACCAATCAACAAATACACACCCAATTAATGAAAAAAGCATGAATTCAAAGAATCATTGACAAAGACAATTACGCTCCTACTCGGGGCAGTAAACAAGCAATAATCACAAGTTGATCAATCACTTGGCATTCATGAATCATGAACTCAAGGTTATCACAGACAAAAGGTTGCGCCCTTTGCCTATTCATGACTGATCAATGTCCAAGCTCAAGTAACACCTCACCGAAAAAGGTTAACACTTGAATTGAGTTCCTTCACTCGTCAGAAGCAAGGATTCAAGAATGCATGCCCTTTCCATACTTGGGGCATCAAAAGTTGGTTAGGTTACTGAGAAACCCTAATCATTAGTGCTTTGGTTATCTATTTTTACTTGACACTGTGCCATGCACAATGTTGTGCCATGCATAGCGCATCCCAAAAAGGGGCATCTATAGACACCAAAACAACACCAATCCGATTATGTGACTGCAAACACTGATCGCTTTAACACACATAGCCCTAAGGGCAGCCCCTAGAGGTCAAATAGTGGTCCTAACCACTCTTACCATAGTTTTGGAAGGTCAGAGGTCAATTTGGCACCTTCAGGCACTTTGCTAAGTATTCGTCCCACCCTAGGACAAATTCAATCTGGGATTCGCCCCACCCAGGGACGAATTCTGAATTCGCTTTGGGGTGTGGCGAATTGTAGGTTTGACGGGAAAAAAGTCAAATCTTGACAAATGGCAGCTCGGATCTGCCACCCAAGGCTTCCTTCATCGCATGGGAGCATGGGTTAGCATTTTTAAGCGTTAGATGCATCTGCAAGGTCAGTCATGCAGTCCCAATTCAGGGAGGAATCTCCTTCCCCCTAGGAGGGCATGGCTGCCATGTGGTGCCCCTGCATTCCCATTTCAAGAGGCCTCTAGGTCTATAAATTGGTGAGTTTCCTCACCCTAAAATATACATAGTAGGAGCATTTTAGAGCAATGAAGTGCTACCATTTTATTTACATGCCTCACACCTTTTGGATTTGCGCCTTCCACATCCTTGATCTCCTTTAGAGGGGAGGTCGTCGGGTGACCATTGGAAGGTTGAATCTTGAGCCCAAAACCTGACATTTGGCCACAGAATACCACCCAATCTGTCAACAACACCTTGTAAGGGATTTTGGACCCATCCCAAGTGGATTGGTGCTAAAATCAGGCCCCAAATGGTGGGTGGCCCGCCAGGGTGCCCCACACTGCTATAGGCCTAATTGCCCTTTTTAGGAATGATTGGGAATCTATAGCAAATTTTGCTTTCAGTCATTTTCATTCTTGCATTTGATTTCTATGTTTTTTAGGTAGTCTACAATTTTGATTTCATTTCGTTTTGATTAATTGCCATTATGCTATCACGTTTTTGCTCTCACTAACTTGTAGATAAGCATCATCAAATTCCCATTGATGGAGGTCAAATTGGGAAAATCCAACCATCTGGGTCTTCCCAAAATGCCCCCAATTAGCTAACCCCAAGTTTGTAGGTTTTTTTGAGCTCGAGGTAGGACATTAAGATAGTACCTATTTGGCGTTATGTTGTAGGTGAATTCGTCCCACCCCGAAATGAATTCAAATTGGTGAGGAATTTTTGGACTGTTCTTTTTGCAGATCCTTCCTGATGATGTCTTGATTCCCCTGTCAAATTTTCATAGCATTTGGACTTGTTTTAGTCTTAGTTTAATTCATTTTTCTCATTGACTTAGCGTAGTCTTGGGGATTGCATTCTTTGTTCCATTCGTAGGTGCTACTGATCATTTCTTGTTGTTTTTGAATGTAGGGTTTGGACTTCGGAGGAGTAGAGATGAGTCTAGATTCATCAACGCAAGCAACGGTGACATTTGATCTGTCCATTTTACATGTGGGAGGTTTACCACCAGTGACCAATAGGCTATCAACCAAACCGATACTGAGGTTTGCCTCATGACCTGTCAGAATGTTGAGAGTTCCAGGGATTCAAGTTCGACTCCCTTATTTTCTTTAGTTGTATTGGGATACTTGCTCTTTTGTAGTGATAAAAATCATTGTTTATTTTTGTATTATATTATTTTTTTGTTGAGCAAGGGATTAGGACATGGAGGGACGAGAATCACTATTGTTTGTGCATTTTGATGTGTGCACTTTGGGATATCAAATTTTGGAGTTTTGACTTTTGCAAATTGTTCTGATGTTTTGCAATTTTTTTTTTGAGAACTTTGGGATTCTTGGGGAATTGGGTAGGGAGGATGCTTGTCCTTTTGCCAACTCTCAGCATTCTTTGGGGTCATTCGCATAGGGGGATGAGCAAGATAGCTGTTTTGCTTATGGTGACCTGGATTGCTTTGCAAGTTTCATCTTTCGTTCACACAACTTGGGAATGTTTTATGTGTTTTAATTTGTGCTGGGATGCTATGTAACAAGGTGTGATCCAAGTAGAATTATGCCTGCATAAAATCTGTCTGACTTGGTACAGTATGTGACTAGAAAGCTAATGATGACTGAATGACAAAAACTCTTGATACATTAGAAACAACTGACTATGATGTGGGAGAATAACGTGAATGGTGTTTATAGGTGATGAACTATTGATAAAGCAAAAAATGCGAAAGATGATGGTTTTTTTTTTTTCAAGTAATGACAGTCTATGGCGCTTTGACCTTTATGACCACAAATATGCAATGTATGGATGTGATGCTTAATGCAACTATATGTTTTTGTGTTTTTGATGGATTGATTTGTGTGAATATGCAGATGAGATGCAAAAAAAAATCCTCTATACTATTATGATGATTTTTGCGTATGCATGGAAATGAGATGCAACTTTTTGTTTATTTGTGATGATTTTATTGATTTTTTTTTTGACCAAGCGATTATGGGAATCCTTGGGGCATTTTGGGTTGACCAAGCGATTATGGGAATCCTTGGGGCCTTTTGGGTTGACCAAGTGATTATGGGAATCCTTGGGGCTTTTTGGGTTGACCAAGCGATTATGGGAATCCTTGGGGCTTTTTGGGTTGACCAAGCGATTATGGGAATCCTTGGGGCTTTTTGGGTTGACCAAGCGATTATGGGAATCCTTGGGGCTTTTTGGGGTCGACAAAGCAATTATGGGAATCCTCAGAGCTTTTTGGGTTGACCAAGCGATTATGGCAATCCTTGGAGCTTTTTGGGTTGACCAAGCGATTATGGGAATCCTTGGAGCTTTTTGGGTGGGCTATGGCTCCTTTAGATATGGAATGGCCACAAGTGACTAATGTTAAAGGGTTCTAATTCCTTGATTCCATCAATAGAGGCTAGCCGGTATGTTCTAGGTCCTATTTTGCTATCAATTACATAGGGCCCTAACCAATTTTCCACGAACTTGTCCCTTATATGGGACGACAAACTAGAGTTCAGTTGGTTTTCTTTTAAGACCACGTCACCAATCTAAAAGTCCCTCATGTGAAATTTCATGTTGTACGCTTTCTTAAGTTTCTCTTGATAGATACGTAGATGCTCGAGGGCATTAACATGTCGTTCGTCAAGCAACATAAGCTGGTCTAACCGAGCTTGCCACGCAGTGTCATCATCGATGAACTCTTGCATTGATATGCATAGGGAGGGAATCTCCAAATCGAGAGGCATGACTGCCTCGGAGCCATACATAAGAAAAAATAGAGTTGCCCCAGTGGGCATTCGAATGCTAGTGCAATAAGCCCATAGGGCAAGTGGGATCTGAATGTGCCAATCCTTATGACTGCCTGTGACTGTATTTTTAAGGATAGCAACCAACATTTTGTTTGAAACCTCTGCTTGACCATTCGCCTGTGGATAATAGGGTGTCAAAAAATTATGCTGAATTTTGTACTTTGTGGTCAAAGCACACACATATTTGTTCTTGAATGATGTTCCATTATCCGAGATTATCTTGGATGGAATACCAAAATGACATACGATGTTATGCAAAATGAACTCCACAATGCGGGGTCCAATCATAGAGGTTAGCGAAACCACTTCTACCCACTTGGTGAAGTACTCTGTGGCCATTATGATAAAAGTGTGACGGTCGAACGATGCAGGGGAGATCTTTTTTATGAGATCTAAGCCCCATTGCAAAAATGACCAAGCCAACTAGATCGACTGCAAGGCCTAGGAAGGTACGTGTGTCAAATTGGCATGATGTTGACACTTCACACACTTTTGCACATATGCACAACAATCTTGCTCTAAAGATGGCCAATAATAGCCCATGCGAAGAATGAGCTTGGCGATGGCCATACCGCTAAAGTGGCCATCGCATGTACCATCGTGCACTTGGGTGATCGCCCAAGTAGACTCTTGATGGTCCAAGCATCGAAGGAGGATCCCTTCATAGCTACGATGGTACAAGATGTCTCCTAACAAGACATACTTTGTCGCTCTCTACTTGAGTGCTCATTTTTTGGCATGCATCAATCTAAGCAGGAGATTACCTAACTTGAGGTAGTCCCTAACAGGGGAATACCAATCCTACTGATCAAAAGCCTTGATGGTATGAACAACCAGTCCCTCTTGAAGTTCATCCCTAGCAAAAGTTGAGCGGGAGAGAACTTGTAAGAATAGTGTTGTATTGCTATTAAGGGGAGTGGGGGAGAACAAGGACCCCTAGTTGGCGTGTTTTAGATGATTGTGGATTCGAGAGAACCGATCCATGGATGGCTCAATCTAGATCAAGTGGATTCCTGACGTTAAATCGTAACTTGCTCACTCCATCGCTGATTGCGATAGTGTTTTGAATTGAATGGTTGTCATATCACCAAAAAGGTCTTGCAGGATTAACGACCCCAAAGAGGCCATAGTGTCTGCAAAACGATTCGATGACCGAGGGAGTGCCTCGATGTCTTACCATTCAAGCTTTGCCAAGAATTTGTCCATGAGGGATTTGTAGGCCTGCAGAACTTGGCTTTTGCATTGGAATACTCCTTTGACTTGATTGATAATTAACAGCGAATCACCAAAGATGTTCAATCGTTTAATGTTCATGGTGTTTACTGTCTGAAGACCTATGAGCAAGGCTTCATACTCTACATTATTGTTGGTGCATGGGAAATTTATTTTAAATGATAGGGGCATAGGAGCACCCTGCGGTGTGAAAAATACTATTCCCGTGCTACCACCTTGCTCACATTTAGAACCATCAAAAAATTGGTTTATGTCAGCCTATGACTCAGGCTCGTCAGAATCTGGTGATTTTGAGACATGGAAGAACCCATCATCGGGTAGTTCTATAGTCATAGGTTGATCGTCTTTGAGAGGAGCCTCTGCTAGTTGATCGACTATGACCTATCCTTTGATGGATTTCTATCCAATAAAATCTATGTCAAATTCCATCAACAACATGATCCATTTTGCCATGTGACTACTATGATAAGTATGACTCATCATGTATCGCAATGGATTCTCCTTAGACACAACATACGTCTTGTTGCTCAGCATGTAATGGCGTAGCTTTTTGGTAGCAAACACCACTGCCAAGCAGAGTTTCTCAACATATGCATAGTTAAGTTCATAGTCGACCAGGGTGTGGCTAAGATAGTAAGTAGCCTGTTCTCTATGAAGTGTGTTCTTCTGGGCTAACATGGCTCCTAGTGCCACCTCAGTAGCTGAGATGTATAAGAAGAACAACACTCCTGGTCTAGGTGGTGCCAATACTGGTGGCGAAGCCAAGTATTGTTTGATGTCGTCAAAGGATGACTGACACTCGTCATCCCAGTGAAATGCGACCCCCTTGTGCAACAACTTGTTCATTGGTCGGAACTTGTTAGATAGCTATGCTATGAAGTGCTTGCTCGACGCGACCTTTCACTGCAGACTTTTGAGCTGCTTAATGGTAGTTGGGGGAACCATTTCAAGGATTGCCTTGACTTTTTTTGGGTCCACCTTGATGCCTCATTTTGAGACTATAAAACCCAAGATCTTTCCAGATGTGATGCCAAAAATGCACTTCTCGGGATTCAGTATGACTTTATGCTCCATGAGGAGATCGAGGATCTTGCTTAAGTCATCGAGATGATTCGAGCGCAAAAGATATTTGGCCAACAAATCATCTATGTAATCTTCCAAAGTCTTGCGCATGTAATCGTGGAAGATGTACGTCATGGCACATTGGTAGGTGGCACCAACATTTTTAAGGCCAAAAGGCATGACCTTATAGCAAAATGTTCCCCAAGGCATTGTGAATGCCATTTTGAGCTAGTCCTTAGGATTGATACAAATTTGATTGTATCCCAAGAAACCATCCATGAGGGAAAGCATTTTGTGACCTGCTATAGCATCTACCAATGTGTCAATGCTCGACAAGGGGAAATCATCTTTATGACTCGCTTTGTTTAGATCTCGAAAATCAGTGCATATGCGAATCCTCCCGTCAGGATTCTTGACAGGCACCATGTTGAACATCCATGGTGGATAATCCATGTAGATGACAAACTATGCATACAAAAACTTTTGCAATTTGTCTTTGACCATTAAGGCCACTTTTGGGTGCATCTTGCGTAGTTTTTTATTAACTAGCTTGAATGTCAGATCAAGCGTTAGGTTATGTGTGACTAGCTACGGATCTAGCCTCGACATATCTCTGTATGACCATGCAAAAACCTTCTTCTTCTCTTTGAGAAGGGCAATGTAGTTGGCTTGATCTTCAGGGGATAGACTTATCACCAGCTTGATGATCTACGGATTCACTGGATCTGAGCTGATGTCTACGTCAGTCGTCTCCTCGATTGACATGTGGGATCTATCTTCCAACTGATGTGGAGTTGGGATCAAGTGGATATCATTTGCTAAGTTTAAATAATCGTTAGGAACCTCGGGTCCCTCTTCAGCATGGAAGATATCCTGAGTTGGCCCAGGGGTAAAATGAAGCATTTCATCAAAATGCTAGTACTCAGATGGGGATGGAGGGGAATCGACGTGATCCTAGTCCATGGCATCTATGTCTAGATACAATGACTGTGTTGAATCATTCAGATTGTGGATGGGGGTGGTTAATTCAATGGAGATCATGTTGATGAAATGATTTTGGTCTCCATTACCGTAGGTGTGGTTACTCGGACATCTTGGATGCTCTTTATGCTTTGGATCTGGCTCTAGAGGGACGGGCACGAATGGATCGGCCCTATGTGTAGATAGGAAGATAGGGTCTACCCTTGACACTGATGTCACTATAGGGTCTCTTGGTGGAATGTGTTCTTCGTATGCCCAGAGTAGAGGATCCAACACTTTGTCCCATCGCGTTGGGTCTACGTACCACTCATGCCCTGGCACTATGTTTAATTATTCAAATATGTTGTTAATATCCAAGAGGCACCGATGCTACATCTATCGTGTGTGATTAAGGTATGCCATCTTTGTTTTGTCTTCATAATCACTATCAAATATCCAAAGGCCTTCGTTGGATTTGACTGCTTGCTGCATTAAAGTCTCACCTTGCTCAAGCAAATTGATGTGGTCCCACCTAGGTTGTTTCGCTCTCCATGGGGGGACTTGATGTTCTTGGATCGACGCTTGCTCGATGGGAGCATCCAGAGGGAAAATTATCAAGAGGCTTTCTTTATATTCATCCATGGGGATCACCTTTGAGTGATTGCTATCTGATTCGAAGGGGTCATACGACGTGGGTTCATACTATGACTCGTCCTTCAAGGACCCTTCTTGATATTGTCTTGACCTTCCTTGAAAATGAGCTCTCGAGCTTTCTCCTCTCTCGAGCGAAGGGAAGGGATTTTTAGAGCCAACAAGGTTGATTACCGTTAATGGGAGATAATCCCTCAATGTATATGTGGTGTTAGGGTTGGCATATGGATCTAATGCCAATCCCCCCTTGTTGCCTATCCCTAGGCATTGCATGTTCTCTACCAAGATGTCCAAGGGGAGGGGGTGGTTAAACCCTACTCCTAACTTGTCGTATGGCATTTGGTATCTTGGTTGGCAAAAAACATGTATCCCTTGCTCATATCGACCTAACCCATATCTGTGCCAATTGCATTGGCCAAGGTATCTCAGAGCAAATTCTCGGTTAGACAAATAGTTGACATTTTCAGCAAAAGGCTCTTCGTCTTCGTCCTCTTGCATGCATGGTGCAACGCCATGATCAAGACCCCCATACACAAAATTTGTCTAGTTCGTTGGGTAGCCTAGGGGAACAATGGTGCTGATGGGAAGACAAGGTCTCCACATGTCCTACATGAACTCTAGTGCGGGTGTTGCTACAATATTCCACACCAAATACTCCCCCAGTCCCATACTAGCCATTTCAACGATGATCGTTGATGGTGTAAGGGGAGGGAATGGAAGTTCTCCTTGAGTCCACTCCATGTCAGGTGGGCTAGAAGCCTCGACTTCCATCCGACTAGGCATCTCCTTAGTAGAGATAGTTGATACTGATGGCAATGTATCTTCCAAATGTTTTACCTCTTCCAGGGGTTCCTTCACTTTGTATTTATGTCTGGCCTCCATAGATGATGTCATTGATGGAGGACTAGACGATGAAGATGAGCCCGACTGGGATTTTGAAGAACTTGCTAATGGGGATGCCTGTAGAATCAGACCATATTTAGATGGATTTAACTAAAAATCCAAATGCGTTGATGGCAGGGTCCATTGCGGCATCAGCTACACCGCATTACAATACTTGAAGGGTTCTAAGTCCGTCGGGACTACATGCACCTCCCCTTCAAATGTATACTTTAAACATTGGTGAGCTATCAAAGGGACACACTTCATGTCCCTGATCCACGACTGGCCCAACAAGATGTTGTAGGCCATCTCACCCTCCAATACATGGCACAATGTGGGTATGGTCTTTTGTCCTACTTGGATTGGTAGGACTATTATGTCGACTGTCAAGCAGATTGCGTAATTGAATGCTCGTAGAGTGTAGGTGGAAGTTGTGATGTGAGATGCGGGCAACTTCAGATGATTGAGAGCCATAGTTGTGATGATGTTACTGGACAAGCCAATGTCTATCAACACCCTCTTGTATGGGCTCCCATTGACCCATGCAATAACATGCAGGGGTGGATCCGCCATGTCATCAGTCACTGATCTCAGTTCATCTTCTCGAAATGTGGTGACCGACTCAATGCATCATTTTACATGCCCCACAAAGTTTTTGAAAGAATTTGTCTCGTGGGGCTGCAACTCGATGGCTTTCAAAATCTCCATTAGAGCTTCTCGATGGGGTGTAGATTTTTGTATAAGCTCATATATGGAGAGCCTAGCCGAGGTGGTCCTTAAAATATGAGTTAGTTTGGTCTGAAGTGTGACCACCAGCTTGGGTGGAGGAGGTTATGCAGGGTGCTATTATGGTTGCGATGTTGTTGGCAACTCTCCTACTTCTACCGCAGGAGCATTCGTGGTCGGATACCTCCTATTCTGAGTCACTATACTTATCATCCCTACATACCCCTGTATGGGGTAGTTCTGTGTGACCTCATTAATTTGTAGGGTCTTCGCCTGCGGAGCATGAGTAGGCAAGGGGTATTTGAAGACCTCCATTTGCTGATTGCTTGGTGCGATAGGATTATCCACCGCTAGTTTCTTGTTATCAATCAGGTCCTGCACCAAGCCCTTAAATTTCCAATAGGCATTTAGGTCATGTACCTTCCACCTATGGAACCTATAGTACAAGTCCTCTCTATACCCTTTAGGCTTGGGCGCATTGGGATTTATAGTCTGAATCTCTGGCAGGTTGATCAGGTTTTTAGCTAATAAGCGATCAAAAAAGGAGTCTTTAGAATCTATGTAGGGTGTGAATTTTTGCCTAGGGCGATGCTACTGACCTTCTTGCCTTTGATTTTCCCTGTCATAGTTGTTGGGAGGAACTACCTAATAATTAGCCTTTTGAGGCTGAGTTACTTGCACAGGTTTAAGGACATTGATAGCAACTTGGTTAACCACGATGGGTTTTTGTTGAATAGTCCCAACTTTAGTGTTTTTAGTCCACTCTTTTTTCTTAGGTTTGGCTATCTCACCATCCTATATTTTGATCTCTTCAATAATTCTGGCTTGTGCCAGAGCTTCTTCTAGGGTGGCATATTTTTGTAGCTATAATAGCACAGGGATCGATCTCAAACAACTTTTGGAGAACATCTGAGTGAGGTTGGACATAGGAGGGAGGTAGGGCAGATTTAAGAGCAATGTCCTCCACCGATTCCCATAGGCCACCATGGTCTCCTCCTCATACTACCTGAGGCTTGCTAAGTCACTTAGTGATGCCTTCTTCTTGGTATTGAAGGTGAAGCGTTCGAGGAATGCATCCACTAACTGATCTAAATTGTTAATGTTGTGCTTTGGTAGTCGAGTAAACCAATCCGAGGTAGGGCCTACGAATGTGGTTATAAATGTTCTCAATAACAAAGCATCATTGTCCTGAATGCCAAAACATTGGCTCAGGAACCTTATCACATGCTCTTGAGCATCTTCCTCACCTCTAAAGGTTGCTAACTAAGGCAACTTAAAGTGCTCAGGGTAAGGAGGTGCTGGCATTGATGGATGCGCATGGTGACTACAAAGCTGGCTTAAAGTGGGATTTTGAGACCCAAAAATTTTGGTCTCCATAGACTCCAAACGCTCTAGTAGCGCTTTGTATGCATCGAAATATTTAATCTCTTTCTCTTTAGTTTGCTCCCGTTGTAGGTTCTAGAAGACTTGAGGCCTATGAAGTGGTTGTCGAATGGCGACTCATCCGCCTAGGTAGGGCATTTTGGCCCACTCTTCTTCTTGCTCGTACTCATCGTAAGCTTCTTGAGGAGTCTATGGATGAGACCTATGACCCTGGGTGGGTCCCCGTGGAGGGTCCGCATCGTTGTTCCGAGGAGTGGCCTCCCGCTCAGGTCTAGGAGGTCTCAGAGGTAGCACTTGGTAAGGTTGTAGAGACCTATCTCGTACCAAGGGATTATGCCTCGCATATGGTTTTGATCTTTGGGTGCGTGGGTTTGGAACCCTCTCAAGCACCAGATTATGTAGCAGCTCATTTGTTTGGTTCCTAATGTGCTCTTTGCTAAGGTGATATAAATGTTCTAGCTACTATTGATCTTGCTCAAGCCGCATGATCTACGCTTGGCGGGTGACATTTTTGACGACTGCCAGGTCAATTTGCTTCACCATATTGAGCCTAGGAGTCCTAGATGCCTCTCCTATACATTTACCTTGATCGTGATGATATGAGATCTCAATAGGTTGCTTCCCTCTATCGAGGTTGGTAGCATTCACCCGAGGCTCTGGCCTCATCGGGTGATCATGGTATTTAGCTGGTGCGGAAGTGCATGGCCCATGCACTGTATATTGCTCTTGAGGAATGTAACCATATTCCTCGTGCTCCCTTTCATATGTGTGAAAGGGGTGGGCAGAGTTAGCTCACCTGATTTGAAGAGCCTTATGCTCTGGATTTTTTCTATTGGTTCTAACAGTGATGGTGGGCAAAAGGGGGAAGCCATCATCATGTGGCCTCTCCTCATGGAAACTATTCCACTTTAGCGCTTCATCGCATGGTGGCCACTCATATCGAGCTTCTAAGGGAGCTTTCTTGTCTATGTTGAGTGCCACATGTAAGGACTCCTCCTGAAAGGGGCTATGATGAACAGACATGTCCCTCAAAGTGGTGTCCCTATAGTTCCATCTTGACATGGACTGATGCGGACTCTCTTGTGGGTCGGGCCACCAAGGCGATATGACCAAGTCCTTGGTGTTGTAATAGAGGTGACTTGTGGCCCCTTGTACACTTTTCGCAACTTAAGCCCTTGATTGGGCTTGGCTACGTGTGTACACCATGGTGGTGCTTTCCTACAAGCTATGTAGATTTTTTTTTTTTTTTATGATATTTTATGCTACGCTAAACAAAAATGAGCACACACACACACACACAAGCAGTGATTATCTCATTTAAATATTGAGAGTGTGTCCTAAACTTGGTTTAGTGTGTTTTTGATTTTTGTTTTTGTTTTTGTTTTTGAAGGTTTTTAAAGACCATTTAAATGCAAAATGAGGGCTCTTATGACTCCCAGAATTGGTCACCCCTTCGATAGACCATTGCCAGGCCGATATACCAACCTCTATATATACCCAGCCTTACATGAGGGAAACTATAGGTACGTGAGAGCAGATGGTACATGGAACATAGGTGGTACGGAAGGGGAATCACCCTGTTTATGACACCTACCATAGAAGACTTATCCTCGTGTGCTAGGAATCACCCCAGCTACACTTGGTCAGCTTTCATCAGGATTTACGTCTAGCAACAGTTGTGATTGGGGTAATGGATGCAAAATTCAAGCCAAGGTGGTGATGAAATCCACCGTTGGTCTTGATCAAGGGTTGGGGTTTTATGACTAGCACCTTGGTTTTTAAGTTTCCACATGGTGTGTCAGGTTCTTTTTATCTTTGCAAAAGGAAACAAGAAAAAAGGAAAAAGGAAAACTTTCCCTAAGCATACAAGTAATCCAAAAATAGAAACACTAAGCAGAAGATGACAAAAAAAAATGCAGGATCCTTACCTCTTCTCTGCCCGAATCTTGTCGGTCCTGAGTTTCTACCCGAAATCTTCAAAGACTGGAATTCATATTAGGGTGGAATGAATTACAGGACTGTATTCATCCCAGGGTAGGGCACATTCAAATTCATCCCTGGATGAGATGAATTACAGTTCTGTGTTCACCACAAACTGGAATGAACAACAGTCCCTCATCCCAAAAAAAAAGATACCTGCAAGCAAGGCAAATTTTGATCAAATTTTTGATCCAAAAATGCAGAGGACAGAGTCCCATTGTGATCACCACTAAAAGCATGAGGATACGAAAGCAAAAAGGGAAAGCTAACATGCGATATGCAACCAAAGAAACCAAAATTAGCGCTAAATTCTAAAAACTTGAAAGTGCATGAAAAGAGGGAAAAGCATGATCGAATCGAGGCCCATAAGGAATGCATGCCTCACTACCAACATCCCTATCTCCAACCACCATTGGACCAGAATCCTGCCAATCTGGTAGTCGCCCTCTACCCTCTCCACTAGGCTCTCCACGCCCAACTCCTCCTCGTTCCTGAAGCATCGTATCAGTATAGTTGATCGTTGGTCACACAACGACGTCTTGATCGGTAGTCCATATATCGGAATCCATAGAAGTTGATAGGCATCCTTCAAAGTCACTATCATCTCCCCTATTGGGATATGGGAGGTGTTCATCCAGGGATCCCACAGGTTGATCAGAGCCGTCAGATAGGCCTGATCCCTGACCACAGGCTCCAGTCGAGCCACCTGCTTGAGCCCAAGGGCATCAAGCCAATCCCATTCAGCCATAGTTAGCACCCCCTACACTTCAACAAAAGTAGTGGATACACGGTACCAGCTCTTAACAACCAAAAAAATAAAACAACACAAAAACATTAAAATCATGAAAAAAAAACTGTACAATAATAACATGAATATACAACATTGCCTACCAATGTACAACCAAAAACAAAACAAAAATTCAAACAAATTAATTTGTCAGTTCTAGGGTTTCTAATCCTAACTGATAAATTTAAAAACAAAACAAAAAAAATTACAAAACTTAATTTTTCAGCCCTAGGGTTCCTAATCCTAACTGATAAATTTAAAAACAAAACGAAAAACTCAAAAAAATTAATTTGTTAGTCCTAAGGTTTATACAGTTGTCAGTATCGGGATTTTTGTATTTTCAGTTTAAAAAGTCTGTACAAACAACACAAAATTAAAATAACATTTTTTAACCTAGGGTTCTCACCTACGTTTTAAAACTGATAAGCTTAGCCTAAAAAACTAGGGTTTTTCGTTTCGTTTATCTTAGGGTTTTAGTTAAAAGCCAAAATAAATAATTTTCACCTATTTTTTAGCTACTTCCTCTATTCAATTTTTAGCTAAAGTCTTGGTTTGTGTTTAATTCAGTTTTTAGGGTTTCCATTTTAATTTTGAGAAAACAACATCACAAAAGAAAATAAACAAATAACTTGCAATTTCAAAAACACATAACAAAAGCAATAACACTAAGGAGCACTTACTGGTCTCGCTTCAACTCCGTCACTCAATCTAGTTTGTGCACTCAAGATGTTGAGAGAAATTTGGTAGTGCTTCGCTTCACAGAATTAACCTCCTCTCCAGAGCTCCAAATTGCAAGAAAATTCAGATGCAAATGAGCCCAAACCCTAGTTTTGGCATTTAAATAAGATTTTTTAGCTTATATTCACCCCCCTTGGGATGAGAACTCTGGTTACCACTCGTACCACCCTACGATGAATACTAAGATAGAATTCGTCCCACCCCAAAACGAATTCAAGGCAAAAATTTCAAAAAACAACAAAAATTAAACAAAAATGCACCAAAATACCTAATAAACTTGCCCGATGACAGTGCTTTGGAACTTGACATCCCAGGCATGCAAAATAGATGTAAGGGTCACAAATCCTCGCTATCCTATTCCCTAAGAAGGCTACCATAGCCGGACCACTCCAAAAGAAGACGAATTTTTGAGAATTTCATCCCCAAATGGCGTCAGCAAAAGGGTCAAAAACTCACCCAAAAATAAGTAATAACATTGCCGAATGAAGGCGCCTTCATGCCTGACATTCTTGGCATCCAAAACAGACATTGGGGTTACAAATTGTCACTATCCTACTCCCTAAGAAGGCTACCATAGCCGAATTTCTCCACGGGAGGATGGATTTCTACCAATTTTAGCTCCAAAAAGGGTTAACACACACCAAAAATAGGTCTAAATGTCAGAAAACTACACACACGTTCAAGGATAAGAATATAAAGGCACCTTTGCACAAGTCATATTGGTTCAAGTGACTCATCGCTTTTCTCATGAAGGTCATTCCCTCATCGATTCATCGCTTGAGGGGGTAGTCACACTTAGTCACCAATCAACAAATACACACCCAATTAATGAAAATAGCATGCATTCAAAGAATCATTGAAAAAGACAATTACGCTCCTACTCGGGGCAGTAAACAAGCAATAATCACAAGCTGATCAATCACTTGGCATTCGTGAATCATGAACTCAAGGTTCTCACAGACAAAAGGTTGCGCCCTTTGCCTATTCATGACTGATCAATGTCCAATCTCAAGTAACACCTCACCAAAAAAGGTTAACACTTGAATTGAGTTCCTTCGCTCGTCAGAAGCAAGGATTCAAGAATGCATGCCCTTTCCATACTTAGGGCATCAAAAGTTGGTTAGGTTACTGAGAAACCCTAATCATTAGTGCTTTGGTTATCTATTTTTGCTCGACACTGTGCCATGCATAATTTTGTGCCATGCATAGCGCATCCCAAAAAGGGGCATCTGTAGACACCAAAACAACACCAATACGATTATGTGACTGCAAACACTGATCGCTTTAACACACATAGCACCAAGGGCAGCCCCTAGAGGTCAAACAATGGTCCTAACCACTCTCACAATAGTTTTGGAAGGTCAGAGGTCAATTTGGCACCTTCAGGAACTTTGCTAAGTATTCATCCCACCCTAGGACAAATTCAATCTGGGATTCGCCCCACCCAGGGACGAATTTTGAATTCACTCTGGGGTGGGGCGAATTACAGGTTTGACGAGAAAAAAGTCAAATCTTGACAAATGGCAGCTCAGATCTGCCACCCAAGGCTTCCTTCATCGCATGGGAGCATGGGTTAGCATTTTTAAGGGTTAGAGGCATCTGCAAGGTCAGTCATGCAGTCCCAATTCAAGGAGGAATCTCCTTCCCCCTGGGAGGGCATGGCTGCCATGTGGCGCCCCTTCATGCCCATTTCAAGAGGCCTCCAGGTCTATAAATTGGTGAGTTTCCTCACCCTAAAATATACATAGTAGGAGCATTTTAGAGCAACAAAGTTCTACCATTTTATTTACATGCCTCACACCTTTTGGATTTGCGCCTTCCACATCCTTGATCTCCTTTAGAGGGGAGGTCGTCGGGTGACCATTGGAAGGTCAAATCTTGAGCCCAAAACCTGAAATTTGGCCACAGAATACCACCCAATCTGTCAACAACACCTTGTAAGGGATTTTGGACCCATCCCAAGTGGATTGGTGCTAAAATCAGGCCCCAAACGGTGGGTGGCCTGCCAGGGTGCCCCACACTGCTATAGGCCTAATTGCCCTTTTTAGGAATGATTGGGAATCTATAGCAGATTTTGCTTTCAGTAATTTTCATTTCTTGCATGCTGTTTAGGTAGTCTAAAATTTTTATTTCATTTCGTGTTGATTAATTGCCATTATGCTATCACGTTTTTGCTCTCACTAACTTGTAGATAAGCATCATCAAATTCCCATTGATGGAGGTCAAATTGAGAAAATCCAACCATCTGGGTCTTCTCAAAATGCCCCCAATTAGCTAACCCCAAGATTGTAGGTTTTTTGGAGCTCAAGGTAGGACATTAAGATAGTACCTATTTGGCGTTATGTTGTAGGTGAATTCGTCCCACCCCGAAACAAATTCAGATTGGTGAGAAATTTTTGGACTGTTCTTTTTACAGAGCCTTCCTGATGATGTCTTGATTCCCCTATCAAATTTTCATAGCATTTGGACTTGTTTTAGTCTTAGTTTAATTCATTTTTCTCATTCACTTAGCGTAGTCTTGGGGATTGCATTCTTTGTTCCATTCGTAGGTGCTACTGATCGTTTCTTTTTCTTTTTGAACGTAGGGTTTGGACTTCGGAGGAGTAGAGAGGAGTCTAGATTTATCAACGCAAGCGACGGTGACATTTGATCCATCCATTTTACATGTGGGCACGCGAAAGAAGGAAAGGCGCCCATGGATGTAATTAGAAAGAATGCTTAAACACTCCTAGCCCTTGGAAGGGGAGGATGCGCATTGTAATCGAGTTTGGAACATATCAATGAAAATGGTTGTATTTCTTTAATTCACATTTGTTCCAGTTCGATTCGATCATGCTTTTCCCTCTTTTCATGCACTTTCAAGTTTTTAGGATTTAGCACTAAGTTTGGTTTCTTTGGTTGCATATCGCATGTTAGCTTTCCCTTTTTGCTTTCGTATCCTCATGCTTTCACATTCCAACCAGATTATGCTCTGCATTACTATTTATGCTTCGACTTATTTGGAGGAAAAAAGAAGACAGTGGAAGTATATTACTCATATTATCTCTCATTTTACTAACGCTTGGCTCTTGATCAGAGGAGATTTCAATACCATCCTCTCTCTGGATGAGAAAAGGGAGGAAAATAGAAAATTGGATAAAAGCACTGACCTCATGAGCAAATATATTACAAACCTCCATCTTGTGGATATCCAACTAGATAATGGCCTTATGACTTGGTATAACAGAAGGCAAGGCTTAACTTGTATAATTGAGAGATTGGATAGGTTTTTGCTTTCTAAAAATTTCTTAATCTATGGTCACATTCCTAAAGTGAAGAATCTTAATAATGTTGGTTCGGATCATTGGCCAGTCATGGTGGAAATATGGAAAACCAATGTGAGTTTATCTCCTTTTTGTTTTTAATTAATGTGGCTTAGAGACATTTCCTTCAGACCTCGTGTGCAAAAATGGTGGAAGGAAGGTAAACCTAGGCATGGGACTAAGATGTTTTGTTTTGCCAAAATACTGCAATACATTAAATCCAAAATCAAGACTTGGAACTAGAAAGAGTTTGGGGATGTTCATAAAACAAATATGAATTTATTGCTCATCCTAAAAATTTGAATAAGAAAATACGTTTAGATGGCCTCATAGAGAAGAGAAGTGTAGATGAAATTAAACTCACAACTTAGTTAGAGTAATGAGAAGAAAAAGAATAAATCTTATGGAAGCAAAAATCTAGAATTCAATGGCTCAAAGAAGGAGATCGAAACACAAATTTCTTCCACAAATCTCTTCTAGATCGAAAATCTCACAACTTTATTTTTTCCTTAAAATTAGATTTTGGAGATGTTGTTTATACTTGGGATGGCATGAACTCTATTGTTGTTGATTACTTTTCCAATCTTTTTGTTGCTACTCCTCTTGACTCAGATTCTCAACAAAATGTTCTTCAAGAAATCCCTTCTCTTATAACTTCTGAGGAGAACTTTATTTTGATTGCTCCTGTTACTATAAATGAGCTTCAACAAGTAGTTTTTAAAATGCAAAAATGGAAAAACCCAGGTCCTGATGGTTTTCCCATTGAGTTCTACCAAGAGTTTTGGGATATCCTTTATGTTGATTTATTAGAGGTGGTTGAAGAAGCCAGGAAATACAAAGAAATTTTGAAGGTTATCAATAAAACTTATATTACTATTGTTCCAAAATCTCAAGAGGTTGATCATATCTCAGCTTTTAGACCTATTGCTTTATGTAATGTTCTTCTCAAAATCATTACTAAAATCATGGCAGAAAGGTTGAAGCCTCTTTTGCATAATATTATTTCCCTTGATCAAAGGGGTTATGTGGAAGGATGTCAAATAGTAGATGATATAGTTCTTGCTCAAGAAGCCATCCATTCCATGGATATGCAAAATTCTCCTTCCATGTTCATTCGGTTAGAATTATCCAAAGCTTATGACAGAGTGGATTGGCACTTCCTTATCAAAGTTTTGAGGCAATTTGGTTTCTATAAGGATTGGATGGATTGGATTATGGGATGTATCTCTTTAGTTTCATACTTAGTTCTTATCAATGGCAGGCCTTCTCAGTCATTCCCAACTTCCAGAGGTATTAGGCAAGGTGACCTGCTATCCCCTTATTTATTCATCATTCTTGCTGAATGGTTGGGTAGGACTATAACCAAAAAGAGGAAAAAAAAACCCTTGAGGGAGTTACCATTGCTCATGGAGCTAGAACTATCTCTCATATTCAATTTGTGGATGACTCTACTCTTTTAGGTAAAGCTACAGTTAAGGAAGCTTCTAATATTAAGAAAATCATTAGCTATTTTTCTAAGGCTATCGGGCAGTTGATCAATGAAGACAAATCTAAAGTTATTTTCTTTCACTACTCTGCTAGATAGGAATCCATGGTCTTGGATAAATTAAGATATAAGAAGACCTCTCTTCCAATCACTTATTTAGGTATTCCCATAAATATTCAAAGGCAGAAAAATAAAGATTGGAATTGGTTGTTGGACAAAGTCAAGAAGAAAATTGGAAAGTGGACCAACAAGTGGCTTTCTTCTTGGGGTAGAATCACCTTGGTAAAATTAGTCCTTCAAGCTATTCCTATTTATGTTTCTTCTATTTTGAATATCCCAAAGGTTGTTCTTCGAGAATTGGATCAAATTAGTCATCGTTTCCTTTGGAGTGGTACTAAGGAGAAAAGAAAATGGGCCTTGGTGAAATGGGATACTTTATGTCTTCCTAAGAGTGAAGGGGGGTTAGGATTCCGGTATTCTATTAATAACAACAAAGATTTAGCTGCTAAATTATATTGGAGGATGTTGCATAACCCCAATGCTCTTTGGGCCAATAATCTACGTGCTAAATATGCTAAGAACAAAAGTCTTGAAGACCTTGTTCGCTATCAACTTCCTACCAAAGGTTCTCCAATTTTAGTAGTTCTTAAGACTGGTGAGGATTTGATAAAGAAAAAATTATTTTGGATCATTCATAATGGTCAACAGGAAAATTTTTGGATAGATTCTTGGGATGGTCACAAGCCTTTGATAACTCAGTTTCTCGATTGGAGGCCTTGGATGGAGGAGCTTCATCGAGCTAATTGGATAAAGGTGGCTAATTACTATTGGTACCATACTGGTAATTCAAAGGTTGGTAGATATTGGATCCCTATTGAGGACTGGCCTATTCAAATCCCATAAAGGCAAAGACAAGATATCCAAGGCATCCTTCATATGAGATCCCTCTCTTGGTCCCATGAAAAATATTGTTTTGGATGGAACAACACTACTAAGGGTGAGTATTTAGTTGCTCAAGGTTATTTGAACTTATGCCATAATAATCCCAACCATTCTTCTGACATCTTTTCTTGATTGTGGGCTCAAAAGCTCTGGCCTAAGGTGAGGTTCTTTAATTGGATTTTATTGCATCGTAGGGTGCTTACTGGTGAGCAACTTATGAAGCATGGTTTTCATGGCCCTTTTAGATGTGAAATGTGTGAAGAGAATGTAGAAAATCTCAACCATATTTTTATTGAGTGTACTTTAGCCTCTGAGCTATGGAGGAGAATGGCCACTTTACTTGGCTTACAAGTGGTCCAATTTTTTTACTTTTGAACAACTTTGGAGGGATTGGCCTAATCAAGAGGGTGTTGATCATTTTATTAGGCAGTTAGTTTGGATGGGTTCTACCATTCTTCTTTGGAATATTTGGAATGAAAGGAACAACCAAATTTTTAATCAAGATAGGAAGGATATTCACTATATTTGGCAAAATACCATAGCCAACTTAGTTGAATCAGTCCATCAACTCCTTAATCACCCCCAAAACTCCCACCAAATATGGGATCAAGTGATGCAAATATTGAATATTAAATATTCTAAGGGCAACCAACTTAAAGGGAATGTGAGTATTAGTAAGATGGATAGGACTAGAAATTGGCAACCTCCTCCTAAGGATTTTGGAAAAGTCAATACTGATGGAGCCTCTAGAGGGAACCCTGGAAAAGCCAATGTGGGAGGAATTGGTAGACTTTCAGATGGCTCCCTAGTTTTTACTTTTGTTGAGAATTTGGGTATTCTTTCCAATAACCTTGCTGAGGGGTATGGTATCCTCAGAGGCCTTCATGAGGCTACTAAGGTTGGATGGGAAAAGGTGTTAGTTGAGTCTGACTCTCAACTTATGATTAATCTCTTGAAGACTCCTTCTAAGAATCATAAGGTGGATTGGAGAATAAAAAGAATTATTGAGAAGATTCAATTAATCTAGATGGGATTTTTGAAAGTTGATTACAATCATGTGGTCAGAGATCAAAACAAGAGTGCTGATGCTTTAGCTAATTGGACTTTGGACAAAGGTGATCTTACTTGTTATGGCCACCCTCCTATATGGTGGGCTTCTCAAATTAGGGAAGCTCTTCTTTCTATCATTTCTTTGGATGGCTCCAGTTCTGAAGGTACCTAGTTTCTTCTTTTTTTTTTTTTTGCTTCTCTTTGGTTCATTCAGTTTTTTTTAGTTCCCTAGCTCATTCTATTATTTATTTTGTTTCCTCTATTGATTCTTGCCTTAATAGTCTTCTGGTCTAGATAGGTCATTGTTATGTTCAATTTTTTTCTTTTTTGTTTTTTGTTTTTTTTTTGTTTAGTTTTTTAAGGTGGGTGGGTTGTTTTGTTTTGTTTTGTTTTTGTGTTCTTTGTGTTGTTTTTTGTTGTTCATGTGTTTTTGTTTTTTTTTTTTTATGTTTTTTGTTATTGTTCTTGTGTTTTTTTCATTCTTGTTCTTGGGTTTCTCTTTGTTTGTGTTATTTCGTGTTTTTATGTGTGAGTGTTTTCTATGTTTTTTGTTTTTGTTTATTGTCTTTTGTTGGTTGTTTTTTATTTTTATTTTATTTTTTATTTTTTAGGTTTTGGTTGTGTTTATTTTTCATGTTTTTTTTGGGTTATGTCTTTGTAGTGTTCTATTGTTTTTGTCTTGTTTGTGTTTTGTTATGTGGTTCTTGTGTTTTTCTATGTGGTTTGTGTTGTGGTTTATTTTATCTTATTGTGTGTGTTTGGTTGTGCTTTTGTTTTTGACACACTCAAGGAGCATGTTTTTTATTTTATTTTATTATTTTTGTTGTTATTTACTTATTTTTAAATTGGTTTTGTGTGTTTGTTTGCTCCTTGAGTATGTCAAAGGTGGTAGGCCAGGTCCGAGTCCTAGGCATTTTTTGTGGAATGGATACCCCTACCTCCTTGGGTCTTACCCGAAAGTGGCATCCCTTTTGGGATGTTTTCCAAATATATATATATATATATATATATATATATATATATATATATATATATATATATATATATATATATATATATATATATGTATATATATATATGTATGTATGTATGTATGCATGCTTGTGTCTTATTGAATAATATTGTAACCAACCACTAGGTAAAAATTGAAATATCTATAGGTGAATTAATCAAATATAAAACTTAGAAATCAATATAGGAGTTGAATGGATGAGACCTCCATAATAGTAGGTATATATGCATTTCAAATAGATTTGAATTAGACTTATTAAGTGGATAAACATGGAAAAGGAATGCTACCAAGATTTAGTGTCAATCAATGCCTAGGATAATTATAAAATCATTATAACCAAAGGTATATATTTGGTAGACTATAAATGAAATTTCTTATTAAATATATAATTTAATTAATCATCATGTTCATTATTTTTAAAATGTATTATTTATTTTAGGTAAGATAGAATAATTTTTCTTGTATGTTAAGTTATATGATTTTTTTTTAAATCCATGTGGATAGATTAGCAGTAATACAAATATCTTCTTTTGTTATGTTGGAAGTGGTAGAGGAATTTTTCATGATTCTATTGTTGTATAGTAAATCAATATAATCATTTTCTTTCTCTATCTCAAACCTCATAATTTTAGCAAAGTGGGGTGTATACCTTCATTGACAATCACATATGCAAGTGCTACATAATTTGTGTACATTTCATATGTGATTATCCAAGATTGACGATTTTCTAATTATTTTTTATAGATTTAAAACTTAGAGTTTTGGTTGATCCAAAACTTAAAATTTTGGGCTTGCAAAGATCATGAAAGAGTGCAATTCAATAATATCAAAATATAGTAAATAAAGACATAAATATGTAAGAAAAATAATATAATATTTTTTTTAATCGAAAAACATAGTATAATGTAAGCAATCTTTTAGAAGAGATGCTAGACTATAACATTGGATCTATTACTCATGATTTTTATTGTCAATGATGCATATTTATTTATAAAAATATTGATGTGTTGGAAATCTATTGTATTGAATATGGAGGATCACCCATATGTAAATTTAGTGGTTCACCATGCAAGGGAAAACCATACAAGGTGCACCGAAACCCATATAGAAATATAGTGGTTTACCTTCCTCTAGTTAGCAGATCACCAATATGAAAATATGGTTATTCACCTTCCATGAGTTAGAAAGTGTATACTAAATAAACATTATATATATATGAATTGTACTTCCATATTTTATCTTCTACTAATGTGTCAACATAGCGAGAAATGAATTTTGACTATGAAAGGCTAAAAATAAAATGTATTATTTTTAGTAAGTATTTTGTTTTACATTTTTATGATCTTTAAAGATACTTTTCATAAATTTTCCACTATGTCTAAAATAGGTTTGCCTACTAAAATTTATGTTCTCTAAATAATCTTTCCAAGACTTCTTGAATGAATAAAAATTAGTTTCCAAGCACAAATTTCTACCCGTAAGAATGTAGTTAGGATCAAATAAAATATTAATAAGTTTTTTTTTGCATAAATCCATGCAACAAGAAGGTGACATATTCTTCCCTTGAAATTGCATTAATTTTTTACATTAATTATATAAATGTTTCTTTATACAATTTTTGTGAGCCATTTCCCTTGGTGACTAGGTTGTCCTATCTTAACTAGTCTATACATATGAGTGGAATACCATCTATTTTTATCTATACATGTGTCAATAATTGGATCCTCCTCCATTAGTCCCAAATTATATTAATTAAAATTTTTAATGTTCAACTATTGTACTACTAGAAAAATGTCAAATAGAAGTAGATGACGTGTCCTAAGAATCTCACTATTGAATATTAAATACAAACTAAGATAAGATGGAAGGTTCAATAAGAAGACATTTTCTCCCATATTCTTTATTATGTTGTATGGTCCATATAAAATAATTATAATCATTCTATGGGGTCATAAAACTCTATTTATTTGAAGATATAATCATGCATTATCTCTTAGTTTGATGCAACATTGTATGTGAATTAAATTAAGAATAGACATATGAGCATGTAATTACATAATGATAGTAGGAAGAATCAATGGAAGTCAAAATAGAAAGCTCTTTATTTTCTTAATCTAATAATAAGTAAAGTTATAATAACTATGCATCGTTCAACCATTGAGACACTTTGCATGACAATCACATAAATCTAAAACTATACCCAAACTATCCCAAATTGAAATCTTCCATGAATGGAATACTATATACCACAATGAACAAAGATACTACATATATTATTTGTACTATGAATACAAGGAACCCTAATCCAATAAACCTTAATCCAAGGAATCATAATCCTAGAAACCCTAATTCAAACAACCCTAACCCAAGGAACACTAATACAATGGTCATGTCGGCCATCAAAACTATATGGCACAAAGACCATAGAACTAAGTATGCAAAGACCATAGAACTATGTGTACAAATACCATAAAATTATGTATGTAAAGACTATTAAACTATACATACAAAGACCACTAAATTGTAGATGTTTTTGTTTGATGTAATATTATATGAACACAAGGATGCTCCTGCATTAGAAACCCTTGCTAAAATTAATAGGAGCTTGGAACTCACATTATGAATGTGTATAGAACTAATTT
Source organism: Wollemia nobilis (assembly GCA_028583015.1). Lineage (NCBI taxonomy): Eukaryota > Viridiplantae > Streptophyta > Pinopsida > Araucariales > Araucariaceae > Wollemia > Wollemia nobilis. The sequence continues at coordinate 130,281 of JAQPPZ010003282.1, forward strand.
GGCCAATGAAGACAAATTACTTTAGCTTCAAAAATCTATGAGTCTTTCTTAGGTGCTTTTCCCTTCTAGTAAATAAAATATTCTTTGTACTTACTTCATCAAGTTTTCTTATCAATAAATGAATCTAATATTTGTTCTATTTTCTCTTATTCCTTCTTACGTATCTTCCTCCTTCAATATGGTGCTTCCTTCATCTATGTATTCTTAGAATATTCAAGTTCATGGAGTGAATATAGATCAGATATATATTTTGGCTTGTTATATGTTTTACATGGGAACCTATCCTTTATTAGATATGCCATGACTAACTCCCCCTGACTAATTCTCACCATAAGGTAGCATACCCTTTCAACTTCATGATAGTAAACTTCACTCTTTTAGGTTCCTCAATTGCTTCAAACTCAAAGTATCTCTCTAACTTGGTGGTCTAATCCATCAAGTCTTCTAGTTCCAAGGTCCTTACATAGATTGAAAGATCAAACCTTGGCTTACTTCTACCCTTCACTATGGTAGTCATAAATATTTCTTCCATAAAAAGGTTCTATGCAACCTCACCCTCATTCTTGACACCATTCTCCTCATCATAATCATACCTATTATTTTCACTAATATCACCCATAACTATAGCACCTCTATGTTGCATGTACTTAATAACCTTTAGTCTCACCAAGATGGATCTTATTGTATCAGCTAGATCTACGATGCATAGTCCGATATTATTTTTTCCATCTCCTCTTTTGAGTCTTGGAGCCATCTCTATGGTTCATCTATAATATAGTCATAACTACATGAATAATTTAGATTAAATAACTCTTGTAAGTCAACACCATGAAACATAAGCCTAACCTTTGATAAGAACACATGCACCACCATATGTGGGTCATATTAACAATAAATACATAGGTAGAAGTACATAATAGAAGTAGGAAGAATCAATAGAATTCAAAATATAAAGCTCTTCATTTTTATGTAAAAGGAAGTAAAGGTTATAATAATTGTATACATCTATCACGGATATACTTTGCATTACAATCAAGAAAATATAAAACTCTACCTAAACTATCTTGAGCCAAAATATTCCTCAAATAGAATTTTATCTCCTAGAGTGAACCAATACACTACATATATTATTCACATCATGAATTCAGGGAAACCTAATCCTAAAAATCCTAACACAATGGTCATGTCGTCCACCAAAACTATATGGTATAAATACCATAAAACTATATGTATAAATATCATGGAACTACATATGCAAAGATCATAGAACTAAATGCACAATGACTATAGAACTACAAATGCAAAGACCATAAAAATATAAATATTTTTTATCAATGCAAGTTTGTGTGAACACAAGGATGCTCCTACATCATAGTCATAACATTGCTAGTTTTTATTTTTCTTTTGAAGAGGTGATGGATTTATTATTGGATGTGCTAAATGAATTTCATAAACTATTTTACCTTTTTTTCTTCCTTTCATCCATGAGGTGAGGACTCCATGGGTTTCATAAGGAGTGCTACATCAATAGGTACCAAGAGTTAAAACATAGAACAAACATAAAATGGATTATTTTTCTAGAGCCACGTATAGCTCAATTATACCCATTCTAAATGTGGGGAACAATTTCATCCCATGTACATGGATTCTTGGAATTATACATTCAAAGAAGATGCATAATCACTTAATTTATAACTTTTTTCTAAGGATGAAAGTCTATGGACATGTTGACTATAAGACTTTTGCCTAAAATGATTTACATTATACCATGATAGGTATTAAAATACATAGGATGCCTTAGTTAGGCATAAAAAACTTTTAACTACTTCTATCCTATACTACATGCATAGACCTTGTGAGAATTGTTTTTCATAATGTCTTTACAATAAACCTTTGTAACATGAACTATAAAATATATTTTAAAACTATGGTATCTAGATTGAAAAACATCTCAAATTAGTTTTTTAAAAAAGAAATAAATTGATTTCTTTGAGATAATGAACTCATTAAAAAATATTTGAAATGGTGTTATAGGATATTATTTTATCACCTATGTTTATTAATAACAAATATGGTTATTAATAACAAACCACTTATATGGATATGAATATCTCAAGATGAGATAAATTTATACCATTTAATATTAATTGTTTTGTAGTGGTAGGTATTGGAAAACAAATTTCAAATATCTAAATTTTCTTTAGTTTTACTTATATATATATATATATATATATATATATATATATATATATATATATATATATAATTTTTTGTATTGAAAAAGTTATTAAAATAACTCTAGAAACCTCATATCTAATAAATCATATCATTTTACAATAAAATTTATGTCAAGAGGTATTGGAACATAGATTCTAAACATATAAATTTCATATAATGTTTTCATTCTTACATGTTTTAGAATTATTAATAAAGTAATTAAAATAACTTTAGAGGTATCATATATGTTAAATCATATCATTTTATAAATGTCATTTATGTATAGATAAATATTGGAATTTAGGTTTTAAATCTATAAATTGGATTTAGTGTTTTATAATAATTTATAATTAAAGATATGTTTAAAAGGAAAAAATAAATGTTATATTTTATTAAGTACACAAATTTGAAAAACATATTAAAAATGTTATAAATCATACATTTAACTATATTTGTCTACATTCATTTTCTATAAGAAGTGTAAAATACTTTTAATATTCCATGTCCTAAGATATAAACTCTAACAATTCATTGAAAATATTATATTTTTGTAAGATAAAAACTAATGATAATTAAAATATTAACAACAAAATTAAAATATAGATATTATCTATGATATATTTATATAAAATATAATTATAAAATATTTTATAAAAAATATTATTAAAAAAATATAAAGAAAGAATATTTATTTTATATTAAAAAAAAAAAAATTTGTTAAAACTATAAATAAATTTATTTATTAATATAAATATGCACTAGATTATTTTATTTTTAATGAGGAATGAAAAACAAATGTATGAATTATTAAGATTGAGAGGAGAGGACATTTCACAATTTTAATCAAACCCTCGTTTCACTCTATTGTGTAGGGAAGCGAAAATATAAAGGTAGATCCCATGAATAGATAGATAGATATTAACATAGATATTAACAGAAAAAATATATCTAAATTGGATGTTAATAGGAGTGAGGAATTTCATAAAGTAGGATTAAGGATTTGCATCTTTAAGCCTTTTACCCTATTATAAAAAGTATGGATAATGTGAGGTTTATAAACCACTCAAGTCCCACAACACAATTAATGTGAGATTATTCACAAACACCCAAACTAGACTAGATGATAATCCAGCAACCACCTAAATATGCATTCTGCTATTCCTTTAGCTTTCCTTGGCCTTGTGTGGAGGGCAGTAGACAACCATAGGGCTTCTTACTCTGTACTTGCTAAACCCCCAAGTTAATGAACCTCCTAGCATGGTGCCTGCAGGCAGGCCCCCACCTTCAATTTTCAAAATGTACGACATTTTTTGGTTCACAGACGTGAAAGACAGTGTTTTCGGTTCTACCTCCATGCTCATTCCAGAGGGTGGAATTATTATAGCTGAGTACGAAGATTCGGTAGGTCCCACATTCGTTACCGTCCTCAAGAATGTGGCCGAAAGTGGCTTGCCTGGTTTTGGGACAACCATCATGGATGGATAGTTGAGTTCCCTAGCTCCTCTAGCTCTGTCTTTAGTTACATTAGAGGAGCAGCTACTCTCATCTCCTGTCGCTAAACGCAAAGCAGTAGTGTTGTAACCTTGGCTGCATAGAAAATTTATATAAGAATCCACGTCCGTGTCATATACAAGTCCGGGATCCACAGCCTCGACAGGATTGATGTGGCCTGAGCCATATCCCAACTCTGCATCTTCGTTGCCATTAAGCTTGTCGTTCAATGGAATAGCTGTAAATCATATTAGAGAAAATTATAGGGTACTCGTCGTTTAGATAAAAACAAAATGGAGCCATATAGACTAATGCCATACCTGTGGTCATTAGAGCAGATTTAATAGCAGCCGGAGACCAACCAGGATTAAAGGACTTGACATAGGCGGCAGCTCCACTGGCATGAGGAGTGGCCATAGATGTTCCATAAGCTAAATTGAAATCCACCGTCTCTTCTAGAAAGGGTACAACCTTAGACCAAGCTGCTAGGATTTGCACTCCCGGAGCAACAATGTCGGGCTTATAACAAGCACATCAAATCAAATCTGCTAATTAATATAGCAACATCAAAAATATGAGTAGACAATCCGGATACCTGTTAAATTTTAACATGGTTATACCTTGAGAAGGCTTGGCGTAAAGGGATTTGGACCTCTACATGAGAATTAGGGCAGTATAGGTGCCACATCATTATGGGGATTAACAGTCTTTAATATTTTTGCAAGCGGAGAGCTGCAGCACAGTATACAAAAGTTAAAATTCAAATTTCATTGGAAAAAATTAACATCATGTTTTCATATAGACCACAATAACTAGGCAATAGTTATAACAAGATAGGTTTTATGTTATTTTTAGAGAAAATTCATTCCAAATTAGAATGTGTTTCTCTCAAACAGTGTAAGTTGAAACTGACATACGTGTTCTATAATGTTTTGAGTGAATTTCACCGATAAAATCACCTTGAAGAATTGATGTAAGACTTGACTTCATTTGCTTTCTCAGTGGAGATTACTGTCTCAGGAATATGGTATGCAATAAGGGGTAATTCGGGATCAATATTGTTCGACGTAGAAATAGCCCCAGCTCCGCCGGCTTCTACAACTGCTCCAGAATTTGACCCATCGCAGAGCACTATCTTTCCTTCCACTTTGTTGCTATCCAAACTATTGAATTCACATTTGCTGAAAAACGCGCCACAGGTTAAATTTTTGGGGGTTTCAGAGGAAAGTAAACTTAGAAATAATTGCAGGCACTCACCGTGACTGTTCCGATGAATAACCAGCAGCGATATTGGGGGCATCCCCTCCGTATATCAGAGGATACCATGGATTCTCCATTGAATACGTATTCAAAGAATCACCCTGTAATTACATCGGAGAAAACTATTATTCACAGCACAATACAGACTTCACTGAAATGACAAGGTTATAATTCAAGTTTTACTCACATTTAAGGACATCTGGTTTCCCAATAGAAGTGGAGTTATATACTGGCGATCGATGGTACTGGCACCCACGGTTAGAGTCCACGGAGAATAATTGCTTATGACATGCTGAAATCCAATACAGTTTCCTGCAGCATTTGATACCAAAATCCCTCTTTTCATAGCGTGGAATGCTCCGATTGCAATGGCGTCGTAAAAGGTACCCGCAGCTGTGTCTACCCCGATGGAAAGAGAAAGGACGTCCACTCCGTCATGGATGGCGTCATCAAAAGCAGCAAGGATATCTGCATCGGAACAAAATCCATGGGGCGCCCAACAAACCTTGTAAATGGCAAGCCGTGCACCCGGGACTCCTCCGCGTGCATGTCCGGCGGCCACCCCCAGCAAACTCGCGTTTCTCACCACATTTCCAGCGGCTGTGGATGCCGTATGTGATCCGTGTGCATACGCGTCTCTCGGTGACAAAAACTCTCTCGACGGATCGCCATGGTTTCCCTTGTTGTAGAAAGTTGCACCAATTACTTTTCTGCCTCGAGTAAGAAATGAAAAACAAATATTATTTCCAACATTCAGCAAAACTCTCCAATAATAAATTCAATTGTGGTAATAATCATAATAAAACAAGAATGATCATGACCTGTTACAGCCTTTGAAATCTAATGTGGTCTGGCACTTCCCCTTCCATTTGAATGGAATCAAACCAAATCCTTCGTCGGTAAAGCTGGCCGATTCCGGCCAGATTCCTAAACATATAAACAATTAGTCGAAAAATGTAATTTGCTGGATTTTATTTCATTGCATATATACCGTAAAAAATTCAGAAATAATCGCAAAACATACCTGTGTCCATTACTCCAACGATAACGTCTCTTTCATAGCGCAAATTCCTTTTGGCTGTCTCCGGAAAGCCCATGAAATCCCACGATCTCGTCGTCATAACCTTTTTCCCTTTATCTTCAAATACCGAGACGACGCCATGCATGTCTAGACGCAGTTGTAAACATCATTTATTCAGTGAATACTGATCATGCAGTGAAATGTTATCATTGGAGAAACCAGTCTATCAGACAATTAATCAAAAATTTTGTAAATTTAAACTTTCAATAATTAAACACTGGCCATGGTGCAAATTCTATCGCTCTCAACTACTGTGGACATTACGTTTTATCACATCCATGTAATGATTGTTTCAAAATCCATGTATTTATTTATTTTTTAAATCATAGATAAACATGCTAACAATGAAAAAACCTTAGCTAATAATAAAAAAACACCAGAACTAATAGGAAAAACTAAAATAAATAAATAATTGTTACAAAATGTAAGGATGTACAAACGTCAGTTCCTTAAGAGTGTTACTTGATAACTGTAACGCTTCAAATGGAGTGAGCCAAGCAGCAAATCCATTAAAACTTTTCCCATAACTGTACGCCAAATGTTCCTTTGCTGCATCATGGCTGGAAATAATACGAAGATTTTATCAAATATATTAATACGGTCGCGGTCGTAGCTATATATATATATATGAGAAGGAATTGTCACCTTTCAAAGGCAGATGTAAGCATATCAAGGTGGGATACAACAGCCACCGTATGAAAATCTCCTTTAACCTTGGAAGGAATTTCACCCAAATATACGATATAGAGCTGATGAAACGCATGTTCAATTCATTAATTGATACACAAATTTGACAATCTACAACATCTACAACGTTATATGGCCTTATTTAGTTTTATGGGTACCAATTCAAATTGTGTTTGCATACATATAAAGTAATTTCATTGCCCAAAATAGAAAAACATGAACACACCTTTCTATCAGATATTTGAGATTCAAGCGAGCATATATTACTCTGGAGGTGTACAAGAAGTAAAACCATCGCTGTCAGAAAATGATTTTTTCCCGAAGCTGCCATGGTTAGTCCAACTATGAGACTCTTTCACATCTCCAAATTGGAGGGGAAAAGCCCTTTTAACACCTCGTATTGTGAATATCACGAAGTCATGAGTGCGGCTTTCGGTTGATCTCTTTCGCACAAAAATCCACACATCAACGAAACCTTTGACGTCCTTTGCATGTAACTCAATTACAAGAAATTTTCTAAACTATTGCTCGGTCGTTATTCTTCTTCTGCCGATAACCATTTTATAAGTTCATTTATGAGTTAAATGAGACGAGTTACTTAGAATTCCTGTTTGATATTTTCTTGCATGTCTTTATTAGATCGATTATTACGACAGACGTTCTAAACTATGCTTCTGCCGTAACCAATAACCATTGTACACCTTGTTTTTTTTTTTGTTGTGAGTTAAATGAAATGAGCTACACACAATTTGTGTTTGATGTTTTGTGCCTTGTATTTATTAGATCGATAATTTCAACCCTCCCAGCGATATAAAATTATCTATAAATATTAGCTTTTTGTGAATGTTTCCAATTAAACGGCATATTAAGGAGAAGATTCCAAACATTCAAATTTGGCATATTTACTCAGCGATATAAAATTATCTATACATATTAGCTTGTTGTGAATGTTTCCAATTAAGCGGCATATTAAGGAGAAGGTTCCGAACATTCAAATTTGGCATATTTACTCAGCTTATATAATGTTACCTTATCCATCGAATCTACACCATTTCTGCCTCAATGAAGTAAATAATTGTTTTTAATATTTTGTCTTGGAAAAAGTTAGATAATATTAATTTATTAATTTGAATATTACAATTTTATGGTGTTAACATTATTCATTAGTTAAAAAATAAATTGAACTGGATAAGGAGAAAAGCATCCATAACTAAATATACATAAAAATAGAAGCTTTTAGCAATAAAAAGGTTATAGCTATATTTTGTTGCAATACATCAAATATCAACATTCATGTGTGGGAGAGTCTGTTATATGGAGAAATTGTAGGAGTGTCTTCCATGATATCTTCAAAGTCTTCAAAGAAGAAATAAAAGTAATCAAAACATGAACCTGCTCATCATTATTAACTGCCTTCTTTTTCATTTCTTGTTGGACCTCCTCAAGATCCTAAACCATATTAGAAAGTTGATGAAGTCTATCAATAATATCTCGTGGTGTGCTGGAAGTTCCATAGACTTGGGAATAAATACGTCCTACATGTAAAAAAATAGTCATGTCTGCTAAAACTATATCCCATGGAGAAGAAGATCTAGTAAACACCTTTTTGCATCTATACTTCCAAATGTGCTTGAGAAGGATGAGTTTAAAAGCATCCTCAAGTTTGAGGCACTGATCAAACCGAGAAAAACCAACCAAAGAGAGCTTACAAGATATAGTAAAAGAGGAGAAAAAAAAGTGTAGAAGATATCTCAAAATAGTTTAGCCATATCACAAAAACAAAACAAATGAATAAGAGTTTCTAAAATATTACAAAACTTGCATGGAGGATGAATGTGTAAAATCGTAACTAGACTTTTAGAAGTTGGCAGATTTTGATGCAAAATCTGCCATCCAAGAAGTTGAGTTTTTTTATTCAACAAGAACTTTTTAAATTTTAACAACAAGAAACTACCATCAGACATTGGTAAAATTCACTTTTCGCTTGACATTGATCTTAGAGTCTAAAGAAGGAGGACACATAATGCTTTTGTATATCCAACTGGAAGTAATCGAATATATTCCATGACCTTTAATCCATCTCCAATCATTCCTTATATTATCAAAATTTATTTCCAACTTTATAAGGACCTCACAAGAAATAAAAGTAATCAAAACATGAACCTGCTCATCATTATTAACTGCATTCTTTTTCATTTCTTGTTGGACCTTCTAAATATCCTAAACCATATTAGAAAGTTAATGAAGTCTATCAATAACATATCATGGTGTGTTGGAAGTTCCATAGACTTAGGAATAAATACGTCCTACATGTAACAAAATATTAAAGGTCAAGTCTGCTAAAACTATATCCCATGGAGGAGCAGATACAGTAAACACCTTTTTGCATATGTACTTCCAAATGTGCTTGAGAAGGATGAGTTTAAAAACATCCTAAAGTTTGAGGTACTGATCAAATCGAGAAAAACCAATCAAAGAGAGCTTCCAAGATCTAGTAAAAGATGAAAAAGTAAAGTGTAGAAGATATCTCAAAATAGTTTAGCCATATCACAAAACTAAAAAAAATAAATAAGAGGTTCTAAAATATTACAAAACTTGCATTAAGGAGGAATGTGTAAAATCGTAGCTAGACTTTTAGAAGTTAGAATATTTTGATGCAAAATCTGCCATCCAAGAAGTTGAGTTTTTTTATTCAACAAGAACTTTTTAAATTTGAACAACAAGAAACTACCATTAGACATTGGTAAAATTCACTTTTCGCTTGATATTATCTTAGAGTCCAAATAAGGAGGACACATAATGCTTTTGTATATCCAAATGGAAGTAATGGAAGAGATTCCATGACCATTAAGCCATCTCCAATCATTCTATATATTATCGGAATTTATTTCCACCTTTATAAGGACCTCACAAGAAATAAAAGCTACAACTAAGGCATAATACTCTTTAAACCTAGAGATAAGGGAACAATAATTGCATATTTAGTTCCATATATCTCTAATTTTATTAATACTTTTTTTCAAAATAGCTAGATCTTGAATAGCATTGCATAAAGCTAAAGGTTTATCATTCTGGATGATAACTTTATTTCAAAAAAGACTATTTAGACCGATTCTTAGACCATGTCTCAAGCAGTCAGACTTCTAAGCCAATAAATGATAAATTTATTGACAAGCTTTCTAGTTTTGGGTAATTGGAATAGATACTTTAACCGTAAAGTAAGGTGCATTAAAGACCTTATCCCCCCATGGGTTTTCTTTCCATTTACCTTTATGAATAGCTAACAAGGTTCTATAATAAAATAGGTGTTTCCAATTTTCATCACCAATGATGGCTCTAGAAACCTATTTTGCAACCAAACTTTTGCTATGAGTAAGAGTATCAATGATGCCTAGATCTCCTAAAGCCTTAGGTTGAGTACAAAGCTTCCATGAGATCACAGTCATTCCCACCTTCCTATCCCATTTGGTCCATAAAAATTTATGAATGGATTGTGTTAATTTGTTATAGGCTACCTTGTAGGCCATCCAACAAGAGAAGTAATAAACATGAGAGGCTTCCATAATTTTATTTTTAACTTAAATTCTTCCTGCTAAGGAAAGAAACTTACTTGACCAAGCATTAATATTTTTTGAAGTTTTTTATAACATAGTTCCACATATCGTTCGGAGAGATATTAATCGCAAAGGGAATTTCCAAATAATGTGTAATCATACCATGATAGATTATCTTCCACTCAATCAAGCAGTTACATTCATGAGGAGAGGAAGAGGTATAGAAGATTTTAGTTTTAGAGTCATTGATACAAGAGCCATAGATACCATAAAATAGTTGAACAATATCTTTATTCATATCCACCTCTTGCTGGGTATTTTGAAGAAAAATAAGGGAATCATAAACACAATGTGAGTTAAGAGCATGCTTAAGGAAGGATAATACCTTGAATGAGGCCATAAGAATGGTATTTATAAAGAAGATAACCAAGATCATTGATAATCAAAACATACAAAAAAGATGCAAGAGAGCAACCCTATCTACATTAGATTGAACAATATTTTGTAATATTTGTTAAACCTAGTAATACTTTCATGTAATTACTATTTGTTGAGTGCTATTTTCACCCAATTGTGAAAGTACACTCTCCTTTAGGATTTGGGTTTCAAATCCCCTGTTGTAAAGAAGTTAAACAAACTTCTCCAAGGTCTCCACTATATTAGCATTTGCATATGTGTATTAGTAATCTCAAATAAAGATATTCAATTTAAATGCTTGGAACACCTTAGTGATTGCAAGTAACTGTAAACAAGGAGCAATGCTGGTTTATTTTACCATGAAACTTCAGTGATTGTTCATTGAACCAAAATAAAGCAAATATGAGTTGGCCCTCATATGACCATGATGTAGTGCCTTAATTCCTTTTATCCTGAGGGTTTTAAAATAGATCTTATCTTGCTTTAAATACTCAATGATGAATAGGGTCTTCAAATGTAGGTTCAAAATGTCACTTTAATTATCCTTCTTAAATGAAATCAAATTTTCATCAAGACGAATAATTTAGTGCTTTGATTGCTCCCAAAATGGTAATTTGTAAAGTGCCATAAAACACGAGTCCTTCGTTGAAATTAGAATTTCAAGAAGGGAATGTCATCATAGGCTCATTGAATGAAACATGAAACTAAAAAAATGAAATTCGACCCTAAAATGTAAATTTTCTATTTTTGGATTTTTCAAAATCTGTAATAGAAACAACAACTTCGATGAATTTTTAAAAATACTAAAAAACTCCGAAAATGAAATTTCAACGTGCGTATTGGAAGTATGAAGTATAGCCTATGCAATGGCGAAATTGTTTTTGGATTTTGAAAATTTTTAAATGTTTATTTTAATGCCTGAGAATTTAAAATAAGTTAAAATTTATAGAAAAAATAAAATGCAGAAAAATGAAAATAAAATGCAGAAAACTAAAAATAAAATGCATTCAGTATGATGCTATCCTATTTTAACAAAACCGAAGATGTGAGGTTTCCATGCATGCAACCTAACTTATTGGACTTGCAAAACAAGCACAATCCCCATAGACTAAGTGCTGGTTCCTAGGGTTTAAAATAAATTTCAGGTCCAAGCCTTCACATGAAGCAACCAAGCAAACTTGCATTAACTCCATCTACAAACTCAAAATCTGAAAAAAGAGAAAAGAAATAGACATTAAATCCATAGCATGCAAAGATAATCTCCTTCTTTCTTGCCCACAAGATGCAAATTTATGAAAACTTTTGCATTAAAAATGCGTCATTTTACAATAGCAGATCTTCTGGTTTTCCCAAACTAGTCCATGGAAGAAAAATGACTCAAACAGGTCTAGAATGGCCCTCTTGCCTTCAAATCTGCAACTCTGCTCGCAGCAGTTTCCAACCTCAGTCCATGGAAGAAAAATGACTCAAACAGGTCCAGAATGGTTCTCTTGCCTTCAAATCCGCAACTCTGCTCGCAGCAATTTCCCACCTCTCAAAACATCCTTGCCTGGCGTATTTAAAATTTTTAGGAAGATTTTTGTTTCATTTTCCAATGGTTGTTCATTTCACCTTCCCTTGTGCATGCATGTGTTTTGGTTTCCAAAAAGGCTTTTTGTTTCTATTTTGTGGCCCTTCATTTCATTTTCTCCACATGGGCTTGCGTCTGTTTCCTTCCGTGTGTAACGACCATCTGAAATGATTTCAAATCATTAAAGATTCCTTATGTAACGTTTTATCTTATTCATTGGATTTTGTCCTTATGTCCACGTCACTATGCAGGTCTGTTCCCTTGGCAAAAATTGAACATGTCATGAAATCGTGACACTTCTTATTTCTCTACTTTCCTACCCATTTTGAATCACGAAAATGCAACATGTCACGATATCATGTGAAAGCATGAGATTTCGGAAGAAAAACAATACTAACTTGATACCAAATGGACATGCATAAAATAATATGAACGTGATCAAATCAAAATTAACATAAAATGAGAAACAAGAGCACAACCCTTTTTATTAATATAATTTCGAATTCGGTTACAATCTCTCTCCGTCCCCTTTAAGGGCTAGGAGGATTAGCATGTTTCGGTTACAATCTGTCTTTAGCAGTCCTCCTTCCGCATGCCCACATGCAAAATGGGCGGGCCAAAGTGTTGCCGCCGCTGATGTTGATGAGTCTTCGCTTCTTGCTACTTCTCCTGCAATCAAAGAAACACAGAGGCGTTAGTAGCACCTGTGACGTAGGATAAACACATGATAGCAGAATAAATTAAAAACAACGTAGAATGTAACATATGATAAACATGTAATAATGTCGCATATCTATATTCAAACAGTGATGAAATCTGAATGTGATTTTATAAAAGTGGCGCAGAGGGCCACTGTCATTGAAACAATCAGCCAACCTGCACTCAAATTAGACGTCGCTACCTGCAAGTTAATGGGATAGCGAAAGCCACGAGAGCATAATAATATTCGATATATATCTTAAACACGCAATGCAGAATGAACACTAATGCAGGATAAACACGCAAGGACAGAATATATTAAAGTGAAACTAGCAAAAAGGTGTGGGGTGCCCAAGCGGGCCGCCCCCGTTAGAACTTGATTATGGCGCCAATCCACTAAGGAAGGGCCCAAAATCTCTTAGGTTGAGTTGTCATCGAATTGATGGAATACTGTGATCCACTGTCGGGTTTAGGTCCAGATCCACGCTTCTAGCAGCCACCAATAACCTCCCTTGCGAAAGAGATTACGGGTGTAGAAGAAATGAATCGAAAAGAATGCAATCGGGTGTTTGATTTTGGCAACACTTCGTCGCTCGAAATGTCTACCAGCTTCTTCTTCTAGGTGGGAAAGTCCACCATTTTATAGACCCATGGGGTCTCTTTGGAGGGGGCACGCAGGGATGCCACGTGGCGGCCATGCCTTCCCAAGAGGGAGGAGACTCCTCCTTGACTTGGGCTTACATGACTACCCTTGTGACAGTCCGCTAACTGCCAATCTGCCCACCTACGCGCGCATGCACAACAGGCGGCAATAACTGACTGTCCTTGGCTGCCACTTGTCTAACGTCCGCTTTGATGGCTTTAATGGCACTTTTGAATGCTTTAATGTCTGCCTTTGATTGGTTGAATTCCGCCTCTGATTGGTTAAGTCCACCTTGGCACGAAGATGGGAGTTTGTCGCGATATCGCGACACTTCGGCCAAGGCTTCCCTTTGGGCCCGAAGTGTCGCGATATCGCGACGTCACGATATCGCGACACTTCGGCCGAGGCTTCGTTTTGGGCCCGAAGTGTCGCGATATCGCGACACTTCGATCGAGGCTTTGTTTTGGGCCCGAAGTGTCGCGATATCGCGACACTTCGACCGAGGCTCTGTTTTAGGCCCGAAGTGTCGCGATATCGCGACACTTCGACCGGGCCTTGGTTTTGGGCCCGAAGTGTCGCGATATCGCGACACTTCGACCGGGGCTCTGTTTTGGGCCTAAAGTGTCGCGATATCGTGACACTTCGGCCGGGCCTTTGTTTTGGGCCCGAAGTGTCACGATATCGCGACACTTCGACCGAGGCTCTGTTTTGGGCCCGAAGTGTCACGATATCGCGACACTTCACACTTTTTTGGCCAAGTGTCGCAATATCGTGACACTTCGCCAGCTTTTTGGGCCAAGTGTCACGATATCGCACACTCCTTTTTGGGGCCGAAGTGTCACGATATCGCGACACTTCAGTCGAGGCTTGTTTTGGGCCGAAGTGTCACGATATCGCGACACTTCGCCGAGGCTTGTTTTGGGCCGAAGTGTCACGATATCGTGACACTTCGGCCAGGCTTTGTTTTGTAAGTGTCGATCGACACTGCTTTTTCGATTGATAAAGGCTTACTTTTGCTTAAGGCTTGTTAAAATGACCAACTTTGCTTTGTTCACTTTTTGACCTTCTAAACTGTGTAAGTGGCTAGGACCACTGTTTGACCTCGAGGGCTGCCCTGAAAGCCGTGTGTGTCAATGCGATCAATGTTTGTAGTCACATAATCGGATTGGTGCTATTTTGGTGTCTACAGATGCCCCTTTTTGGGAAGCGCTGTGCAAGGGTGACGCAGTGCCGAGCAAAAATAGATAACCAAAGCACTAATGATTAGGGTTTCTTGGTAACCTAACCAACTTTTGATGCCCCAAGTATGGAAAGGGCATGCATTCTTGAATCCTTGCTTTGACGAGCTAAGGAATTTGATTTCAAGTGTTAACCTATTTTGGTGAGGTGTGACTTGAGCTTGGACATTGATCAATCATGATTAGGCAAAGGGCGTAACCTTTTGTCCACAGGGGGAACCTTGTGTTCATGCTTCGGGAATGCCAAGTGTTTGATCAATTTGATGATTGCTTGTTTACTGCCCCAAGCAGGAGCGTGATTGTCTTTGTCAATGATTCTTTGAATGCATGTCATTGCTTTGATTGGGTGTGTGCTTGTTGATTGGTGACTAAGTGTGACTACCCCCTCAAGCGACGAATCGATGAGGGAATGACCTTCATGAGAAAAGCGACGAGTCGCTTGACCCAAGATGACTTGTGCAAGGGTGCCTTTAGATGTTTTACCATTTAAGCACGTGCAATTTCTCGACATTTGGACCTATTTTTGGTGGGTGTTAACCCTTTTGGTGATGCCATAATGGGGTGAAATCATCAAAAACCCGTCTTCCCGTGGAGCGGTCCGGCTATGGTAGCCTTCTTGGGGAAGTAGGAGAGTGACAATTTGAGCCCCGACATCGATTTTTTATGCCAAGAGGTTAAGTGCAAGAGCACTTGTGTCCGGCAATGCTTATTGCTATGTTTTTGTGTTGCATTTTTGTGATGTTTTTGTTGTTTTGATTTTCTTTCTTTGTGTATATGTCATGATTTTATGTTATGCATAATGATTGATGTTGATGGATGCATGCTACTTTATATTGATGTATGCATATGGTATGATAAATGCGATTGTTGTATGTTGATTTATTTTGATGGATGCATATGTTATGATGAATGCAAATGTTTTTGATTTATATGTGATATGCAGAAATGAAATGGATGGATAGAATTTGTGATGTTTGGCTATGGCACCATAGACTGTTTAGAACTCTATTATTTTGTCTTTTAGGCGATTGCTGTGATGCATGACTTTGTATGTATACATGTGGTTTTTCTTTTTTTGTATTTTCTGATGGTATTGTAAGGATGAAAAGTAGCGCAATTGGTTTAGAAATGTAGCTAAGGTTTTCTGAGACTCAGACGGTTTTAACTTACTAGCCATGACTGTACTTTATCTTACAAGACTTTTGAACAAGGTATGAATCGGACTTGTTTTTGACCAAGCTATTTCACATCCCTGTGTGTGCAATTGAGTTCATTTATGTGGTATTTGTCGGATACCGCCAATGCCGATGGGCTTTCAACCGAACCTGTACTGAGGATCACCTAATTAGCTCCACTAACTCCTTTGTTGTATTTAGTTAGATTAATCTACGGTGTTATCCAGGATACCATAAGCTAGCTCATCCTTATGCAAACATTGGTCTACACACACGCAAAGCGAATGTGACAGACATATCGTCATGCGGGTAGGATACCACCATTGCCAGATAGGCTATCAACCAAACCTGTAATGAGGATCACCTAGATGGTTTTCGAATGCTGAGAATTCCAGGGATTCAAGTTCAGGATATTTGTTGGCTGAATGATTTAGAAAGTTGCTCGTCTATATAGTGATGAAAATCACTGTTTATTTTCTATTAATTCTTTTTGAGCAAGGATTTTGAATAGTAGTGATAACCACTGTTATTTGATTTTGTATTTTGAGTATTGTGAGTTTGGGCTGGTGAGTGGCCTTGATCCTTGTGGCCTTGGGGATGACTACGCATCCTTTGTAGGGACATGTAGTACGAATCCTTACGACGTTGGGGACCAAAGGGGTGATGGAGATTATGGAGTAAGGGCATTGATCTGTTAGGCCTTGGGGATGACTACCCATCCTGGTTAGGGGCGGATAGTACGAATCCTTACAACTTGGAGACCAAAGGTGAATGGAAAGTGTTAGGATGATGATTTGTTGGAATTTTGTTTGTGAATGGTGTTGATCCCTTTAGGTCTTGGGGATGACTACCCATCCTTGGCAGGGACGTGTAGTACAAATCCTTACAACTTTGGGAACCAACTATGATTGGGATTTGGTAGTGGTGAAAACCACTGTATATGGAGGTGAATGGATAGGAAAGAGCTTGTCCTTTTGTCAATTCTCAGCATTCTAGAACCATTCGCACGGGGGGATGAGCAAGATAACCGTTTCACTTATGGTGACCTGGATTACTACACAGGTTTCATCTTTCGTTCACACAACTTGGGAATTTTTATGTGTTTTAATTTGTGTTGGGATGTTACGTAACAAGGTGTATTTCAAGTGTAACTCTACCTTCATAAAATCTGTCTGACTTGATACATTACATGGCTAAAGAGCAAAATGATGACTGAATCATGAAAACTCTTGATACATTAAAAGACCACTGACTCTAGTGTGGTAAAAGCAATGCATGGTGTTTTTGTTGTTTTTGTAAAATGGAACAGTGTGGAACAAGATGGACTAGCAGAGCAATTACAGCCTATGGTGCCTTTGACCTGTATGACCACAAATATGCAATGTATGGATGCAATGCTTTAATGCAACTATGTATTTTTGTATTTTTGATGGATTGATTTTTGTGAATATGAAGATGAAGTGCGAGAAGAGCTCTCTATTGATGAATTTGAGTATGCCTAGAAATGAGATGCAAAATTTTTGTTGTTTTTGATGATTTTTGTTGTTTTTGAATTTTCTTGATTTTTGACCAAGCGATTGTGGAAATCCTTGGAGCATTTTGGGATTGACCAAGCGATTTTAAGGATCCTTGGAGCCTTTTTGGGATTGACCAAGCGATTTAAGAATCCTTGGAGCATTTTGGGATTGACCAAGCGATTTTAGAATCCTTGGAGCATTTTTGGGATTGACCAAGCGATTTTAGAATCCTTGGAGCATTTTTGGGATTGACCAAGCGATTGTAGAATCCTTGGAGCATTTTTGGGATATGGCTCTCTTAGATATGAAATGGTCGCAAATGACTGATATTCAAGGGTTCTGTTTCCTTGATACCGTCAAGAGAAGCTAGCCGGTATGTCCCGGGTCCTATTTTGCTATCAATGACATATGGACCTAACCAATTTGCCGCAAACTTGTCCCTTAGGTGGGATGGCAAACTAGAATTCTGTTGGTTTTCCTTCAAAACCAAATCACCAACCCGAAAGTCCCTTAGGTGAACTTTCATGTTGTAAGCTTTCTTAAGTCGCTCTTGATAAATACGTAAATGCTCGAGAGCATTAACGCGTCGTTCGTCAAGCAACGTAAGCTGGTCTAACCGGGCTCACCTGCAGAGTCATCATCGATGAACTCCCGCATTGATATGCGAAGGAAGGAATCTCCAACTCTAGAGGCATGACTGCCTCGGAGCCATACACAAGCAAAAATGGAGTGGCCCCAGTGGGTGTCCGAATGCTAGTGCGATAGGCCCATAGGGCAAGTGGGATTTGAATGTGCCAATCCTTATGACTGTCTGCGATGGTCTTTTTAAGGATGGCAACTAGCATTTTGTTTGACGCTTCTGCTTGCCCATTCGCCTGCGGATAATAGGGTGTCGAAAAGCTATGCTGAATCTTGTACTTTGTGGTCAAAGCACGCACGTCTTTGTTCTTGAAAGGCGTCCCATTATCCGAGACTATTTTGGATGGAATACCAAAATGACATATGATGTTATGCAAAATGAACTCCACAATGCGGGGTCCTGTCGTAGAGGTAAGCGGAATTGCTTCCACCCACTTGGTAAAATACTCTGTGGCCGTTATGATAAACGTGTGATGGCCTGACGACGCAGGGGAGATCTTTCCAATTAGATCGAAGCCCCACTACGAGAACGGCCAAGCAGACTGGACTATCTCCAAGGCCTGAGAAGGTACGTGCATCAAATTGGCATGATGTTGACACTTCACGCACTTCTTGACATATGTGCAACAATCTCGCTCTAAAGATGGCCAATAATAGCCCATGCGAAGAATGCGCTTTGCGATGGCCATACCACTAAAGTGGCCACCACATGTACCATCGTGCGCTTGGGCGACCGCCCAAGTGGACTCTTGCTGGTCCAAGCAACGAAGGAGGATTCCTTCATAGCTGCGACGATACAAAATGTCTCCTATCAAGACATACTTAGCCGCTTTCTGCTTGAGTGCTCATTTTGCGGCATGAGTCAATCCAAGCGGGAGATTACCTAACTTGAGGTAGTCTCTGATGGGTAAATACCATCTCGTTGATCAGAAACCTCGAAAGTATGAACAGCCAATCCCTCTTGAAGTTCATCCCTAGCAAACGCTGAATGGGATAGAACCTGTAAGAATAGCGTTGTGTTGCTATTAATGGGAGTAGGGGAGAACAAGGACCCCTAGTTGGCACATTTCAGATGATCTCGGATTCGAGAGAACTTATCCGAGGATGGTTCAATCTGGATCATGTGGATTCCTGGCGTCAAGTCTGAGCTTGCACGCTCCATCACGGATTGCGATAAGGTTTTGACTTGAATGGTTGTCATATCACCGGAAAGGTCTTGCAGATTAGTGACCCCAAGGAGGCCATTGTGTCCGCAAAATGATTCGATGATCGAGGGAGTGCCTCGATGTCATACCACTCAAGTTTTGCCAAGAATTTGTCCACGAGGGCTTTATAAGCCTCTAGGACTGGGCATTTGCATTGATATACCCCTTTGACTTGATTGACTATTAACAACGAATCACCAAAGATATTCAGTCATTTGATGTTCATGGCGATTGCTGTCTAAAGACCTAGGAGCAAGGCTTCATACTCTGCATTATTGTTGGTGCACGGGAAGTTTAATTTAAATGACAGGGGCATTGGAGCACCCTGCGATGTGAAGAATACAATTCCCGTGCCACCACCTTGCTCACATTTAGAACCATCGAAGAATAGGGTTATGTCGGCCTGTGACTCAGGCTCATCAGAATCTGGCGATTCTGAGACATGGAAGACCCCATCATCGGGTAGTTCTATGACCAGAGGCTGATCGTCTTCAAGAGGAGCCTCTGCTAGTTGATCGGCTATGACTTGTCCTTTGATAGATTTTTGTCCAATAAACTCTATGTCAAATTTCGTCAACAACATGATCCATTTCGCCGTGCGACTACTATGATAAGTACGACTCATCATGTATCGCAATGGATTCTCCTTAGACACAACATACGTAGTGTTGCTCAACATGTAGTGGCATAGCTTTTTGGTAGCAAACACCACTGCCAAGCAGAGTTTCTCAACGTATGCATAGTTAAGTTCATAACCGACCAGTGGTGCGGCTAAGATAGTAAGTAGCCTCGTTCCTTGTGAAGTTCATTCTTCTGGGCTAACATGGCACCCTGCCACCTCAGTAGCTGAGATGTATAAGTAGAACGGCACTCCTGGTCTAGGTGGTGCCAATACTGGTGGCGAAGCCAGGTATTGTTTGATCTCGTCAAAGGCTGACTGGCACTCGTCATCCCAATGAAATGTAACCCCCTTGTGCAATAATTTGTTCATGGGTCGGCACTTGTCAGATAATTGCGCTATGAAGCGTTTAATCGACGCGACCTTTCCCTGCAGACTTCTGAGCTGCTTGATTGTAGTTGGGGGAACCATTTCAAGGATTGCCTTGACTTTCTTTGGGTCCACCTCGATTCCTCGCTTTGAGACTATGAAACCCAAGAGTTTTCCATATGTGACGCCAAATACGCACTTCTTGGGGTTTAGTCTAACTTTATGCTCCATGAGGCGATCGAGGATCTTGCTTAAGTCATCGATATGATTTGAGCGCAAAAGAGACTTGGCTAACAAATCATCCATGTAATCTTCCAAAGTTTTGTGCATGTAATCATGGAAGATATATGTCATGGCACGTTGGTAGGTAGCACCAACATTTTTAAGGCCAAAAGGCATGACCTTATAACAAAATGTCCCCCAAGGCGTTGTGAACGCCATTTTTAGTTGGTCTTCAGGATTGATACGAATCTGATTGTATCCCGAGAAACCATCCATGAGGGAGAGCATTTCGTGACCTGTCGTAGCGTCTACCAACGCGTCGATGCTCGGCAAGGGGAAATCATCCTTAGGACTCGCTTTGTTTAGATCTCAAAAATCGGTGCATATGCGAATCCTCCCGTCGGGCTTCTTGACGGGAACCATGTTGGACAACCATGGCGGATAATCCACGCAGATGACAAACTGTGCATCCAACAACTTTTGCAATTCGTCTTTGACCATCAAGGCCACAGTTGGGTGCATCTTACGTAGTTTTTGCTTTACAGTCTTGATTGTCGGATCAAGCATTAAATTATGCGTGACTAGCTGCGGGTCTAGTCCTGGCATATCCTTGTACGACCATGCAAAAACCTCCTTCTTCTCTTTGAGAAGGGCAATGTAGTCGGCTTGCTCTTCGGGGGAAAGACTTACCCCCAGCTTGAGAATCTATGGATTCATTGGATCTGTGTCGATATCTACGTCAGTCGTCTCCTCGATCGACATGTGGGATCCGTCCTCCAACTGATGTGGAGTCGGGATCAAATGGATATCATTAGCTGAATTTAGATCTGCATTGGGAACTTCGGGTTCCTCTTTAGCCTGAAAAATATCCCGAGTTGTCCTTGGGGTAAAATGAGACATTTCACCGAAAGGCCAGCACTCGATGGTGATAAAGGTGAATTGACGCGATCCCGACCGATGGCATCTATGTCTAGATGCAATGACCATGCTGGATCGGCCGGATTGCGGATGGGTGCGGTCAAATCAATGGAGATCATGTGGATGGAATGAATTTGGTCTCCATTACCATGGGTGTGATAACTTGAATCTTCCGGATGCTCCCTATACTCCGGATCTGGCTCTAGGGGAACGGGCACGAACGGATCGGCCCTATGTGCTGAATAGGAGGACAGGGTCTTCCCTCGGCACTGATGTCATGATAGGGTCTCGGGGTGGACGGTGCTCATCATGAATTTGGAGCCATGGATCCAACACTTGGTCCCACCCCGCTGGGTCTACCCACCATTCATGCCCTAACCTTATGCCCATCCGTCCCATCATAGATCTTCATGAGTTAAAGGGCGATTATGCCATCGCGCATGATTGAGATAGTTCATCTCAGTCTCATCTTCCGAATCACTTTCAGAGATCCAAAAATGTTCATTCTCTTCAAGAACTGTTACTTGCGACATTGAGGGTTCTCCTTGTTCCAGCAAGTTAATCTGGTCCCATTGCGGTTGTTCCACTCTTGGTGGAGGGACCCGATTCTCTTGACACCGTATTGACTCAACTGGAACCTCTAAGGGGAACAGCTTCAAAAAGATGTCCGGACACCGTTTATGTTCTCTTTGGGGATTAGTGTCCGAACTTTCACCTCTCTCTAGCAAAGGAGAGGGATTACTGATGTTGCCAAGGGTGTTTGTTGACCATGGGAGGTAATCTCCCAATGTATATTTTGTATTTGGGTTGGCATAAAGATCTGGTGCCAATCCCCCTTGTTGCCTATTTCTAGGCCTTGCATATTTTCTACCAAGATGTCTAAGGGCAGGGGGTGGTTGAACCCTACTCCCGACTTATCATATGGCATCTGATATCTTGGTTGGCAAAGGACATGCATCCCTTGCTCATATCTCGCCTAGCTCGTATCCATGCCAATTGCATTGGCCGAGATATCTTAGAGCGAAGTCCGGGTTTGATAGATAGTTGATATTTTCAGCAAAAGGCTCTTCGTCTTCTTCCTTTTGCTTGCATGGTTCAAGACCATGATCAAGGCCCCCATACACAAAATTTGTCTGGTTTGGTGGGTAACCTAGAGGAACAACTGTTCCTATGGGAAGGCGAGGTCTCCCCATGTCCTATACCGATTCTAATGTGGGCGTTGCCACAACATTCTCGCACTAAATACTCCCCAGTGCCCGTACTGGCCATTTCAACAGTGATTGTTGATGCTTGGGAGGGAGGGAACGGGAGTCCTTCCCGAGTCCATTCCATGTTTGGTGGTTTAGGAGTCTCAGCTTCCGTTGTGCTAGGTATTTCCTCCGTTGATACCGTTGATATTGTTGGCAACCCCTCTTCTAGGGGCTGAGCCTCTTCCATGATCTGTTTTCCCTTGTCCTTCTATTTAGCCATGACAGGTGGCATTGGTAGTGAAGGAGCAGATGATGAAGACTCACCCGGCTAGGATTTTGATGATTTGGTCACCAATGGTGCCTACGGTATTGGACCCTGTTTAGATGGATTTAACTAGAAATCCAAATGCGTTGAAGGGAGGGTCGATTGAGGCATTAATTGCACCGCATTGCAATACTTGAAGGGTTCTAAGTCCATCGAGACTACATGTATTTCTCCTTCAAATGCATACTTTAAGCACTGGTGAGCGATCGAAGGGACACACTTCATGTCCCTGATCCAAGGCCGCCCTAGCAGTATATTGTAAGCCATCTCGCCTTCCAACACATGGCACAATGTAGGTATTGTCTTTTGTCCTACCCGGACAGTAGAACAACTGTGCCGACTGTCGAGCATATTGCATCATTGAAAGCTCGTAGTGTGTATGTGGAGGCTGTGATATGAGAGGTTGGTAGCTTCAAATGTTTTAGTGCTGCAGTGGTAATGATGTTACTGGACGAGCCAGTATCTACCAACACTCTCTTGTACGGGATCCCGTTGACCCGCACGATAACGTGTAGGGGTGGATCTGCCATGTCATTCGATATTGTTTTGACTTCATCCTCTCTGAAGGTAATGACCGGCTCCGTACATCATTTCACATGTCCCACGAAGTTGTTGAAAGAATTTGCTTCGTGAGGCTATAATTCGATGGCTTTTAAAATTTCCATAAGAGCTTCCCTATGAGGTGTTGACTGTTGAATAAGCTCATAAATGGAAAGCCTAGCCGATGTGGTCCGCAAACTCTGCGTGAGTTTGGTCCGTATCGTGACCTCGGGTCTAGGCGGAGGCAACTGCACAGGGCGTTGTTGAGGCTGCGACGTTGTTGGAACTTCCCTTGTAGCTACCTCGGGGGAACTCCCGGGTACTTTTTGTTCCCTGGTCACTATGCTGATCATTCCCACAAATCCTTGCATGGGAAGATTCTGTCGCACCTCATTAACCTGGAGAGGTTTTGCCTGTGCCTCGTGGGCAGGCAAAGGGTCCTTGAATACCCCCATTTGTTGATTATTTGGCGCTATGGGGTTGTCCATGGCCAATGTTTTATTGTCGATCAAATCTTGGATTAATCCTTTGAATTTCCAACATCCATTCAAGTCATGTCCCCTTCGCCTATGGAATCTACAATATAATTCCTCTCTGTATCCCTTAGGCTTGGGAGCGTTAGGATCTATAGTTTGGATCTCTGGAAGGGTGACTAAATTTGCCGCTGACAAGCGGTCAAATAAGGAGTCCCTAGACTCCGCATAAGGGGTGAATTGTCGCCTAGGGTGACGCTGCTGATTCTGCTCCTATTTTTTATTATCTCTTTCATAACTAGGAGGCACTCGCTCGGTAATTAGCCTTTTGGGGCTGTATTTCTTGCACAGGCTTGGGGACATTTATCGCAACTTGATTAACCGTAGCGGGTTGTGATTGCGTTGTCCCGGTCTTAGTGGTTTTATTCCACTCTTTCTTTTTAGGCTTGGCGATTGCGCCTTCGCCTATTTTAATCTCTTCTATAACTCTGGCTTGCGCCAAAGCTTCTTCTAAACTATCGTATTGCTACAGCAACAATAGCCCAGAGATTGATTTTAAGCAACTCCGTGCAAACATCTGTGTGAGATCAGACATAGGGGGATCGTAGGGTAGCTTAGAAAGTAAAGCCCTCCATCGATTCCCGTATGCTGCCATTGTTTCTTCCTCATATTGCATAAGGCTGGCGGATCACTCAATGATGCCTTCTTCTTTGTGTTGAAGGCAAAGCGTTCAAGAAACGCATCTACTAATTGATCTAGGTTGTTTATGCTGTGTTTTGGTAACTGTGTGAACCAATCCGAGGTAGGGCCCATGAATGTGGTTATGAATGTCCTAAGCAACAATGCATCATTATCTTGGATGCCGAAGCATTGACTTAGGAATCTTGTGACATGTTCTTGTGCATCCTCTTCACCTTTAAAGACCGCCAATTGAGGCAACTTGAAATGTTTGGGGTAAAGAGGTGTGGGCACCGAGGGATGCACTGGATGACTGCGGAGTTGACGTAACGTGGGCTTTTGATGCCCGTAAGCTTTTGTCTCCACAGACTCCAAACGCTCTAATAGCGCTTTGTATGCATCGAAAGATTTTATTTCTTCCTCTTTTGTTTGCTCCCGTTGTGAGTTATGGGAGACTAGAGGCCTATGGGGGGGTGGCCGAGTGGCAGCCCTCCCGCCTTGATGGGGCATTTCGGCCCGTTCTATTTTTGGTTCATACTCCTCATAAACTTCTTGAGGAGTCTCTAGGCGAGACCTATGACCCTGATTGAGTCCCCGCTGAGGGTACCCATCATTGTTTCGGGGAGTGGCCTCCCTCTCGGGTCTATAAGGTCTCGGAGGCAAAGCTTGACGAGGTCATGGAGACCTGTCCTGCACCAAAGGGTTGTGCCTCTCATATTGTTCTGCTCTTTGGGTGCGAGGGGTTGGCACCCTCTCAGGGAGTTTATAGCGCAACTCATCCGCTTCACGCTGCATGCGCTCTTTATTAAGGTGGTATAAGTACTCTAACTCCTGATGACCTTGCTCAAGCTGCGTGATTCGGGCTTGGTGGGCGGCATGTCTAGCGACTGTCGGGTCAACTTGGTCCACCCTCTTTTGCTCAGGAGGCTTGAATGTTTCTCCTATGTGTTTGCCTCGATCTTGATGATCTAAAATTTCAATGGGTCGCTTCCCTCTGTCGAGGTAGGCGGCATTTACTTGAGGCTCTGGCCTCGATGGGTGACCATGATATCTAGCAGGTGTAGAAACGCAAGGTTCCCATGCTGTATGTTGTTCCCGAGGAATGCGATGGTCTTCCTCGTACTCCCTTTCATGGGTGTGAAAGGGGCAGGCGGAGTGAGCTCGCCCTGTGTGAAGAGCCCTACGCTCTGGGTTTTGTCTTTCTATTCTAATGGGAGGCAAAGAAGAGGTACCGTATTCACGTTGTCTCTCCTCATGGACACTATGCCTCTCTAGCGCTTCATCGCACTGTGGCCACTCATAGCCACTCAGATCTAGCCTCAAGAGGCGGTTGTCTATTTACATTGAGATCTACATGTAAAGCTTCTTCCCGAAAGGGGCTGTGTTGAATGGGCATACTCCAATGAGGAGGGTCCCAATAATTCCTTCTTGATGTGGCCTGATGTGGACTCTCTTGTAGGCCAGACCGCCAAGGCGGTATGGCCAAGTCCTCAGGGCTAAAGCGAAGGCGACCAACGCCCTCCCTTTGTGCACCTTCTACAGCGTCCGCCCTTGATTGGGCTTGGCTATGGGTGTACACCATTGTGGTGCTTCTCTACTAGCTAAGCAGATTTTTATCTCGTTTATGATGATTTTTCTTTTTGTTTACACTAAGCAGAAATGAACACACACATACACAAACCGTGATTATCTCTTTTAAGGATTAAATAGTGTGTCCTAAACTGGTTTAGTGCATTTTGATGTTTTGTTTTGTTTTTGCAAGTTTTGAAGAACGTTTAAATGCATAATGTTGGCTCATATGACTCCCATAAATGGTCGCCCCTTCAATATACCATTGTCGGACCGATATACCAACCTCTCTATATACCCGCCCTTACGAGAGGGAAACTATAGGTACGTGAGAGCAGATGGTACGTGGAACATAGGCGGTACGAAAGGGGGATTGTCCTGTTAATGACACCTACCATAGAAGACTTATCCTCGCATGCATGGGAATCACCCCAATGACACTCGGTCAGCTTTCATCAGGATTTACGCCTAACAACAGTGACAATTGGGGAAATGGATGCAAAGCTAAGCCAAGGTGGTGATGAACCCACCGTTGGTCTTGCTCAAGGGCTGGGGTCTTACGACCAGCTCCTTGGTTTAATTTACCACGTGATGTGTGTGGGGTTCATTTTATTTAATAAAAATGAAACAAGCATAAACAACTTTCCCTAAGCAAGTAAAAGTTGACAAAAAAGTAGAAACAGAAAATAATAATAATAAAAAAAATGCAGGTATAGCTTTGGAACCTTACTTTTTTTTTTTTTTTTTAATTTTTTTTTCCCCCCATCGTGATCGCCACTGAAAGCATGAGATTTCGGAAGAAAAATAGTACTAACTTGATACCAAATGGACATGCATAAAATAAGATGAACGTGATCGAATCAAAATTAACATAAAATGAGAAACAGGAGCACAACCCTTTTTATTAATATAATTTCGAATTCGGTTACAATCTCTCTCCGTCCCCTTTAAGGGCTAGGAGGATTAGCATGTTTCGGTTACAATATGTCTTTAGCAAGGTCCTCCTTCCGCATGCCCACATGCAAAATGGGCGGGCCAAAGTGTTGCCGCCGCTGATGTTGATGAGTCTTCGCTTCTTGCTACTTCTCCTGCGATCAAAGAAACACAGAGGCGTTAGTAGCACCTATGACGTAGGATAAACACATGATAGCAAAATAAATTAAAAACAACGTAGAATGTAACGTATGATAAACACGTAATAATGTTGCATATCTATATTCAAACAATGATGAAATTTGAATGTGATTTTATAAAAGTGGCACAGAGGGCCACTGTCATTGAAACAATCGGCCAACCTACACTCAAATTAGACGTCGCTACCTGCAAGTTAATGGGATATCGAAAACCATGAGAGCATAATAATATTCGATATATATCTTAAACATGCAATGCAGAATGAACACTAATGTAGGATAAACATGCAAGGACAGAATATATTAAAGTGAAACTAGCAAAAAGGTGTGGGGTGCCCAAGCGGGCTGCCCCCATTAGAACTTGATTATGGCGCCAATCCACTAAGGAAGGGCCCAAAATCTCTTAGGTTGAGTTGTCGTCGAATTGATGGAATACTGTGATCCACTGTCGGGTTTAGGTCCAGATCCACGCTTCTAGCAGCCACCAATAACCTCCCTTGCGAAAGAGATTACGGGTGTAGAAGAAATGAATCGAAAAGAATGCAATCGGGTGTTTGATTTTGGCAGCACTTCGTCGCTCGAAATGTCTACCAGCTTGTCCTTCTGGGTAGGAAAGTCCACCATTTTATAGACCCATGGGGTCTCTTTGGAGGGGCACGTAGGGATGCCACATGGCGGCCATGCCTTCCCAAGAGGGAGGAGACTCCTCCTTGACTTGGGCTTACATGACTGCCCTTGTGACAATCCGCTAACTGCCAATCTGCCCACCTACGCGTGCATGCACAGCAAGCGACAATAACTGACTGTCCTCTACTGCCACCTATTTAATAGTCGCTTTGATGGCTTTAATGGCACTTTTGAATTCTTTAATGTCTTCCTTTGATTGTTTGAATTCTGCCTCTGATTGGTTAAGTCCACCTTAGCACGAAGATGGGAGTTTGTCGCGATATTACGACGTCACAATATCACGACACTTCGGCCAAGGCTTCCCTTTGGGCCCGAAGTGTCACGATATCGCGACGTCGTTGTGATATTGTGACACTTCAGTCGAGGCTTTGTTTTGGGCCTGAAGTGTCGCGATATCGTGACACTTCGATCGGGGCTTTGTTTTGGGCCCGAAGTGTCGCGATATCGTGACACTTCGGTCGGGGCTCTGTTCTGGGCCCGAAGTGTCGCGATATCATGACACTTCGGTCGGGCCTTGGTTTTGGGCCTGAAGTGTCATGATATCGTGACACTTTGACCAGGGCTCTGTTTTGGGCCCGAAGTGTCACGATATCGCGACACTTCGACCGGGTCTTGGTTTTGGGCCCGAAGTGTCGCGATATCGCGACACTTCAGTCGAGGCTCTATTTTGGGCCTGAAGTGTCGTGATATCGTGACACTTCTTCCGAGGCTTGGTTTTGGGCCCGAAGTGTCGCGATATCGCGACACTTCGATCGGGGCTTGTTTTGGGGCCGAAGTGTCACGATATCGCAACACTTCGACCGGGGCTTGTTTTGGGCCGAAGTGTCGTGATATCGCGACACTTCGACCGGGGCTTGTTTTTGGGCCGAAGTGTCACGATATTGTGACACTTCGGTCGAGGCTTGTTTTTGGGCCGAAGTGTCACGATATCACGACACTTCGATCGAGGCTTGTTTTTGATAAAGGCTTACTTTTGCTTAAGGCTTATTAAAATGACCAACTTTGTTTTGTTTACTTTTCGACCTTCTAAACTGTTGTGTAAGTGGCTAGGACCACTGTTTGACCTCTGAGGGCTGCCCTGAAAGCTGTGTGTGTCAATGTGATCAATGTTTGTAGTCACATAATCGGATTGGTGCTATTTTGTTGTCTACATCATGACACTTTTTCTTTCTTCTTTCTCTTTTTTCTTTTAACCGTGAAAATGCAACATGTCATGATATCGTGACACTTTTTCTCTTTTGAATGCGACCATGCAACATGTCAGGATATCGCGACACTTTTTCTCTTTTGGCCGCGACAATGCAACATGTCGTGATATTGCAACACTTTTTCTCTTTTGGTCGTGAAAATGCAACATGTGATATCGCAAAACTTTTTCTCTTTTGAATCCATGTCATGATATCACGACACTTTTTGTCTTTTGGCCATGACAATGCAACATGTCGCGATATCACGATACTTTTTCTCTTTTGGCCGCAACGATGCAACATGTCGTGATATCATGACACTTTTTCTCTTTTTTCCCCGACGATGCAACATGTCGTGATATCACAACACTTTTTCCTCCTTTGGCCGCAACGATGCAATATGTCGCAATATCATGACACTTTTTCTCTTTTGGCCGCGACGATGCAACATGTCATGATATCGTGACACATTTTCTATTTTGGTCGTGACGATGCAACATGTCGCAATATCGCGACACTTTTTCCTCCTTGCTATCTCCCTTTGCTTTGGGCCGCAAAAATGCAACATGTCATGATATCGCGACACTTTTTTCTCCTTACTCTCTCCCTTTGCTTTGGACCATGAAAATCCAACATGTCACGATATCGCGTCACTTTTTTCTCCTTGTGGTGTTTTACCTTTTCTTTGATATTTATCATATGGGACACTTCGGTCTTCTTGGAAAACATGCAAAAAAATGTGGGTCTCCAATTTTGGGGTATGTTGTGGAGCAACCACAACAAATGGCGACTCTGTTGGGAAATGCTCTTGAGCATTTCGGTGAGAACTCAACCTGAAAACACAGACTCAAATACAAGTGTCAGCAAATATCCTAAGAATGAAACTAGATGAGAAATACATGAAGTGTTAGAATTATTAAGCATCATCTCGGTGTGTGCAATGTGCTTCATTCCCTATAATTTGAAACTCGATCAAATTTCCATTGTCAGTTTCACTTATGATTCGTATGCAAGGCTATGAATGATTTGTGCAATATTTGATGTATGAAAACTATGTTAGAGATATAACAACCTACTTTGCAAAGGCTCAGACTTTCTAGTATCATGAACAAACATATTAAAACTGTCAAACCCTCTTAGGACCAAAAATATGTATACTAAATTAATTTACTAGATCCCAAAGTTGGTTATGTGTCACTACCATTTTGAACCCATGTGCAAGTGTAAGTGAAATCAGATCTTTGGGGAATAGGATTCCCAATATAAGCGAGATGATAATTTAACCCTATCCTTACTACTCTGATCTGTAGTTCATTACCTCATCTTGAACAAAATGATTTAACATGTTATGGATGAAACTGTCAGGCTAGCCTGTCCATTTGAGCAGTCATTGGTCTTGTTTTTATACAAGAGGTGTTGCCATGCATGAGCATACTCCACTGCCAGTTAGACGTCTATAGCCCCGATGGAGAGTAACCCTATAATCCATTATTTGGCTCTACTTTTGATTTCTTGTACCTTGGGGATGACTACCCATCCTTGCAAGGGACATGTAGTATGATCCTTCCAATCCAATATTAATAAAGAAATGAAAAATATTTTCTTTGGAATTTCAAGTTCTTGAGTGGGCAAAATAGAAGCTTTGGTGAATCGGATTCTCAACCTAAGCGATATGAGAATTAGACCCCATCCTTACTACTCCATGAAGGTCAAATCATAGCTTTGGGGAGTTGGATCCTCAACCTAAGTTCAATGGGGATTTAACCCTATCCTTACTACTTTGATTTTAGGCTTTAAGCACTATGGGAGTGGTAAAAACCATTGTTTTAAGGATTATGTTGCATAATAGGACAAACACGAAATACTCCTTTCACCTCACCTTTTATTTCAATTATGGTTTTGACCATTTTGCTCAAGATCCTCTTTAATATGTGTAGAACATACTTGGATCAAGATAGTTCGGGCATCAATTCTCAACCTTAGGATCCTTTTAATATATGTTATGTAATAACCCTAAGAGGATTCAACATCTTTTCAATGATTGTACATGAAATGAAGATGCAACTGAGATGAAATGTATATGCAATGCGGAATGTAACATGAGATATGAATGCATTGCTCCTTTTGAAATGCGGATGGAGTATACCACCTACTTTGCCATAATTTATAAAACTGACAACTTCATGGATCACAAGTTCCAAACGATATTCTTTAATGTGTTTGCGATATTCATGGAGCTTTTTCCAATACAATTTCGATGTTTCATATTCTCCTAGCCTTAGTCAACATTCATAAGGACATAAATTGACATTTCATTTTTTTTTTTTTTTAAAACAAACCAAAAGTGTCCAAAGGACCAACACACAAAACTTAAAACCAAAATGGGATCCAATCCAAAACCAAAACACAAAAACCAACATGTATATACAAATGTAGAATATAATACAAGATGGTGCAAATTTTGGATTATCATTTTCCTGAATCTCAAACCTAATTAGAATTCTTTAAAATACATATGACGTGATACGCATACAAAGTTTGGAAGGAATCAAATAAGAACAAGACTAGACCAAAAAAAGCAACCAAATTTAACTTTCCCCTCTCATCCCACCAATTAGATTTAGTTCCATTAGTATTCTCATAGGTGAGATTCAAATTACCAAATTGATTAGACAATGGTTGATTTTCAATTCTTTCTTGTCTATTCTTTAAGGTGCAAATTTCATAATTCCATTCATGTTTTAAAAATAGGTTTTATTTATTCAAAATGAAATTTTGTAAGCAAGAGCCTATTTCTAAAAAATTCAAATCTAATTCATTTTCCATGTTCTTAGGCCAATCAAAATTGTGCAACAATTTACCAGCATCTAGGATCTTTACTAAATGGGGATCATTAAGAGTTTTTATCCTAGGTTCAAGAATTAATTGTTGATGAATTTGATTTAGCATTTTAAGTGCATCAAGATCCTTTTCATTCATTAAAGTAATGTTATCAAAGGTGTGGTTTGAAATTAATCCTTTTTCTTCATTCACCTTCAATGGTATTTCATCATGAATATCATTTGAATTATACAAATCTTCACCTAAATATTGGATGTTTGGACACAAAGGTTTAGATTTTACCTTTTTCACATTTTCATTTACCAAAATTTGATGAGGATTTGCCATTCCCTCTTTCACCTCATGGTCTTCATATTCTTCATTGATTACTTGTTCATCAAACATACCAAATTTGGGCACCCAATTGAAAACATGCCCATCCTTTTCAACCCTCAAATATTCTTGGTCAAAGTGTATGTCAAGTAACTCATCTTCATGATCAATCACTTTCATTGCTTCTAATAGATCAACAACTTTTTCATTTAATTCCAATTATTTGTTCACTATCCATAGTATCTCTTTCAAAACATCCTCAAATAATAAAGGAGTTGTAATATCTTCCTTTGAGTAGGCGATTATGTTGTCTTGTATATCAATTGGCACACAAGTTTTATTAGCAGTTTTGGAGTGAATGTAGTCTTCCCACTTCTTCCAAGCATCATAATAATCATCTTCCAAAGTCAAGTGGTGACGTTCAACTACTTCTTCAACATATTCCAATTCATCAATGTGTTTCTCATCAAATTCACCTTCACCTTCTTTAGATGATTCAATAATTTTCAAAAGTGGGTTGTTTCTTGAATTCAAATTTGTAAGGCTATCATCGTCCAAATTAGTAACCCATGATTCAATTTTATCACAATTTGGAGGGTGAAGAATTTTTTGATCATTAGTTCCAAGATTCTCATCGAGAGTTTCTTCCAAGAAAAAGTGGTGAAATTATATCATATCTTCAAATTCATTTATTGGTTTTCTTCCAATTTCACTTTCAACCACTTCATCCAATTCTATGGTAGGTTTCGTCCTATCACATATTTCAAACATTGTTGAATTTAGAACCCCTTCATCTAAATAATCATGTATCTCTATGAATGAGTTCATTTCTACATAATCCTCACTGGTGGATGTTGGCTTAGCACTTTGAACCTCCTCTTGGACTACATCTAAGGTGGTTGTAACATTTGGACCTTCAAATTCATCCCCTTGATCATTTACCTTAGATGTCATTGGAGTGGAGGGTGCTACATTTGATGGTTGGTGTAGGTTGGCATCACTAACTCCAAAAGAACAATCTCTCATGTGAACATGTTGTGCATTTTCTTCTTTCAAAACTTGTTCTACCTTTTCAAAGATCTCATAGATTGTCTCTAGAGACTAGTCATCAAAGTTTTCCTTAATGAGTGTAACAAGTTTGGGGTGTATGGCTCCCATGTATACTTGAATAGCTTCCTCTTTCGATGTACCCAAAATTTCCCACATTTGAGAGTACAATTCATGAAACCTCATATTGAATTGACTCATGGACTCATTAGGCTATTTACACATAGAGGTGAATTGATTTTGCAACCTATCTAAGTCAACTTGATTACCAAAGTGATAAATATAGGCTACTTCTAATTGGCTCCAAGAAGTCTTAACATCCATGGATAAATGGCAATACCACAAGAATGATCTATCACCCACAATGTATAGGAAGAACCTACAAACAATAGGCTCACAAAATACTTGAAATTGACATAATGTGAACTTATAGATATGTAGATTTTGTAGGTATCCTGATGCCACTTCTTGATTAAAAAGTCGTAGAAACTCCAATAACATTTCATGAATTTGAGAAGATGTGCCAAAGGTAGAATGACATTCATAATACTTTCCTAATGCAGATACCAACTTTTCTCTTAGGGACATCATTTCTTCCCTTAGGGATACAATTTGCTCCTCAAATGTTGCCATTAGTGAAACTCAAAGAATAACTTCAAAACCAATTTGTTAGTCATGAATAAAAGAAGGAACCATGACAAAGCAACATTCTAAAAAAGTAAATTAGTTTCTAATTCACCAGATTGCATGTGCACAAGTGAAGAGCATACTCCTAGTGTTGTAGGCTTTCTGATTCACAAGATCACATTACATGCAAGTGAAGAGTATAATACCGACAACAAATACATTTTAGACAACATAATTCCTTACAAATAAGCATGAAATGACTCGTAAATATCAAACATGTAACATATGAATAATCATATTAGCATCAACCAAGAGAGGTATCCATTAAAATCAAATGAAAGTAATTGCATGGAGACAACCTCGTTAGTCAAGACCAACAAAATCAAATCAAAACCCATTATTCCTATATGAACAATCAAAAGTGTTAGAACAATGCATAGCAATTCATGTCCTCCTTTTAACACTATAAGATTGTGTTGTTAAAAGAGAGCTAAAGATAATAATCAATAGGGCATGAAATATTCAAAATTTAAATCCCTATAGCATTTAAATCACTCTAAAATAAAACAATTCAGGCCCTCCTTCTAGCGCAAATCTGTTGAGTGGTATTTTCACCCAGTTGTGAAAGTACACTCTTCTTTAGGATTTGGGTTCCAAATCCCCTCTTGCAAAGAAGTTAAACAAACAACTTCTCCAAGATCTTCGCTGTATTAGCATTTGCATATGTCTATTAGTAATCTCAAATAAATATATTCAATTTAAATGCTTGGAACACCTTAGTGATTGCAAGTAACTGTAAATAAGGGGCAATGCTGGTTTATTTTACCATGAAACTTCAGTGATTGTTCATTGAACCACAATAATGCAAATGTGAGTTGGCCCTCATATGACCACGATGTAGTGCCTTAATTCCTTTTATCTTGAGGGTTTTAAAATAGATCTTATCTTGCATTAAACCCACAATGATGAATAGGGTCTTCAAATGTAGCTTCAAAATGTCACTTTAATTATCCTTCTTAAATGAAATCAGATTTTCATCAAGATGAATAATTTAGTGCTTTGATTGCTCCCAAAATGGTAATTTGTAAAGTGCCATAAAACACGACTCCTTCGTTGAAATTAAAATTTCATGAAGGGAATGTCATCATAGGCTCATTGAATGAAACATGAAATTGAAAAAATGAAATTCGGCCCTAAAATGTAAATTTTCTGTTTTCAGATTTTTCAAAATATATAATAGAAACAACAACTTCGATGAATTTTTAAAAGTACTAAACAACTTCTAAAATGAAATTTCAATGTGCGTATTGGAAGTATGAAGTATAGCCTACGTAATGGTGAAATTGTTTTTGGATTTTGAAATTTTTTTAAATGTTTATTTTAATGCCTGAGAATTTAAAATAAGTTAAAATTTCTGGAAAAATAAAATGCTGAAAAATGAAAATGAAATGCAAAAAACTAAAAATAAAATGCATTCAGTATGATGCTATCATATTTCAACAAAAACAAAGATGTGAAGTTTCCATGCATGCAACCTAACCTATTGGACTTTCAAAACAAGCACAATCCCCATAGACTAAGTGTTGGTTCCTAGGGTTTAAAATAAATTTTAGGTGCAAGCCTTCACATGAAGCAACCAAGCAAACTTACATTAACTCCATCTACAAACTCGAAATATGAAAAATAGAAAAGAAATAGACATTAAATCCATAGCATGCAAAGAGAATCTCCTTCTTTCTTGCCCACAAGATGCAAATTTTTGAAAACTTTTGCATTAAAAATGTGTAATTTTACAATAGCAAAACTTCTGTTTTTTCCAAACCAGTTCATGGAAGAAAAATGACTCAAACAGGTCCAGAATGGCCCTCTTGCATTCAAATTTGTAACTTTGCTCGTAGCAGTTTCCAAACTTAGTCCATGGAAGAAAAATGACTCAAAAAGGTCCAGAATGGCCCTCTTGCCTTCAAATCTGCAACTCTACTCGTAGCAATTTCCCACCTCTCAAAACATCCTTGCCTGGCATATTTAAAATTTTCATGAAGATTTTCGTTTCATTTTCCAATGGCTGTTCGTTTCACCTTTCGTTGTGCATGCATGTGTTTTGGTTTCCAAAAAGGCTTTTCATTTATATTTTGTGGCCCTTCGTTTCATTTTCTCCACATGGGCTTGCATCCATTTCCTTTTGTGTGTAATGACCATCTTAAATGATTTCAAATCATTAAATATTCCTTATGTAACGTTTTGTCTTATTCATTGGATTTTGTCCTTATGTCCATGTCACTATGCAGGTCTGTTCCCTTGGCAAAAATTGAACATGTCATGAAATTATGGCACTTCTTGTTTCTCTGCATTGCCTGCCCATTTTGAATCATAAAAATACTAAGTGTAGCGATATCACGACACTTTTTCTTTCTTTTCTCTCTCTTTGCTTTGAACCACAAAAATGCAACATGTCGCGATATCGCAACACTTTTTTGTGCTCGTTCTTTCTCTTCTCTTTTGGTCGTGAAAATGCAACATGTCGCGATATTGTGACACTTTTTTCTCTTTTGACCATGACCATGTAACATGTCGTGATATCGTGACACTTTTTCTCTTTTGGCCGCGACAATGCAACATGTCGTGATATCGCAACACTTTTTCTCTTTTGGTCGCGAAAATGCAACATGTCGAGATATCGCGACACTTTTTCTCTTTTGACCATGAAAATGCAACATGTCGCAACATTTTTTCTCTTTTGGCTGCGACAATGCAACATGTCGCGATATCACAACACTTTTTCTCTTTTGGCTACGACGATGCAACATGTCGCGATATCGTGACACTTTTTTTCTTTTGGTCGTGATGATGCAACATGTCATGATATCGCGACACTTTTTCCTTTGGCCGTGACGATGCAACATGTCACGATATTGTGACACTTTTTCTCTTTTGGTCGTGACGATGCAACATGTTGCGATATCGCGAGACTTTTTCTCTTTTGGCCGCGACGATGCAACATGTCACGATATCGCGAGAATTTTTCCTCCTTGCTCTCTCCCTTTGCTTTGGGATGCAAAAATGCAACATGTCACGATATCATGACACTTTTTTCTCCTTGCTCTCTCCCTTTGCTTTGGACCGCAAAAATGCAACATGTCGTGATATCGCGACATTTTTTTCTCCTTGTGCTGTTTTACCTTTTCTTTGATCTTTAGCATATGGGCCACATCGCTTTTCTTGGAAAACATGCAAAAATATTTGGGTCCCCAATTCTAGGGTACATTGTGGAGCAGCCACAACACTATTGTATGCTTAATTTTGATTTTTAAGGAATAAAACTTAAATCTATTCTATTTCATGTTCATATTTTGATATATTATTATACTACAACAACACTTTCACCAAGAATATTGATTTTGGGAATGAATCTTAAAATATTTAGCTCTCATAGGCTAAAATATAATAACGAGAAAGTTTACTCCATGCATAGATTATATTTTAGTTGTTTTTGTTGTAAGCTCTTAACTATTATGTCTAGTAAACTATTACTTTGTTGTAAATATTGATATGTTTTAAAAATAGCTAAGTTGAATGCTTGTATCTCATTGCTGATGGTAAATTATTTGAGATATTCCATATATTATATATTTTATATAATGGGTAAAATATGTGTGCATATATATTATTGAAGAATATTTTAACTAACCTTTGCTAAAACTATAAATACATTTATTTATTAATATAAATATGCAATAGATTATTTTATTTTAAAATGAGGAATGAAAAAACAAATATATGAATTATTAATATTGAGAGGAGAGGATATTTCACAATTTTAACCAAACCCTTGTTTCACTCTCTTGTGTGGAAAAAATATAAAAGATAATTCTAAACATTGCCAATTAATTCTTGCATCCCTTAGTACCTTCAACTTAGGACACGAAAGATCCCATGAACATAGTGAAATAAAAAATAAGATGATAATATAGCAACCACCTAAATATGCATTATGCTATTTATTTAGCTTTCCTTGGCCTTGTGTAGAGGGTAATACAATACCATAGGGCTTATTAGTCTCTACTTGATAAACCTCGAAGTTAATGAACCTCCTAGCATGGTTCCTGTAGGCAAGCCTCCACCAATTTTAAAAATGTATGATATTTTTTGGTTCATATACATGAAAGATAGTGTTTTTAGTTCTACCTCCATGCTCATTCCAGAGGATCGAATTATTATAGCTGAGTACAAAGATTTGATAAGTCCCACATTCGTTATCATCCTCAAGAATGTAGCTAAAAATATTTTGCCTAGTTTTGGGACAACCATCATGGATGGATAGTTGATTTACCTAGCTCCTCTAGCTCTATCTTTAGTTACATTGGAGGAGCAACTACTCTCATCTCCTTTCACTAAATGTAAAGCAGTAGTGTTGTAACCCTGGTTGCATAGAAAATTTACATAAGAATCCACGTTCGTGTCATACACAAGTCCATAATCCATGACCTCGACAAGATTGATGTGGCTTGAGCCATAGCCTAACTTTGCATCTTCATTTCCATTAAGCTTATCATTCAATGGAATAGTTTTAAATTATATTAGATAAAATTATAGGGTACTCATCATTTAGATAAAAACAAAATGGATCCATATAGACTGATGCCATACCTTCTCAAGATCCTGAATCATATTATAAAGTTGATGAAGTCTATCAATAACATCTCATGGTGTGATGGAAGTTTCATAGACTTGGGAATAAATGCATCCTACATGTAACAAAATATTAAAGGTCAAGTATGCTAAAACTATATCCCATGGTGCAGCAGATCTAGTAAACACCTTTTTGCATTTGCACTTTCAAATATGCTTGAGAAGGATGAGTCTAAAAACTTCTAAAAGTTTGAGGTATTTATTGAAATAAGAAAAACAAAGCAAAGAGAGCTTCCAAGATCTAGTGAAAAAATCTAATATGAATTTTCTTTATTTTGAAAAAAATTTACATGGCCAAAAAACAACATAAATAACCCAACTTCAAACAACCATAACTTTTTCAATACTGATCAAAATTTAACAAATGAGTAGTCATTTTTGTAGTACTAAAAAATATCTACACAATGGAGCAAAAACCTTCTAAAAATGATAGCTAAAATAAATATTATTGCCTCTACAAATTGTGACATTTTTTTGAAAAAATGTGCCATGGCTCTGCAAAAACAAATCGAATTTACCCAAATCATAGCTCTGATACAAAATTTTGTACACCTAATTTCTCATACCACAAATATTTCAATTATTTGCATAAATATTCAACATGCATCCACAAATAAATTAATGCATAATAAATTGCTTAATAAAATAAATATTGATTATACCTTTGAGGTAGGGCAACACCATACAATACTCCTTTTGGAAGGAAGTCACTCCATAGTGTCTCTAGTTCTATGAGCCAACACATCTCTAAGAATACATTTTAGATATCTTTTACAATGGGGGTACATCCCTTTCTATACAAGGGTGTGAAGGTTCACCTTCCATGAGTTACAAGATCATCAATGTGGTGGTTCACCTTCTATGAGTTACAAAGTACATAATGATATGACAATATTCCTTGTGCTTACATATGATAATGTTTCTCAATGATTACATATATGATTCTATGACATACATATTTATAATTTGACATTTGGTTTTCCTTAATAATTAAATTATAGCTCATCCATTTTTACAATATTAAATTATTAATTATTAAGTGGCCATATTGTTGCCTAACATGAAGTACATATGTCCCATTTTACTGTTGAAAGACCCTCTAAAATAATTGATCCTCTATGATGGTGTTTCTTACATGAAAATATTCTCCAGGCCTCTGCCCTAGCCTCTAAAACCTAGTTCAATTCCTTAGACCTCCGACACTTCTCTTGTTACTTGTGCTCCAATCATCCAAAATATTACTTTAATATCACAGACCTCTGACATTCTTCCTCTTGACTTCTCATATAGGTTAAATGTTTTAAATTTATAAATTGGATTTAGTGTTTTATAATAATTTATAATTAAAAATATGTCTAAAGGAAAAAAATAAATGTTATATTTTATCAAGTATACAAATTTAGAAAACATATTAAAAAGATCATAAATCATACATTTATCTAGATCTATTTGTCTACATTCATTTTTTATAAAAAGTGTAAAATACTTTTAATATTGGATGTTCTAATATATAAAATCTAACAATTCATTGAAAATATATATTTTTTAAAATATAAATTAATTATAATGAAAATATTAACAACAAAATTATAAAAAGTATATATTATCTTTGATGCACTTGTATAAAAAATATTATCTAAAAATTAGATATGAAAATATAAATATGTAATATGTTATTTTATTTTTAAACAGGGAATGAAAAAACAAATGTATGAATTATTAAGGTTGAGAGGAGAGGACATTTCACAATTTTAAACAAACCCTCATTTTACTGTCTCTTGTGTGGAGAAAATATAAAACGGGGATCTAAACATTGCCAATTAATTCTTGCATGCTTATTACATTCAGCTTAGGACACGGAAGATCCCATGAACTTAAGTGAAATAAAAAATTATATTGATAATCTCGTTTTACTCTCTTGTGTAGCGAAAATATTATACGGGTTCTTGCCAATTAATTCTTGCAGTGCTTAGTACATTCAGCTTAGGACAAGGAAGAGCCCATGAACACTTAGGACAAGGAAGATCCCATGAACATAGTGAAATAAAAAATATGATGATAATTTAGCAACCACCTAAATATGCATTCCCCTATTCCTTTAGCTTTCCTTGGCCTTGTGTGGAGGGCAGTACACAACCATGGGGCTTCTTACACTGTACTTGTTAAACCTCCAAGTTAATCCACCTCCTAGCATGGTGCCTGCAGGCAGCCCTCCCCCTTCAATTTTCACAATATACGACATTTTTTGGTTCACAGACGTGAAAGACAGTGTGTTTGGTTTTACCTCCATGCTCATTCCAGATGGTGGAATTAATATAGCTGAGTACGAAGATTGGGCAGGTCCCACATTCGTAGCCGAAAGTGGCTTGCCTGGTTTTGGAACAACCATCATGGATGGATAGTTGAGTTCCCTGGCTCCTCTAGCTCTGTCTTTCGTTACATTGGAGGAGCAGCTACTCTCATCTCCTGTTTCTAAACGCAAAGCAGTAGTGTTGTAACCTTGGCTGCATAGAAAACTTATGTAAGAATCCACGTCCGCGTCATACACAAGTCCGGGATCCACGGACTCTACAGGATTGATGTGGCCTGAGCCATATCCCAACTCTGCATCTTCGTTGCCATTAAGTTTGTCGTTCAATGGAATAGCTGTAAATCATATTAGAGAAAATTATAGGGTACTCATCATTTAGATAAAAACAAAATGGAGCCATATAGACTGATGTCATACCTGTGGTCATTAGAGCAGATTTAATAGCAGCTGGAGACCAACCAGGATGAAAGGACTTGACATAGGCCACAGCTCCACTGGCATGAGGAGTGGCCATAGATGTTCCATAAGCTAAATTGAAATCCACCGTGTCTTCTAGAAAGGGTACAACCTTAGACCAGGCTGCTAGGATTTGCACTCCCAGAGTAACAATGTCGGGCTTATAACAAGCACATCAAATCAAATCCGCTAATTAATATAGCAACATCAAAAATATGAGTAGACCATCCGGATACCTGTTAAATTTTAACATGGTTATACCTTGAGAAGGCTTGGCGTAAAGGGATTTGGACCTCTACATGAGAACGAGGCCAGTAAATGTGCCACATCATTATGGGGATTAACAGTCTTTAATATTTTTGCAAGCGGAGAGCTGCAGCACAGTATACAAAAGTTAAAATTCAAATTTCATTGGAAAAAACTAAGATCATGTTTTCATATAGACCACAATGCAATAGTTATATTTTATGTTATTTTTATAGCAGATTCATCCCAAATTAGAATGTGTTTCTCTCAAAGAATGTAAGTTGAAACTGGCATACGTGTTCTATAAAGTTTTGAGTGAATTTCACCGATAAAATTACC
Source organism: Wollemia nobilis (assembly GCA_028583015.1). Taxonomy (NCBI): domain Eukaryota; kingdom Viridiplantae; phylum Streptophyta; class Pinopsida; order Araucariales; family Araucariaceae; genus Wollemia; species Wollemia nobilis. Next base: position 172,452 of record JAQPPZ010003282.1, read on the forward strand.
TTAGAAGAATTGATGTAGGACTTGACTTCATTTGCTTTCGCAGTGGAAATTACTGTGTCAGGAATACGGTACGCAAAAAGGGGTAATTCGGGATCAATATAGTTCGACGTAGAAATAGCCCCAGCTCTGCCGGCTTCTACAACTGCTCCAGAATTTGACCCATCGCAGAGCACTATCTTTCCTTCCACTTTGTCGCTATCCAAACTCTTGAATTCACATTTGCTGAAAAACGAGCCACGGGTTAAATTTTTCGGGGTTTAAGAGGAAAGTAAACTTAGAAATAATTGCAGGCACTCACCGTGACTGTTCCGATGAATAACCAGCAGCGATATAGTGGGCATCCCCTCCGTATATCAGAGGATACCATGGATTCTCCATTGAATACGTATTCAAAGAATTTCCACATCGGAGAAAACTATTATTCACAGCACAATACTGACTTCACTGAAATGACAAGGTTATAATTCAAGTTTTACTCACATCTAAGGACATATGGTTTGGAAATCAGGCACGGAAATCGGGGCATTAATTTTTCAACCTTGCGAGTAGTTGGAGTTGCTCGGCGATTGGACATAAACCCTCTTCGGCATTCAATTTTTTGTCAATTTGTTGGTGATTAATTTCCGCCTCTTATCTTCTCTCTTCTTCTATAAATACTGGACCATTTTGTCATTTATCAAGCAGGGGAAAAGTGCAGAGCAGTACAAAGGAATAGCGAGCATAGAGCAGCCATAGCGGCTAGGGTTTCGACCAGCACAGTACCAGAACAGCAGATAGCCAGATTCGGGAGCAGCAGCATCCTGAAATTCCATCCTGTGTTTATCCTGCAGATTTTTATCTTGCAGAAGTTTATAACCGCTTCAAAAAGAAGCTCTGTAAATCCGGCTCTATTTCAATATATAAAATATTTATCTGGCAATTTGGGTCTTTGCGTATTTATTCTCTGCCTCGAACTATTGTTTAATCCGCAAATATACTTCAGTCAGGGTTTACCCCGAAGTGGTAAAACACCCGTTCGATCCAGAAGGGAAACTTGTTTATTTGTTTATTCTGCCGAAGAAGCATTTTGGGACTTTGTCTCCCCGAAGTGGGACCCTGGAGCCACTTCGCCGAAGCTGCCAATTGCCGAAAACTGCCGTGCTTCGCAGCTTTCCTGTCCGAAGCAGTCACTTCGGCTTGAAAATTTCCGAAGTGATTTTACTTCAGAAGCAAACTGTGCGAAGCAGCTACTTCGCTTGGAAATTTCCCGAAGCAATTTTACTTCGGCATTTTATCCCCTGAAGTGCTTACTTCGGGAGTATTTTGTGCGAAGCTCCTCCCTCGCTGAAAAATTCGCGAAGCGTCTTTGCCGTGACGCGATTTAGATTTGGAATTTTATTTAATTCCTTCAGAAAGGACGTCCACTCCGTCATGGATGACGTCATCAAAAGCAGCAAGGATATCTGCATCCGAACAAAATCCATGGGGCGCCCAACAAACCATGTAAATGGCAAGCCGTGCACTGGGGACTCCTCCGCGCGCATGTCCGGCGGCCACCCCCAGCAAACTCGTGTTTCTCACCACATTTCCAGCGGCTGTGGATGCCGTATGTGATCCGTGTGCATACGCGTCTCTCGGTGACAAGAACTCTCTCCACGGATCGCCATGGTTTCCCTTGTTGTAGAAAGTTGCACCAATTACTTTTCTGCCTCGAGTAAGAAAGGAAAAACAAATATTATTTCCAACATTCAGCAAAACTTTCCAATAATAAATTCAATTGTAGTAATAATCATAATAAAACAAGAATGATCATGACCTGTTACAGCCTTTGAAATCTAATGTGGTCTGGCACTTCCCCTTCCATTTGAATGGAATCGGACCAAATTCTTCGTTGGTAAAGCAACCTTTGAAATCTAATTTGGTCTGGCACTTCCCCTTTTAACACCTTCTATTGTGAATATAACGAATTCATGAGTCCGGCTTTCGGCTGATTTCTTTTGCACAAAAATCCACACACGAACGAAATCTTTGACGTCCTTTGCATTTAACTCAATTACGAGAAATGTTCTGAACTATTGTTCTGTCGTTATTCTTCTGCCGATAACCATTTTACAAGTTCATTTGTGAGTTAAATGAGACGAGTGACATAGATTTCATGTTTGATGTTTTCTTGTATGTCTTTATTAGATCGATAATTACGCCAGACGTTCTAAACTATACTTCTCCATAACCAATAACCTTTGTACACCATTTTTTGGTGACTTAAATGACATGAGCTACACACAATTCATGTTTAATGTTTTGTGTCCTGTCTTTATTAGAGCTAGATCGATCATTTCAACCCTGCAGCGATAAAAAATTACCTATAAATATTAGTTTGTTGTGAATGTTTCCAATCACCATTTTTTGGTGACTTAAATGACATGAGCTACACACAATTCATGTTTAATGTTTTGTGTCCTGTCTTTATTAGATCTAGATCGATCATTTCAACCCTGCAGCGATAAAAAATTACCTATAAATATTAGTTTGTTGTGAATGTTTCCAATTAAGCGGCACATACTTGGTGAGAAATACGAAGGCGTTGGTACTTAGGGGTGGAGATATTAAAGAGATGGTTCTTGTAAAGATCTATCTGAGCATTATTATTGTTTAATTTATGTACACAAAATTAACAAGTTGTACTTTGTTTTTTTACTTTAGAATATGGTATTGTTATGAATTTTGTTTTTTATATACATTTTCATGGGATCAAATAGTTATAGTAACCAAAACACTTATCAATGGTTCATGGGTATATAGAAACCCATTTAAATATATTAATGTAAACATACTGTGAATGAATGTTCTATAACATTAAAAAATGAGTGCTTGTTCTTTTATATTCCTCCAATGATAAGGAAAGTGCCATGAAATATGAGAGTTGTTCTTATTTGGTAGATGGTAACATTTTGTTCTCATTTTATTATTTATTATTAATATAAGAAAATTTATTGGAAGTATAAAGACATATAATAATTTAATGATTTATTTTTTTGTTTGGTTGTTTATTTATTTATTTATGAAATGAATTAAAAGGATTTTAAATAATTAAAAGAATTATAAATTTTATGAATTTATAATTCAAAAGAACTTTGACTATGGATAATTCTTCGAATATTTAGTAAATCTTAAAATATAATACTGCAATCATTTGTCTAATAAAATTAGAATTGAGGTGGTTGATTGTATGAACCCACTTGTCTCATGGTCGGTCCTTATTATCCATTTAAAAAGTGAACAGTAAGTAAAAGAGATGCAAAATGAATTAAAGTGGAAGACGAGGAAGGAGACCTGTAACTTAGAGAAGGAATTGCAACAACAAAATTATAGGTAGACTCATTCTTTGATTACCTAATCATAAACCTTTTCTTTAAAAAAAAATAGAATTATAGAATGGAATTTATAATGAGCCTCTTGAAGTAATTTATTTAATTTTAATTTTTTTAAAAAATATATGTTTACATAATATTAAACCATTTTACCATTTTAGACCAATGATAAGAAAATGTTGTTCTTCTTGTTTATTATGTGAGGTTAAAAAGCTAAAGGAAGAAAGAGACCAACCCTTTTTGTGCTAAATGTTTTAAGATAATTCAATATTAATTCAAGAATTTTATCCTATTACTTGTAAGAAGTGGAAATATTTTTGGATTGTTTAATAGGTTCTACCTTCAGAAAATGTTGCTGCGTATTTAGTGTTATAAATATACTTTTGAAAGCACGAGTATACAAAAACAAAAATAGAAATTTTGAGTGCGATGTATGCAAAAGCGAAATGTAACGCTAAGTCCTACGAACTGAAACGCATGAAAGGAGAGAAACATAAACCAATTGAAACAAGATAGAAAGCAAAAGTCGAATACAACCTTTTTTATTAATTTGCTTTAAAATCGTGTTACAATACATCTCCTCCCATTTGGGGACTAGGAGCATTAAGTAGAGCTCTATTACACCTCAGATTGATACGCTTTCTTTCGCGTGCCCACATGTAAAATGGGCGGACCAAACATCGCCTCCGTTTGCATGAATATGTCTTTGATTCCTTGCTGCTCCTTTGGTTTCAAGATCTTGTGTTCAGAGAAACATAAAAGGATTAGTAGCACCTACGGATGGAGAGAAAAATGCGATCCCCAAGGCCTGCGGTTAGTGTATGCATAAAATTATTAAAATGATAACTAAAACATATTAGAATGAGCTGAAACTTTGACAAAAGCAATAAAAATTTACCAGGAAGCCACTGTAAAAGGAACAGTCCATAAATCTCACACAAATTTCTAATCGCTCTAGGGTGGGACGATTAGGACTATCATAACCTATCTGAAATCCACCTCTCAAATTTCTAGTCCTAAGGCCTTCAAATCACCTACAAAGTTGGGGTTAGGTAAAATAGGGTATTTTGGGACAACCCAGATGGTCAGATTTTTCCAATTCATCCTCTATCACCCAAAATATGATGATGCTATGTGCATGTTAGTGAAAGCGGGAAATAACAAAAGCATGATCAAAACTTGTCAGAATCCCATGAAATTTAAATGAAAGCATATGTAAACAACCTAGAATTATATGCAAAAGAAAAATTAGGGAAATCTACCATATATTTCTAATCACTCTAGGGTGGGGCGATTAGAACTACGACAGTACGGGGGGCGCCCAGGGGCAGGACGCCCATCATTTGGGACTCTATTTTGGCATCAATATACTTGGTATGGGTCCAAAACCTCTTATGGGGTGTTGTCAACAAATTTGGTAGGATACTGTGGCCAAATGTTCGGGTTTGGGTTTGGATTGCACTTTCAATAATCACCCAATAACATCCCTTTCAAGAGAGATATCAAGGATGTAAAAGCACAAACGATGGGTGAGGATATAATTTGGTAGCACTTCATTGCTCTAAAATATCCTCTCTGTTATTTTTTTTTTGGTGAGAAGACTCACCAATTTATAGACCTAGGGTCTCCCTCTTTGAATGCGCATGCAAGGGCGCCACTTGAGTTGCTTGTCCTATTTTGAGAGAAAATATTATTTCTTGATTTAGAGTCTCCTTGCATGAGGCCTCCAAAAATCAAGGCATGCATGACTGAAGTCTCTCTCTCTTATTTGAAGCTGTTCCTCGTAATTGCATGTCCTGAAGTTATAGTTAAGTGGCGGACCTGTCAAGGTTTGACTTTTTGCCAGTCAAACCTGCTATTCACCCCACCTTGGAGCGAATGTTGCTAATCATCCCTGGGTGAGATGAATACCAGTTTATAACCATTCCAGGGTGGGATGAGTAAGGAGAAAAGTGCCAAAAAGGTTCCAAATTGACCTCTGACCTTCTAAAATGTTGTGGGAGTGGTTAATACCACTATTTAACCTCTAGGGGCTGCCCTAGGGGCTATGTATGTTGATTTGATCAGTGCTTGTCGTCACATAATCATATTGGTGTTGTTTTGGTGTCTACAAATGCCCCTTTTTGGGATACGTTGTGCATGGCACAGTGCTGAGAAAATTTAGATAACCAAAGCACTAATGATTAGGGTTTCTCAGTAACCTAACCAACTCTTGATGCTCCAAGTATGGAAAGGGCACGCATTCTTGAATCCTTGCTTTTGATGAGCTAAGGAGATTAATTCAAGTGTTAACCTTTTTTGGTGAGGTGTTATTTGATCTTTGACATTGTTCAGTCATGAATAGGAAAAGGGTGCAACCTTTTGTTTTTGGGAACCTTGAGTTCATGATTCTAGAATGCCAAGTGTTTGATCAGCTTGTGATTATTGCTTGTTTGCTGCCCCAAGCAGGAGTGTAATTTTCTTTGTCAATGATCTTTTGAATGCATGCCATTTCCTTGATTGGGTGTGTATTTGTTGATTGGTGACTAAGTGTGATTACCCCATCAAGCGACGAATCGATGAGGGAATGACCAACATGAGAAAATTGATGAGTGTCTTGATCCAAGATGACTTATGTAAGGGTGCCTACAGTTGTTTTTAGTTGAATGCTTATGTATTTTCTGAACATTTAGACCTATTTTTGGTAGGTGTGAACCCTTTTTGTGATGCATTTTGGAGCCAAAATTGTCAAAAATTCATCTTCCTATGGAGCGGTCCGGCTATGGTAGCCTTCTTAGGGAGTAGGATAGTGACAATTTGTGACCCCAATGTCTATTTTGAATGCCAATAATTTCAAGCGCAAATGCGCCTTGTTCGAAAATGTTATTGCTATTTTTGGGTGGGTTTGGACCCTTTTTGGGACATCATTTAGGGATGAAATTCTTGGCAATCCGTCTTCCCGTGGAGTGGTCCGGCTATGGTAGCCTTCTTAGGGAATAGGATAGTGAGGATTTGTGACCCCGACATCTGTTTTGGATGCCAATAATGTTAGGCGCAAAGGCACCTTTGTTCGGAAATGTTATTGTTATTTTTTATGCATTTTTTTGCTATTTTGGAAATTTTTGCTCTGTAAGCATGCATGGGTGGGATGAATACCATTTTTGTAATCATCCCAAGGTGGGACGAGTGCTAACTAGAGTTCTCATCCTAGGGTGGAATGATTACAGGCTAAAAAGCCTATTTAAGGGCCAAAACAAGGTTTTGGCCTTATTTGCATTTGTTTTTCCTGGCGTTTGAGAGTTGTGAGGAGGATCTTGAGTCTTCCAAGTGAAGCATTGCCAAATTGTTCCTCACACCATGAGTTCACAAACCAGATTGAGTGGCAGAGCCGAAGTAAGACCGATAAGTGCTCCTTCTCATTTAGTTAGTTTGTGTTTTATGTTACAGTTTTAAAATCGTAATTTATCTCTTTTGTATTTGGTTTTTTGAGTTTTAAAAATGAAACCCTAAAAACAATTTGTTTTGTGTTGTATGTGTGTGATTTTTTTTGTGTTTTGTATGGCTTCATTAGAACTTAGATTGAAACCTGAGTGGAAACCATGTTGATTGTGCATTTGTTGTAAACTAAAAGAAACCCTAGTTTAACCAAGATCAAAACTTAGCTTAAAAACTTAGTTTAAAACTTAGCTTAAAAACTTAGCTTAACCCTAGGTTAACTGAAAAATGTTTTTGCTTGTTTTTTTTTGTAGTTATTTGTCAGTGTAGACTAAGGGTAAACCCTAGGTTAACTGAAAAAATTGTTTTTGTTTGTTTGTTTTGTTTGTAGTTATTTGTCAGTGTAGACTAAGGGTAAACCCTAGGTTAACTGAAAAAAAAAAAAAATTTGAAAATTTATTTGTAGTTATTTGTCAGTGTAGACTAAGGGTAAACCCTAGGTTAACTGAAAAATGTTTTTCTTTGAATTTTTGTTTTTGTTTTTATTGATCAGTTTAAACATAGAGTTAAAAACCCTAGGACTGACAAACTATTTTTTGAATGTTTTTTTTGTTTTTAATTTATTAGTTGAGACGTAGAGGTAAAAACCCTAGGAACTGACAAACTCTTTTTTGAATGTTTTTTTGTTTTTAATTTATCAGTTGAGACTTAGAGTTAAAAACCCTAGGAACTGACAAACTATTTTTGATTGTTTTTGTTTTTAATTTATCAGTTGAGACTTAGAGTTAAAAACCCTAGGAACTGACAAACTATTTTTGACTATTTTTGTTTTTGTTAATTTATCAGTTTGAACTAGAGTTAAAAACCCTAGGACTGAAAAACTATGTTTTGAATGTTTTTTTTGTTTTTAATTTATCAGTTGAGACTTAGAGTTAAAAAACCTAGGAACTGACAAACTATTTTTAGCTGTACATTGTTTTATGCATTGTTGTATAATCATGTTATTACTGTACAGTTTATCATATTTTTATAGTTTTTGTTTTATTTTCTTTTGCAAGTTGTGAAGAGTCGGTACCATGTGCCTACGATTTTCTTTGAAGCACGAGAGGCATTGACATTAGCTGACTAGGAGTGGCTTGATTTCCTTGGGCTCAACCAGGTGACTCATCTAGAGCCTATGGTCGGGGATCGGGCCTATTTGATGGCCCTGATCAACTTGTGGGATCCCTGGACCAATACCTTCCATATCCCAACAAGGGATATGATAGTGACCTTGGAGGACATCTATTGGATTCTATAGATTTTGATAGACGGGCTACCGATCAGGACGATGTCGCGTGATCAGTGGACAACTGTACTAACACGATGCTTCAGGCATGGGGAGGAGTTGGGTGTCTAGTGGAGAGGGCAAAGTGTGAATGGCAAATTGGTAGGATTTTGGTACGATGGTGGCTAGAGAGGGGCGTGTTGGGAGTGAGGCACACAGTACTAATGGGCCTCATTTCCAACATGCTACTACCCGACTCATCAGGTGCACGGTTCCCTTGGAACCTATTGGAGGTGGTCTTCAGACTAGTCGAGTGTCCCATGGAGGCACCTATTATTATGAGATGGGGGTAGAATCTTCTAGTACAACTCTATGATGAGTTGTATGATGTCCTCTGCTAGAGGCAAAAGGGTATTGGATGTAGTTATCTATTGTAATGTTGGGCTTGGTAGCACATAGCTGTGGAGAGGTCAGTGGGGTTACCATGGATGACTCGAGTGAAGATGGTAGACAAAAAGAGTGGGTATGGGGCACTGTGGTGGTGGGAAGGTGTTGTAGGACACTATGTCGATGCCTTCGTTTGACTTGCTCTTGGGGAGGTTTTTTGGTGCACCTACCAGGACTGTCCAGCCTGGCCTAAGGCTGGAGAGTGGCTCCGATGGGTTCGTAGGGGAAGGTGGTTGATTGGGTGACACGGGACTGAGTAGGAGTTCTTCTTGTATGGCTAGGTGACATGACATTTTGGGGTGCACCAAGGGTTTCCTGGTGAGCCCGTGATCTATCGACGTCGAGGGGTGAGAGGACTCTAGTCTGGCTGATCATTGCGTCGCTGGGTGAGGATTCAAATACAGTGATTGACATCCCAGATGTGGATGACATTGGGGTTACCATTGATTATGACCAATGGTGGACTTTGTAGTGATGGTGAGGCAAGGGGCATTTAGGGGGTGTAGAGGTGGTAGCAGTAGGCGGGGAGGGTGCAGAGGCACCATGAGAGGGTTGGGGGGTTTCACTAGAGGATGCGGACATGGTAGAGGTGGATGATTTTTTAGGGGAGGATTTTGGGGTTCTGGGGTAGTTAGAGATGCAAGACATTTTGGAGAAGTGGGAGTCGGAGTAGCATGCAGTCTCAGATATGCCTATGTGCTAGGCTATTCCAGAGGGTGTGGGGGGGAGGGATCACGCTGAGATAGCACAATTTGAAGATCTACTTTGGAGGTGAGACGAGGATCTAGGGGAGGATCTGTAGGAGAGGGATATCCTATGGACTTAGTTGGCTGAGCAGGAGAACACATTTGCTATGTACCACCGATGCGATGGGGACACAAATGTTGTACGAGAGATGGAGAAGGCATTGGTGTAATGCGGTGATGTAGTGGCTACATACTGGTGATGGGAGATAGAGTGGTTTCAACATCAGATGGATTTTTAGGGAGAGATTATCCACCTCAAGGGGTGGTTACCTGAGCTCTCTAGAGGTGGGTCTTTGCGTCGAATGAGGGACAATAATACTAAGCAATCAACATCATCTCATTGTAGGAAATGGGATGAGGTGGGCGCTAGTGGGTGTGATGCAAGGGTGAGCAGTAGTTGCCCTGAGAGGTCCCATAGGACCCACACCACGGGGGGTAGTTCTCATCACACCGATCCTGCGTGATCATGGTGACCGATGCCCTAGGCTTGGGGGTTTTTAAGCTTTTGCCTTTTTGTGAGGTTAGAGGACCGATTTATTCTAGCCTGTGGGTATTTTTGATGATATATATACATATGACATTCTTTGTGTTTAAACACTTGTCGTGATTTTTTTTTTTTGTTTATGCACATTTATTTATGATGATGTATGCATGTGGTATTATGAATGCGATGTTTCTAATTATATGATGTATGCATATGGAATGAATGAAATGATTGTTGGTAACATGTCGATGGCACCATAGACTGTATAGGAGTTACTGTCTTTCTATACTTATGTGATGGCTTTGTGGAATGACTTTTGCATGTGATAATTTTTTTTTTGTATTTTTTGTATTATCTGATGGTGATGTACGTAATAAAATGTACCAATTGTTTTAAAATGTAGTTAATATTTTTTGAGATTTAGATATTTTAACTAACTAGCCAAGACTATACATTTATCTCGCAAGACTTTTGAATAAGGTATAAATCAGACTTGAGTTTGACCAAGTTATTTCACATCTCTATGTGTGCAATTGATTTCATTTATGTGGTATGTGTCAGGATACCGCTAGTGCCAGATAGGTTGTCAACCAAACCTGTATCGAGGATCACCTAATTAGCTCCACTAACTCTATTGTTGTATTTAGTAATATTAATCCATGGGACAATCTAAGGTACCATAAGCTAGCTCATCCACATGCAAACATTGGTCTCCTCACACACAAAGATAATGTGATAGACATATCATCATACATTTAGGATACTGCCATTGCCAGGTAGGCTGTCCACCAAACCCGTAATGAGTATCACCTAGATGGTTTTCGAATGCTGAGAATTCTAGGGATTCAAGCTCAGGTGTCTTTTATTTGCTCAATGTGTTAGGATACTTGCTCGTATACATAGTGATGAAAATCACTATTTATTTTTCTCTTTTGTTTTTCTTTTTGATCAAGGGATTGGAATAGTGGTAATAACCACTGTTATTTGATTATGCATTTTAGGTTGTTAGCGTACTGTTATACTGTTACTGTTTGCTAACATATTATTTGTCCTACTCTTGCATTTGTTATCTCGTTATAACAAAGTGCTTATTGTAGCTGGTTCATTCCGGCGGTTCTCCATTGTAATCTTATTTAATGCAGAGCTGAATAATAATCATTGTTCCGAATTCTTACATGGCATCAGAGCCAGTGGCGTGAAGGGAGCAGCGCAGCGGCAGCAGAGAAGCGTGGACAACAAACGGATTTTTTTTTAATTAGCCAGACGGGAATTTTTTTTTTCTCCGGGTTTGTTGTAGCAGAGGATTCCTCCGGCGAGAAAAAAAAAAAAAAAAGACGCGCAGAGCTGTGCGCGTCGTGACACGGGCCCCGTGCGCAGACGACCGGGAGTCCGGTCGACGGCCAGGACGTCACGCAGACGTCCATTGGCGCTGCGTCCGAGGAGGCGCGTCCCCAGAAGAGGATGCACCGAGTCGCAGTCCCCTAGGCAGGACGCGTCGGCAGGAGGAGAGAGCGCCCGCGCGGGATTTTTTTTAAATCCCCGCCGCGCAGGAGGTGGCCCCCCCTCCCCAGTCCCCACTCCCCGTGCGACGTGCGCGCTCCCCGAGGGCACCACCCCCCTCTCCCGGTCGGCGGAGCGGGAATTCAAATTCCCGCCGACGCGGGAAATCGGAGGGGGTATAAACCCCCCCCCGCGCAGGCCGCGTTTGCGCACAGCCGCGCAGGCCCTCCCCCCCAGCCGCTTTTAACGCCCCCCCGCCGCGCAGCCGCGACTCCCCCCGCAGCCGCGTTTGCGCACAGCCGCGCAGCCCTCCCCTCAGGCGCATTCAAAAAAAAAAAAAATTTGCCGCTTTTTTTTTAAATCGCGCGAAAAATCGAACGCCCTCCCCGGAACGAAAAAAAAAAACAAAGTTCGGCTCTCTTTTCTTCGCGAAAGTCGCCGGAGACTGCGACGTTTTTTTTTCGAGTGCCGATCCGGTCTGGAAAAGAAGGCAGCGGTGATTTTTTTTCCGAAAACGCCGGGAGCAGTGGGAGCAGGGCTGTGGTCGCAAGCCGAGGCCGAATTTTTTTTCGAGCAGTGCTGCGGTCGCAAGCCGAGGCCGTTGCAGAGGAGGAGACAGAAGGAGGGGTTGAAAGAGGAGCAGGTCCACTGTTCCTTTCGGATCAGCCCGCTGGCTCACGTGGTCGTGAGCCGTGCGGTAAGGCTCAGGGAGCCTGCAGGTTGGGGGTTCAAATCCCGCCGACCCCCCCAAGGTATATTTTTTTTTTCAAAGTTTTTTTTTTATAATTATTAATTTTTAATTAAAATTTTTAATTTTAATTTATTTTTAATAGTTTTAAACTTTATAAATTAAAATTTAATTTTAATTTATTTTTCCTAAAGTTTTAAAACTATATAAATTAAAATTATTTATTTTAATTTTAAATATATAATAGTTATTAAAAATGCTTTGTTAAAAGAATTTTTTTAAGGGGGGATATTTTTTTTCAAAAAAATCAAAGGGGGATGTTGAGTAATTTTTTGAAATAGCAATTTGGCATTGTAAAAGGTGCATTTTCGGCTGTGACCGACACCTTGTGGGTTATTCTAGTGGGCATTTTTTTTGTTGTATGTTGCATATTTCATTTTTGCACTATAACATTAAAAATTAAAATCAAACACTCCCTAAAGTCCCCGGAATATAAAACCCATCTGTGCAATTTATTTGCACCGCAGCGTTCGGTATTTGCGATACCTCCGCCGACACTTACAGGTAAAGCCGTCGTGATTTGGCTACCGTATCCGCCGCCTAACATAGCCGCTATAACGACGTCCGAGCTTGTTCTCTATAAATCGTCGGGGAGGAATAAGTACGCCATTTTTGCATTTTTTACTCCATCCACTACCCTTTATCGCACTTGTGTTTAGGCGTAAATCCCGACGAAGTATTCTTCATAGTGTTTAGGGGAAGTTACGCCCCACGCATGAGAAGAATCTTCTATGGTAGGTGCCATCAACAAGGCGATTCCCTTTCGCACCGCTTATGTTCCACGTATCGTATGATCTCTAAAATTCACCTATAGTCTCCCTCACGTAAGGGCGGGTGATTTTTGTTGATCTTTCTAAATACCTATAGTTTCCCTCACGTAAGGGCGGGTATTTTGTACGGTATATTGGCCTAGCAAAAGGTATATCGAAAGGGGGACCAATTTGGTGATATAAGGAACCTTCACTATGGCCGCCGTTGCAAAATTGATGACCGATCCGCATCGGTTATTGAAAGGTCCAAATTATACACCATGGAAACATAAGATGAAGGCTATTCTCCAAATGGAAGATTTGTGGGATATTGTTACTCGGAGTAGCAACAAGGCCTTCACCAACAAGCAGGATCCACGAGTCCTTCAAGCAGATCAGATTGCTTTTGACAAGAAAGACAAGAGAGCAAAGGTGCTCATTTTGTTTGTCTGTTTCGGATGAAGTGCAACCTCATATAGCCGATAAAGCAAGTGGTAAAGAGGCATGGGATGCCCTTAGAACCATCTATGAGGGGAAGAATGAATCCACCATTCTTCATCTTCAACAACAACTTCATAACCCGAGTTTGAGACAGGGTGAAACAGCTTGAACTCTTTCTCGTGCAGAGTGTCTGAGTTGAAAGAGAAATTGAGTTCTCTAGGAGATATTGTGGACGAAAAGCTTCTCATTTCACTTGTGATGAGAGCTTTACCTTCTTCATTTGACATGTTGATAACCTCCATCCAGGTGTCCCAACGACAAATTACCTACATCGAGTTGGTCAATCCGCTTCAACAACAGGAGGCACGCCAACTTCACAAGGATGATTCTTCCAATACAGCCCTATACACCAACAAGCAGTGGTTCTAGGAAGAAAGGTAATGGGCAAAAAGGAGGCAACTTTCGGAAAGGAGGAAATTCTCAACAGGATACGAAAGGAAAAGGCAAGCAACCTCAACAGAAGAAGAGGTGGTGCAAGATCTCTGAGAAAGACAACCATGACACCAACAAGTGTTGGCATAAGAACAAGCAAAAAGGCCAAAACAAACCACAAAATAAGAACAAGCAACCCCGAGTGAATGTTGTCGTTGAAGAATCTGACTCAGATTCTGAATGGGCACACAAGGTGCTCATGACTACCACAGATTCCACTCAGAGGGATCCTATTTGGTATGTCGATTCTGGAGCTAGTAAACATATGACTGGCGATAGATCGTGGTTTGAATCATTTGTGGCCAAGGAGGGCAAACCTGTCACCATTGCTGATGATAAAACCTACAGGGTTCAGGGAGAGGGTACAGTTTCAGTCACTCTTCCTGATGGCAAGTGTCAGATTGACAAGGTCCTCTATGTTCCGGGATTGGCCAACAATTTGTTGTCGATGACACAAATCCCGGACAGAAATATGATTGTCAACTTTCGTGTTGAGAATGGAAAGAAGTGTTGTACAATTACCGGGAAGGGTAAGCAGATTGCAACTGCCTTCATATAAGCATGGCTTATTTGCACTAGATGCTATCTCTACTCCACATGTTGCCATGACTGCCTCTACCAAGGAGGCAACTTCCCTATGGCACAAGAGATATGGGCATCTTAGTTCGGGCTACTTACTTGAGCTCAGCAAGTATGAGATGGTAAAGGGTCTTCCTTCCCTTTCTCGCCACATTGCCGAGTGTGCTCGACCGCTTGGCAGGAAAGCAAAGATAGAGTACCATTTGAGAAGAGCTCTACAAGAGCACGAAAACCTCTCGGAGCTAATTCACACCGATCTATGCGGTCCTTTCACACCCAACAAGTTGTGGAGGGAAGAGGTACTTTCAGCTATTCGTAGATGACTACTCACGAAAGATGTGGGTTTTCTTTCTCAAACCGAAATCGAAGCTTTTGCATTCTTCCAACGAGCTCAAGAAATCCGTTGAGAAGGAGTCAGGGGCTTCTATCAAAACCCTCCGCTCAGATCGAGGGGGAGAGTTTACCTCTAATGAATTTTCTGCATTCCTAGATAAACATGGGATCAAGAGACAGCTAACAACCGCCTATACTCCTCAACGAGAATGGAGTTGCCGAGAGAAGGAACCGTTCTATCATGGAAATGGTTCGTTGTATGCTCACAGTTGCAACTCTTGGGCAACAATATTGGGCAGAAGCCGTCACCACTCGCAGTTGTATCTTTTGAATAGGGCACCCACAAAGGCCCTAAAAGGAATGACTCCACAGAAGCATGGAGTGGTCGAAAACCCTCCATATCTCATCTACGTATTTTCGGGTGTCAAGCTTTCATGCACATACCGAAAGAGAAAAGGAAGAAGCTAGATGAGAAAACACCGAGATGTATTTTTCTTGGATATTCTCGAGCACTCTAAAGGATATCGGTTGATAGATCCTTTGACCAAGAAAATTCATATCAGCAGAGATGTTGTCTTTGATGAAGCTTTCACATCACAGAGCACATCTACAAGACACCAGATATTGTGGAACCAAAGGAAGAGGAGATTCCTTCGACAACACAGACAGGAGGTCCTTCTACATCTTCTTCACCACCACCGAGCGGAATCCTAAATGGTGTACAAATACAATCGGAGATGCAAATTTATCCACTCCTCCCAATTTGAATTTGGATAGACCTCGTACACGCAAGTATGGCTCAAAAGGAAAGAGAAGCCGGAGAAACCGGTGAGGTTGATGATCTTTGTCAATCTTTTGAGGAACTTTCTCTGACTCCAAGTAGAGAAGTTGAGGATATGGATATTGATGATGACAGGGCATTCATGTCTACCATAGATAGTCTTGAACCTCGCATCAGTGCAAGATGCTCTTAGTGAGCCTCAGTGGAAGGCCGCTATGGATACAGAGTATGAGTCTCTGATGAAGAATAAAACTTGGAAGCTTGTTGATCCGCCGCATGGAAAGAAACCTATTGGCTGCAAATGGGTATACAAAGTCAAGTACAAGGCAGATGGAACAATTGATAAGCATAAGGCCCGTCTTGTTGCAAAGGGCTATGCTCAAAAGGAAGGCATCGACTATGAAGAAACTTTTGCACCTACCGCTCGGATGACCACAATTCGGGTTATGTGTGCTATGGCAGCACAATATGGGTGGAAAGTTCACCAAATGGATGTCAAAAGTGCCTTTCTTAATGGTGATCTCCAAGAAGAAGTCTATATGACTCACCTCAAGGATTTGAAGTGGAAGGCCAACAAGCAGAAAGTTTGCAAATTGGTTAAATCCTTGTATGGTACCGAAACAAGCTCCTCGAGCTTGGTATATAAAAATGGACAATCACCTAATGCAAGCATGGATTTAAGAGATGTCCGTCAGATGCAAACCTCTATTTCAAGAAACAGGGTTCTGAGATAGTGTTGCTTGTACTCTATGTGGATGATCTGCTCATTACAGGGAGTTCAGAAGATATGATCTCTACTGTCAAAAGAAACTTGTGCAAATCTTTTGAGATGACAGATCTCGGACTTCTCCATTACTGTCTTGGTCTGGAATTCAGCCAGAAGGAGCACACCATCAAAGTGTCTCAAAAAAAGTATGCCAAGACATTGCTCGATAAATATCGCATGACTGACTGCAAGCCAATGGCAACTCCTATGGAGAATGGACTTCACTTATCGCGATATGATGACTCACCTCTGTAGATGGCACTCTCTATCGACAGCTGATTGGGAGTCTCATATATCCGACCAATACTAGGCCGGATCTCGTATTTGTCCGTAAACTATCTTTCGAGGTTCATGCAGGAGCCTAAGATTACTCATTGGAAAGCAAGAAAACGTGTTCTTCACTATGTCCGTGGTACTATAGAATATGGCCTAGAATACAAGAGGAACAACAAATTCTTCTTGCAAGGATACACGGACTCCGACTATGCCGGATCATTTGATGATCGCAAGTCAACTTCCGGATACATTTTTCATCCGGGATCCGGTCCTCGTCTCTTGGCACAGCAAGAAGCAACAGGTGGTTGCTATTTCTTCAACGAGAGGCAGAATATCGCGCCGCACGTGAAGCCGTGTGCGAAGTGATATGGTTACGTCGCATTCTCGACAAGTATGGGCCATCCATCAAAATCTCCAATACACTTGTTTTGCGACAATCGTGGTGTTTTGAACCTCGCCAAGAATCCAACCCATCATGAAAAAACAAAGCACATTGACACACAATGTCATTTCATTCGAGAGGAAGTTCCAAAGCATCGAATTCAACTTCAGCACATTCCCACAGATGCTCAAGTTGCAGACATTTTCACTAAGGCACTTGGACGTGTCAAATTTGAATTGTTTCGCAGCTCACTTTGTATTGCAAAATAATGTAAGGGGATGTTAGTAGTCTAAGTATAGCTATTAGTTATTACATTACCCAAATAATGTAATAAAGGGGGATGTTAGCGTACTGTTATACTGTTACTGTTTGCTAACATATTATTTGTCCTACTCTTGCATTTGTTATCTCGTTATAACAAAGTGCTTATTGTAGCTGGTTCATTCCGGCGGTTCTCCATTGTAATCTTATTTAATGCAGAGCTGAATAATAATCATTGTTCCGAATTCTTACATAGGTTGCAAATTTGAGCTCATAGGTTTTGAGCCTATGAATGGCATTGATCCTTTTGGTCTTGGGGATGACTACCCATCCTGTTCAGGGATGTGTAGTATGAATCCTTACAACTTTGGGAACCAAATGGGATTAGGGATATTATGAAGTAAGGGCATTGATCTTTTAGGCCTTGGGGATGACTACCCATCCTTGTCAGGGGTGTGTAGTATGAATCCTTATGACTTTGGAGACCAAAGGTGATTGGAGATGTTTGTGATGATGGCTATTGGGATTTTTATTTTGAATGGCATTAATCCTTTTAGGCCTTGGGGATGACTACCCATCCTTTTCAGGGATGTGTATTACGAATCCTTACAACTTCGAGGACCAACAATGATTGGGATTTTTGCTAGTGGTGAAAATCACTATTTATTATGGGGAATTGATGGGGAAAATCTTGTCCTTTTGTCAATTCTCAGCACTCTTGAACCATTCGCACAGGGGGATGAACAGGCTAACCTTTTGCCTATGGTATCCTAGACTGCTTTATAGTTTTCATCTTTCATTCACACAAGTTGGGAATTATTTTATTTGTTTTAACTTGTGTAGGGATGTTACATAACGAGGCGTGATCCAAGTAAAACGTTCCCTTGTAAAATCCATTTAACTTTGTACAGTTTTTGGCTAGAAATTTAAAGACAGCTAAATGATGAAAACCCAACATACATTAGGAGACAACTGACTATGAAAATAGGGATGGTGTTATTTTGGATGTATGTGTTTATAAAATGGATAGAATGTGGAAAATGATGGAATTGCCAAGCAATTACAGTCTATGGTGTTTAGAGACATGTATGACCAGTAAATATGTAATGTATGGATGCGATGCCTAATGCAACTTATATTTTTGTATTTTGATTTTTATGAGTATGCATGAAATTGAGATTCAATTTTTTTATTATTTTTTAGTTATTTTATTTTTTTTGTTTGTTTTGGAATATTTGTTTTGACCAAGCGATTATGGGCACCCTTGGAGCTTTTGGTTTGACCAAAGGGTTTATGGATACCTTTGGGGCATTTTAGGTTGACCAAGCGATTGCAGAAATCCTTGGGGCTTTTGGGTTGACCAAGCGATTGCTGGAATCCTTGGAGCATTTTAGGTTTACCAAGAGATTACAGAAATCCTTGGAGCTTTTGGTTCGATGAAAGGGTTTATGGATACCTTTAGGACATTTTGGGGTTGACCAAGCGATTGTGGGAATCCTTGGAGCTTTTGGTTTGACCAAAGGGTTAATGGATACCTTTGGGGCATTTTAGGTTGACCAAGAGATTGCGGAAATCTTTGGAGCATTTTTTTTGACCAAAGGGTTTATGGAAACCTTTGGGGCATTTTGGGTTGACCAAGTGATTGCAAAAATCCTTGGAGCATTTGGTTTGACCAAAGGGTTTGTGGATACCTTTGGGGCATTTTAGGTTGACCAAGAGATTGCGGAAATCCTTGGAGCATTTGGTTTGACCAAAGGGTTTATGGATACCTTTGGGGCATTTTGGGTTGACCAATTGATTGCAGAAATCCTTGGAGCATTTGGTTTGACCAAAGGGTTTATGGATACCTTTGGGGCATTTTAGGTTGACCAAGAGATTGCAAAAATCCTTGGAGCATTTGGGGTGGACTATGGCTCTCTAAATGTGGAATGGCCTCAAATGACTGATGTTCAAGGGTTCTAGTTTCTTGATTCCTTCAAGAGAGGAAGCTAGTATGTTCCAAGTCCTATTTTATTGTTGATGATATAAGGACCTAACCAATTTGCCATGAGCTTGTCCCTTATATGGGGCAAAAAGTTAGAATTTTGTTGGTTCTCTTTTAAGACCAAGTCACCAACCTGAAAGTCCCTCAGGTGAACCTTCATGTTGTTTGCTTTCTTAAGTCATTCTTGATAGATATGCAAATGCTCGAGAGCATTGACGCATCATTCTTCAAGCAATGTAAGTTGGTATAACCAGGCTTGCCACGCAGTGTCATCATCGATGAACTCTTGCATTGATATGCGTAGTGAAGGAATTTCCAAATCAAGAGGCATGACAGCCTCAGAGCCATACACTAGCAAAAATGGAGTTGCCACAGTGGGCATCTAAATGCTAGTGCGATAAGCCCATAGGGCAAGTGGGATTTGAATGTAATCTTCCAAAGTTTTATGCATGTGATCATGGAAGATGTATGTCATGGCATGTTGGTAGGTGGCGCCAACATTTTTAAGGCCAAAGGGCATGACCTTATAACAAAATGTCCCCCAAGGCGTTGTGAAAAATATTTTTAGCTAGTCTTTGGGATTAATACAAATTTGATTGTATCCCAAGAAACCATCCATGAGGGAAAGCATTTCATGGCCCGTTGTAGTGTCTACCAACGCGTCGATCATCCTTGGGACTCGCTTTGTTTAGATATTGAAAATCAGTCCATATGCGAGTCCTTTCATCAAGCTTATTGATGGGTACCATGTTGGACAACCATGGTGGGTAATCCATGTAGATGACAAACTGTGCATCCAATAGCTTTTTTAATTCATATTTGACCATTAAGGCTACTTTTGGGTGCATCTTATGTAGTTTTTGCTTGACTAGCTTGACTGTCGGATCAAGCGTTAGATTATGCATGACTAGCTACGGATCTAGCCTTGGCATGTCTTTGTAGGACCATGCAAAAACCTCCTTCTTCTATTTGAGAAGGGCAATGTAGTTGGCTTGCTCTTTAAGGGATATAATTACCCCCAGCTTGATAATCTATGGATTCATTGGATCATAGCCGATGTCTATGCCAGTCGTCTCCTTGATCGACATGTGGGATCTGTCTTCCAACTGGTGCAGAGTTGGGATCAAGTGGATATCATTTGTTGAGTTTAAATCTATGTTGGGAACCTCTGGTTCCTCTTCAGCATGGAAGACATCTTGAGTTGGCCCTAGGGTGAAATGAAGCATCTCACTGAAAGTCCAGTACTCTGATGGGGATGGTGGTGAATTGACGTGACCCCATTTTATGGTGTCTATGTCTAGATACAATGGCAATCCCATCGAGGTTGTTTCGCTCTGGGTGGGGGGATCTAATTCTCTTGAGGTGGTACTTACTCAATTGGAGCATCCAAAGGGAACATTGTCATGAAGCTCTCCTGATAATCATCTATGGGTGTCACTTGTGAATGATTGCTATCAGACTCGAAAGGATCCCAAGGAGCTATCTCATACTCTGACTCATCTTCTGAAGACCCTTCTTGGTCTTTTCTATATCCCTCTTACAAGTGAGTCCTCAAACTTTCTCCTTTTTTGACCAAAAGGAAAGGGTTGTTAAGGTCAACAAGGTTGGTGGTTAGCAATTGGAGATAATCCCCCAATGTATATGTTGTGTTAGGATTGGCATATATATCTAATGTCGACCCATCCTTGTTGCCTATCCCTAGGCCTTGCATGTTCTCTACCAAGATGTCAAGGGGTATGGGGTGGTTGAACCCTACTCTTGACTCATCGTGTGGCATTTGATATCTTGGTTGGCAAAGACCGTGCACTCCTTGCTCATACCTTCCCAACCCATGTCCATGCTAGTTACTTTGGCCAAGGTATTTCAAAGTGAAGTCTGGGTTGGACAAATAGTTGATGTCCTCATTAAAGGGCTTGTCATCTTCTTCTTCTTGCATGTAAGGTTTAATTCCATTATCAAGGCCCCCATAAACAAAGTTTGTTTGATTGGGTGGATAGCCTAGAGGAACCATAGTAGTGATGGGGAGTCGAGGTCTCCCCATGTCCTACATGGACTCAAGTGCAGGTGTTGCTACAATGTTCCACACTAGATACTCCCCTAGGACCATACTGGTCATTTCAACAGTGATCGTTGGCAGTTGAGGAGGAGAAAATGGGAGTTCCTCCTAAGTCCACTCCATGTAGGGTGAACTAGGTATCTCGACTTCCATTCAGCTAGGCATCTCTTCGATAGAGATGGTTGAGACTGACGACGGTGCCCCTTCTAGGGGTTTCTTCCCCTTGTCCTTCGGTGTGGCCATCGTAGGTGGTGTTGTTGGTGAAGGACCAAATGATGAAGATGGACCCGACTGGATATTTGATGGACTTAACAATGGGGATGCATGTGGAATTAGACCCTAGTTAGATGGATTCAACTGAAAATCCAAATGTGTTTATGGAAGGGTCGACTGTGACATCAGTTGCACCATATTGTAGTACTTGAAGGGCTCTAAATCTATCAGGACTATATGCACCTACCCTTTGAATGTGTACTTTAGGCACTGATGAGCTATTGAAGGGACACACTTCATGTCCCTGATCCAAGGCCGCCCCAACAAGATATTATAGGCCATATCACCTTCCAAGATGTGGCACAACGTATGAATAGTCTTTTGTCCCACTTGGATGAGTAGGACAATAGTGCCAACCATTGAGAATATCACATCATTAAATGCTCGTAGAGTGTAGGTGTAAGCCATGATGTGAGATGCTAGAAACTTTAGATGTTTCAATGTCGTTGTTGTAATTATATTGTTGGATGAGCTAGTGTCCACAAACACCCTCTTATACGGAATCCTATTGACTTGCACAATGACGTGCAGGGGTGGATCCACCATATCACCAGTCACCGATTTCAGCTCATCTTCTCTAAAGGTGATGACTGGTTCTATACATTATTTTACATGTCCCACAAAGTTGTTGAAAGAGTTTGCTTCATGGGGCTACAACTCGATGGCTTTTAATATCTCCATTAGAGCCTTCCGATGGGGTGTTGATTATTGAATGAGCTCATAAATGGAGAGCCTATTCGACGTGGTCCTTAGACTTTGGGTAAGTCTAGTCCGAATTGTGGCCACTGGTCTAAGCAGGGGAGGTTGCATAGGGTGCTATTGAGGTTGTGATGTCGATGGAACTTCTCCTGTGGTTGTCGTGGGGGCAGCTCCTGGGTACCTCTTGTTCCTGTGTATCATGGGCAGGTAGGGGGTCTTTGAAGACTCGCATTTGTTGGTTGTTTGGTGCTACGGGGTTTTCTACCACCAGCATCTTGTTGTCTATTAGGTCTTGCACCAAGACTTTAAACTTCCAACATGCATTAAGGTCATGTCCCTTCCATCTGTGGAACCTACAGTACAAGTCTTCCCTATAGCCCTTAGCCTTTGGTGCATTAAGGTCTATGGGTTGAATCTTGGGCATGTTGATCAAATTTGCAACTGACAAGCAGTCAAATAGGGAGTCTCTAGACTCTATGTAAGGTGTGAATTATCACCTAGGGTGATGCTATTGATTTTGTTCTTGCCTTTGATTTTCTCTGTCATAACTGTTAAGAGGCATAGCCTGATAGTTAGCCTTTTGCGGTTGTGTTGCTTATGTAGGCTTAGGGATTTTTATAGCAACCTTATTGACTGCAGCGGGTTTCTATTGTGTGGTCCTTGTCTTGGTGTTTTTAGACCATTCTTTCTTCTTTGGATTGGCTATCTTGCCATCCTAAATATTGATCTCATCAATGATTCTGGCTTGCACTAGAGCTTCCTCTAAAGTGGCATATTGTTGCAACTGTAATAACATGAAGATCAATCTCAAACAGCTCTTTGAGAACATTTGGGTGAGATCAGACATAGGAGGGAGGTAGGGCAGCTTTGAAAGTAAAGTCCTCCATCGGTTCCCATAGGCCACCATGGTTTCTTCCTCATACTGCTTGAGGCTAGCTAGGTCACTTAGTGACGCCTTATTCTTAGTGTTGAAGGTGAAGCATTTGAGGAACGCATCCACTAGCTGATCTAAGTTACTAATGTTGTGCTTTGGCAATTGAATGAACCAATCTGAGGCAGGGCCTACGAACATGGTGATGAATGTTCTTAGCAGAAAAGCATCATTGTCCTGAATGCCAAAGCATTGGCTTAGGAATCTAGTCACATGCTCTTGGGCATCTTCCTCCCCTCTAAATATTACCAAATGAGGTTTTTTAAAGTGTTCAGGGTATGGGGGTGTCAACACTAATGGATGCACAGGATGACTGTAGATCTAGCGTAAAGTGGGCTTTTATGTCCCAAAAGTCTTGGTCTCCATAGAATCCAAGCACTCTAGTAGTGCTTTATATGCATCAAAATATTTAATCTCTTCCTCCTTAGTTTGTTCCCGTTGTGGGTTACGGGGAACTTGAGGCCTATAGAGGGGTGGTCGAATATTGCCCCCTCTACCTTGGTAGTGTGTTTTTGCCCACTCTTCTATTTGATCATACTCCTCATAAACTTCTTGAGGAGTTCCTAGGTGAGACCCATGACCATGGGTGGGTGCCCACGGAGGGTACCCCTCATTGTTCCTAGGATTTTCCTCCCGCTCAGGTCTAGGGGGTCTCAAAGGTAGCACTTGGTAAGGTCTTGGAGACCTGTCTTGCACTCGGGGGTTATGCATTTTTGCCCTTTGTGTTCAAGGGGTTGGAACTCTCTCAGGCATAGTATTGCAGAGTAGCTCATCTATTTGGTATCGGATGCACTCTTTTCTAAGGCGATATAGATGCTCTAGCTGTTGTTGGTCTTGCCTAAGCTACGTAATTTGTGGTTTGCGGGCAGCATGTTTGGCAAATTCTAAGTCAATTTGTTCCACCATCTTGTGTTTAGGAAGCCTAGATGCCTTTCCTATATGTCTATCTTGGTCATGGTGATTTGAGATCTCTATGGATTTCTTTCCTCTATCGAGGTTAGCAACATTCACCCGAGGCTCTAGCCTTAGTGGGTGATCTTGATACATAGCAGACATGGAGGCGCATTGCTCATGCATTGTGTATTGCTCTTGAGGAATGTAGTGATCTTCCTTGTACTCCCTTTTGTATGTGTGAAAGGGGTAGGCAGAATTGGCTTGCCCTGTCTAAAGAGCCTTGTGCTCTGGATTTGGCCTAGTGTTTTTTATAGTAATAAGGGGTAAAGGAGGGATGATGAAATCATGTGGCCCCTCTTTATGTACCTTATGTTTCTCTAGCGCTTCCTCACCTGATGGCAACTCATAATGAGCGTTTAATGGAGCCCTCTCGTCTATGTTGAGTGCCATGTGTAGGGCCTCTTCTTGAAAGGGTCTATGCTGAGTGGGAGTACCCATAAAAGGGGTGCCTCCATAGTCTTGTTCTATAATGGCATGATGTGGACTATCTTATGGATTAGGCCACCAAGGCGGTATGACCAAGTCCTTAGAACAATATTAGAGGCAACTTGTCCCCCTTTGTACACTTTTTGCAGCTCTTGCCCATGATTGGGCTTGGCTACGGGTGTACACCATGTTGATGTTTACCTAAATATGTGTACATTTTTATCTTCTTTAGGATTGCTTATGCTACACTAAATAAAAAGGAAACACACAATCAAAGCAATGATTATCTTGTTTATGGATTAAAAGTGTGCCCTAAATCTAGTTCAGTGTGTTTTGATGTTTGTTTTGAGAACCTTGTAAAGAATTTTTTGTATATGCAATATGAGGGTTCTTATATCTCCCAAAAATGGTCATCCCTTCAATATACCAGTGCCAGGATGTTATACCGAACCTCTCTATATACCTGCCCTTACGTGAGGGAGACGAGGTACGTGAGAGTAGAACATTACGTGGAACATAGGCAGTATGAAATTGGAATCACTCTATTTATGACACCTACCATAGAATACTTATCCTCATGCACTAGGAATTACCCCAACTACACTTGGTCAGCTTTCATCAGGATTTACGTCTAGCAACAGTCGTGATCGGGGTTATGTATGCAATATTTAAATCCAAGGTGATGATGAAATCCACCATTGGTCTTGATCAAGGGTTGGGGTTTTATGACCAAATCCTTGGTGTTCAGATTATCTCGTGATGTGTGAGGTTCTTTTTATTTTGCATAAATGAAGAAAAAAGACATTAAAACTCTCCTATGCAAGCAAATAACCAGAAAACAGAAAATAGAAAGCTAAAAATGATAGAAGGTGTTTAGGACTCCTACCTCTTCTCTGCCCAAATTGGAAGCCTCTAAATTTTTGCCCTAAAATTACATAGAGATATATTCATCCTGGGGTGAGACTAATAAAAGATCTATATTCATCCTAGGGTGAGACGAATTCCTATTCGTCTCAGGGTGGCACAAATTCTAGCTTTGTATTCATTATAGGATGGAATGAACAGTAGTCCAGTGCTTGAAATATTGATACCTGTAAGCAAAAACACACAACTTTTGATCAAAAATTTAATCTTAAAATCAAGGGATAGAGGTCACACCATGATCGCCACTGAAATAATAAGGATACAGAAACAAAAACAAAAATGTCGAGTGCGATGTATGCAAAAGCGAAATGTAATGCTAAGTCCTACGAACTGAAACACATGAAATGAGAGAAACGTAAATTAAAACAAGATAGAAATAAAATGTTGAATATAGCATTTGTTATTAATTTGCTTTAAAATTGTGTTACAATATGTCTCCTCCCTTTTGGGGACTAGGAGCGTTAAGTAGAGCTCTATTACACCAGGGATTGATACGTTTTCTTTCGTGTGCCCACATGTAAAATGGGTGGACCAAACATCACCTCCGCTTGCATGAATATATCTTTGATTCCTTGCTAGTCCTCTGGTGTCAATATCTTGCATTCAAAGAAATAAAAAAGGATTAGTAGCACCTGTAGATGGAGAGAAACATGCGATCCCCAAGGCCTACAGTTAGTGTATGCATAAAATGATTAAAATGATAACTAAAACATATCAAAATGAGCTAAAACATTGACAGAAGCAATAAAACATTACCAGGAAGCCACTGCAAAAGGAACATTCCATAAATATTACACAGATTTCTAAGCACTCTGGGGTGGGACGATTAGGACTGTCATAACCTGTCCGAAAGCCACCTCTCAAATGTCTAGTCCCGAGGCCTCTAAATCACCTACAAAGTTGGGGTTAGGTAAAAAGGGGTATTTTGGGATGACCCAGATGGTCATATTTTGCCAATTTGGCCTCTATCATCCAAAATCTGATGATGCTATCTATGGGTTAGTGAAAGCGGGAAATAACAAAAGCATGATGAAAACTTGTCAGAATCCCATGAAATTTAAATGACAGCATATGTAAACAACCTAGAATAAGATGCAAAAGAAAAATTAGGGAAATCTACCACATATTTCTAATCACTTCAGGATGGAGTGATTAGAACTGCGATAGTGCGGGGGTGCCCGAGGGCAGGACGCCCATCATTTGGGACTTTGTTTCGAAACAATCCACTTGGGATGGGTCCAAAACCTCTTATGGGGTTTTTTTAGAAATTTTGGTAGGATACTGTGGCCAAATTTTCGGGTTTGGGTCCGGATTGCGCTTCCAATAATCACCCAATAACCTCCCTTCCAAGAGAGAGATCAAGGATGTAAAAACACAAACGATGGGTGAGGATATAATTTGGTAGAACTTCATTGCTCCAAAAGCTCCTCTCTATTCTTTTTTTTGGGGTGAGAAGACACCAATTTATAGACCTAGGGTCTCCCTCTTTGAATGTGCATGCAAGGGCGCCACTTGAGTTGCTTGTCCTATTTTGAGAGAAAAGATTATTTCTTGATTTAGAGTCTCCTTGCATGAGGCCTCCAAAAATCAAGGCATGCATGACTGAAGTCTCTCTCTCTGATTTGAAGCCATTCCTCACAATTGCATGTCCTAAAGTTGCAGTTAAGTGGCGAACCTGTCAAGGTTTGACTTTTTGTTAGTCAAACCTGCTATTCGCCTCACCCTGGAGCGAATGCTGCTAATCATCCCTGGGTGAGATGAATACCAGTTTGTAACCATCCCAGGGTGGGACGAGTAGGGAGAAAAATGCCAAAAAGGTGCCAAATTGACCTCTAACATTCCAAACTATTGTGGGAGTGGTTAGGACCACTGTTTAACCTCTGGGGGCTGCCCTAGGGGCTATGTATGCTAATTTGATCAGTGCTTGTCGTCACATAATAGGATTGGTGTTGTTTTTGTGTCTACAAATTTACCTTATTCTCTCAATTAAATGTTATACTATGACCCCTCTAATTAAGTATATTTATTGCATAGAGCTTAAAGCATAATACAAACTTTTTAAATTAACCATTTTATAGCAATGTCGCTTGAAGTACTCCTAATAACTATTTTAATTAAAATGTATTTTTTTCCCTGTCTTCTAACCTTAATAAGTTTTAATTTAAATTTGACTTACCTTTTCAGAGAATCAATGACTTTTTAGCTAGAATATACTTTCCTAGAAAAGTTTTATTGTTAATCACATGTTAAAATGACCACATGCATACACTTTTAAATATTTGTAATAGAAATAATGTGGTAATAACATTAGGAAGATATGTCTCATTAAAAGTGGTTGTAGATGAGATTTAAAAGAGTTATATATTGGAAAATTGATAGTCTTCAAATTGTATATATATGATTGTTGAACACATTAGAATGCATTTTATTTAGACATGCAATAGCATTTCATTTCAGATCCATTATGATCCCATTTCATGAGCCCCTTGAATTCAGGAATGTATTGGGTGCTAGCTGGCATGTACATAGCACAGTTCTATCTATAAAAATTGAGGCACTTCGGTATTTCATGTATATCATTGGAACTGTTGCAAGTGTGAATAGGGTTTCTACTTAAGTGGCTTAGAGAAATCTTTTTCTAAGTGTGAAAACACTTAAACTTTTGTCGGCAAGTGTTGTCGGCAGATTTTTTCTTAGGCCCTATTCTCCCTAACTCCCCTCCTATTTCTTCTCCTATATTCTCTCCTCTATCCTCTCCTTATTCCTCCATGCCTCCATTCCCCTTATCTCTCCAACGCCTTCCCTTTATTCCTCCAACCTCCTTATCCCTCCATGCGCCCTTTCCTCTATTCTCTCCAACCCCTTCTATATAATTGCATTGTCAATTGAATGTAAAGGTTAGAGGGTGCACAATTAAATAAAGTTTAAAAAAAAAAAAAATTTGCTACATATATATCTTCTGTTATATTATTTCGCTGCGTCAAAGAGTGGACCTGTACCATCACTGGTATCAGAGCCCAAACACAGTTTTCGAGGCAAATTTTGATAGCAGACGAGGTGAGGCCAGTCGCGCATGGTTCTCGAGGTGAAGCCAGTCAGGCACAGTTCTCGAGGTAGGTGTCAGGCGCGTAGGTAGAGGCATCGCCAGCAAGGCTCAGATCTCGAGGCAAATCACGAGCAGGTTCGGGAATAGATCCTGAGGTAGATTTGGCACGGATCTCAAGGTGACATGTGGCAGTAGACAGCAGGCTCGACACGGATTTTGAGGCAACACGTGGTGGCTAGTGAGGTGCTGACTGGGCAACACGTGGATCAAGGTGGCTGAAGCTGAGGTGGCAGTTGATAGCACGTAGATCGATGTGGCAGCTGACGTGGCGAAAGGTTCTCAAATCGAGGCATAAAATTTTGCCACGTGGCGGTCGATGTGGTGAGTTGTCATTGGCTGTGTTGGTAGCAAAATAATCGCAGTGTGATTGCCCGAAGGCAATCGAATTTAACTGCGCGTCATCGGGTTTAAAAACCCTCTGTGCGTCCTTCGCCCACTGCATGTGGGATAAACGAAGGCCAAATTTTTTTTTTTTTAAATTTTTGTCCCCCATGCTTTAAATCTGCCCCTTGTTCCTTTGAAGACACGTCCGAGGGGTGTGGCACAGCGGATAGTGCAGTCCGCTTGCGGGACGACAACCCGGGATCGAATCCTGCTAGAAGCATAAAATAAATATTTTTTTAAAAAAATTTCGCCGTCGTCGAAGTTAAAAGGGAGGAATTCCCTTGTTTGTCCAACGAAGCCGCTTGGTGTAGCGGCAAAGCCCACCCGCCATCACTTTGGGAGGTCGCGGAGTCAAATCGCCCGCTTGAAAAAGGTAAAAAAAAAATTAATTTTTTTTTTTTAACGTTTTAAATTTTTATTTAAGTTTTTAAATTATTTAATAATTTTAAATTATATTTTTTTAAAATTATCTTTTTTTAAAAATTATCTTTTTAATAAGTTATTTAAAAGGTAATTTAAAAAAAATATAAAAATTTATTAAATTTTTTTTAAAGACTTTATAAAAATTTTAAAAAACCTTGCTTGAAGAGCATTTTTGAAAAAAGAGAAATAATGTGCCCTTGAAATGTTAGATGATTCGGTCAATGGGGTGCTATAATGCACTTCTCTCAATTTTGAGACAAGAGACACCGGAATCCTTTGATGAAAGGGTTCGACGAACAAGTCTCCATACAGTTTTTTGTCAGCTAGAAAATCAGGTGATTGCTCATCTAAGGAAACCGGATTCAGGGTACGAGGGAGATTCTGAAGACAACATCTTTGGACAAAGGATTGAAGAGTCTGAGACTATGGAAGTTTTTCCAGAGGATCAAGAAATTTCCAGTCATACACCTGGTGTACTGGTAGCAGAATCAAGTGAGAGCTATACACCGTGCTCTCCTAAACCAGAAGCAGCAGAAGAAGAAGATCCAGAGGAAGTGGATCCTGAAGAACCTGAGGTCATAGTCATCAGAAACAGTTCCAAAGTAGAACCTGAATGTTCTAAAAATGCGATATTCAATTTGAATCATTAATCTCTTTGTACTACTTTATATTGCATGTTTGCTTCAAATAAAGTTTGTTTTTTATTCTGCAATGGCATCCAATACTAGTCTACCGATTCCTGAGTTCAATGGAGGAGATTATGAGTATTGGTCTATTAAAATGAAAACCCTTTTGATAGGAAAAGGTTTATGGGATGTATTTGAAGAGGGCTATATTGAAACTACTGCTATTGAATGGGCAACTTTCTCTAATGCTGATAAAAAGGCTAAAAAAGAAGCACAGAAAAACAATGATTTTGCCCTTTATCACATACATGCTGCCCTAGATAAAAGTATCTTCCCTAGGGTTACCTCTTATGTAATTGTACAAGATTCCTGGAATGCCCTAAAAGAAAGTTATAAAGGTAGTGACCAAGTAAAACAGGTAAAGCTACAAACATTGAAATGAGATTTTGAAAATCTCAAGATGTAAGAAAATGAAAAAGTGGGAGATTACTACGTGCGAGTGAAAGCCGTAGTTGATAAAATGGTCACACTAGGGGAAGATATTAAGTCAGAGGTTATGGTGAAGAAAGTTTCGAGAACACTTCTTCCAAAGTGGAATTCAGTTGCAATAATTATTGAAGAATCCAAAGACTTAACCTCATTGTCTTTTGATGCCCTAATTGGTTCACTTCTCTCACATGAAGAGAGGTTACAGGAAACTCCTACCACCAGTTATGGAGGAGATGATAAAGCTTTTTCCACACATGAAGGAAGAGGTAGAGGCCGTGGCAGAGGTCAACAAAGAGGCAGAGGCAGGAATAATCAAAGAGGAGGAACTCCTAACAAAGGAGGATCATCCAACAGAGGTGGAAATCAGAATAGAGGAGGACAGTAGCAATATAGAGGGAAACAATCTAGCAAAGGAAAAGGAGGAGATAAATCAAAACAAGTTTTCTACAATTATGGCAAACCTGGCCATTATTCTTGAGATTGTTTGTCAAAGTCTTTGCAAGGAAGCAGCAGTAACCAGAGCAGTAAGTTTGGAAATTTTGGAGAAGAGGAAGAGTCCACAAATCTCTTTCTTTCTTATGGTCAGACAGAGCAAAATATGAATGATACATGGATTTTGGACACTGGGTTTTCAAATCACATGAGTGGCAAAGAAGAACTCTTTGCTACTTTAGACTCCTCATACAAATCCAGAATTCGATTGGGTGATGACAAATCATTGGCATTTGAAGGCATTGGAGCCATGGAGATTCCAACGAAAGAAGGCATCAAGCAAGTAAGTGATATCTATTACATACCCCATCTTCAACACAATATTTAAGTGTTGGTCAAATGGTAGAAAAGAATTACAAGTTGATTTTTGATGAGGGTAAATGCACCATTTTTGACAAGAACAATAGTAATAGAATCATTACACAAGTGCCAATGTCAAAGAATAGATTATTCCCTTTGAAGTTTGGCTAGCCAAGAGGAAATAAGTTAGAAAATTTTGCTATTACCAATCCAAGTGTCCTATGGAACTTGAGATATGGTCATTTGAATTCATAAAGTTTGAAAATGCTAACTTCACAAGCAATGGTAACTGGAATTCCAAAAATTCAAGATAGTAAGGAAGTCGGTGAAGGGTGTGCCTTGGGCAAGCATGCCAAATCGAAATTTCCTCATGGACAAGCATGGTGGGCCAGCTATC
Source organism: Wollemia nobilis (assembly GCA_028583015.1). Classification (NCBI taxonomy): domain Eukaryota; kingdom Viridiplantae; phylum Streptophyta; class Pinopsida; order Araucariales; family Araucariaceae; genus Wollemia; species Wollemia nobilis. The sequence continues at coordinate 203,932 of JAQPPZ010003282.1, forward strand.
CACTCCAGTTAGTGCATTTAGATATTTGTGGTCTGATGCAGACCAAGAGTCTAGGTAACCACTCTTACTTGCTACTGTTTATTGATGATTGCACAAGAATGTGTTGGATTTATTTTTTGAAGCACAAGGATGAAGCATTTGCATGCTTTGTTGATTTTAAAGCAAAATTTGAAAGTGAGAGTGGATATTATGTAAAATGTCTTAGATCAGATAAAGGAGGAGAATACTCCTCTAATTAGTTTTTGATTTTTTGTAAACATCATGGCATCAAGAGGTAGTTCACAACTACCTACACTCCACAGCAAAATGGTGTAGCAGAAAGGAATAATCGCACCCTTGTGGAGATGGCAAGATCAATGCTTCAGAAAAAGCATTTGAGTAATTCATATTGGGGAGATGCAACAAGGACTAGTGTTCACATCTTGAACAGAAGTCCTACTTCAAGTTTGAAAGGGAAGACACCTTACCAAGCCTGGTATGGTAAGAAACCAAATGTGAAGTATTTCAAAGTATTTGGTTCATTGGCATATGCTTCCATTCTTGATGAGCTGAGAAAGAAGCTAGATCCAAAGAGTCAAGAATGCATTTTTGTAGGATACTGTGAAAACATAAAGGGTTATAGACTCTACAATCCTACGACTTGAAAGATAGTGATTTCAAGGGATGTGATTTTTGATGAAGGGGGAGAGTGGGGTAAGCCCCAAATATTCAATGATGTTGAAGCCACTGATATAGTTGCTCAACAAGTGCAACCATAGATACCACAGAAAGGAAAGCAGTCTCCTCCCACACATCCTCTAAGCCCATCTTCTAAAACAACTTCTTCACCAAGTCCTTCTCCAAAGCGATCAGTAAGTTCCTCACCAATGGACATTGATTTTCCATCCAAAGGTAAGAGAACTCTACAATATCATCCATCATCTCAGATGTTGGATAAAAAAATTTCAAGAAGATACACTAGGAGTCAAGCTAGTGAAATGGAATCTTTTTTACATAGATTAGAAAGTATGCACTTGTATGGTGATGATGAATCCCAGAAGGAACCTAGGGGTGATCAAGTTAACTATGCTTTGTTAACTAGTGCACAACTTGAACCTTCTAGTTATGAGAATGCATGTACTCAAAATATTTGGCAAGATGCCATGAAAGAGGAGATAACCTCTATAAACATCAACAACACTTGGGAGCTCGTGAAGCTTCCTAAAGAAAAAGAAATGTGTTGGATGTAAATGGATCTTCAAGACCAAGTTTAATGCTAATGGAAGCATTGAGAGGCACAAGGCAAGATTAGTAGCAAAGGGTTTTACTCAGAAATATGGAATTGATTATGAAGAGAATTTTGCTCCTATAGCCAGACAGGAGACTATCAGAACAGTTCTTGCCTTAGCTACACACAAAGGATGGAAAATCCAACACATGGATGTAAAGAGTGCATTTTTGAATGGTTATTTGACAGAAGAACTGTACGTTGAGCAACCACAGGGATTTGAAGAACAAGGTAAGGAACACCTTGTTTACAGATTGAAGAAGGCACTCTATGGTCTTAAACAGGCACCAAGAGCTTGGTACTCATGCATTGATGGGTACTTCAAAGATTATGGGTTCACCAGGAGCAAAAATGAACCCACACTCTACTACCTAAAGCAAGGTAATGACATCCTCATAGTTTGCTTGTATATGGATGATCTCATTTTTATGGGTAGTAATAAAAAAATGAATATGGAGTTCAAACACTCCATGATGACACAGTTTGAGATGAAGGATCTTGGCTTAATGCACTACTATCTCAGAGTGGAGGTTCATTAGTCAGATACAGGTATCTTCATTTGTCAACATAAGTATGCATAGGATATGATCAAGAAGTTTGCTATGGAGCATTGCAAACCAGTTGCAACTCCAGTTGGACATGGGATCCAATTAAGCAAAGATGATGGAGCACCAAAAGTTGACGTGACCACTTTCAGAAGCATGGTTGGGAGTTTGATGTTTCTCGCCAACACCGCATCGGATATTCAAGTATGTTGTATCTCTTGTTTCTAGATTTATGTCTAACCCATCTGAGCTGCATTTGCAGGCAGCTAAAAGAATTTTGAGATATGTGAAAGGTACATTGGATTTTGGAATCCAATACCATAAATGTAACACTATCAAGCTTGTAGGCTTCAGCGATAGTGATTGGGGTAGCAATATTGATGACAGGAAGTCAACATCAAGAAACTATTTTAGTCTTGGATCAGGACTAATAACTTGGAGTTCCAAAAAGCAGATAGTAGTAGCGCTATCTTCAACAAAAGCAGAATATATAGCAGTTACTTATGCAAGTACTCAAGCCTTGTGGCTAAGGAAAGTACTAGAAGAGATTGGAGAACAGCAAAGTGGTCCGACTAGAATCTACTGTGACAACATCAGTGCCATTCAATTGGCATATAATCCTGTCCACCATAGCAGAATGAAGCATTTTGATATGAAGTACCACTTCATCAGAGATATGGTAGAACATGAAATTGTTGAGCTTCAGGAACCTGGTGGAAGGATCATCCTAAGATTACATTGTGGTTCTTTATTTCATCTTTTAAAATATATTTAAAAATCCCTCTGTTATTTTTAGACGGTATGCTCTAATCTATGTATTAATTTTAATAAGAATGATGTTTTAGACATATTATTTTCCAAAAAAGTGTACATAAATGAAAACAATTGCTATTTTTGTATGAGGTAAATGCAAATCATGTAAGGTTTCTTAAATTAATTTAAAATATCTAAACAATAGGTTAGATGAATAATGAGTTCTTTTTAAGAGTATACCTTAGAAGTATATTAAAATAGCCTTTCTTTTAAAATTATCATTATTCTTTATTTAAAATGTTTAGTTAAATAGAAGGATTATTTAAATAGATGAATTATTTACTTAAAAGATTATTTAAAAAGATAGATTATTTATTTAAAAGGTATTATTTAAATAGATGGATTATTTATTCTAAATAATGAAAGAAGAAGTATTTCTAGGTCAAACTAAGGATTCTTTTGAATTGAGATCTTATCCTAGAGAGAAAACTAGAAGAGTATAAATATAAAATTAAATCATAATTTATATAGTCTATATAATAAAGTTAGAAAATATGTCTTTCTTTTTGAAGTAGGAAAAACTATAATTTATTATTATTTCATGAAGCTTGTGTGGAAATTACTCTCAATTACTCAGTTCATATCGAGTGTATATGCTTTGGAAAGATATTTTATTTTTGTGAGTTTAATATTATAAGGTGAAATATTATTAGAATCCTTTTTATTAATGATTATTAGCTTTTTCTTTAAGCACTCCAGTTTATTACTAAGAAGGAAAGTTATTATTAATCACATGTTTATTAATTAAGAGAATATTAAATGGTTATGTAGTTGATTATATTGAGAGTAGAAGATATGAAAAAATTATCATTGGTCTACTTAGGTCTTAATGGGTATATTTTGCTAACAATCCTTGACCATTTTATATATAACCTTATTTTAATCTAAAAGTTCTCAATAAATCTTAACATAAAATCCATATTTATACTTGGAATTGGATTAGAATTTAATAAACATTGAATACCAAACTATGGTTGCATCATCAATATATATTTGATTAAAGTCTCATAGAACTAATTTTTTTCTTGGTATTATATAGGTTAAAGGTTGATTATAGTTAAAAATACCTTATAACCCTAAACCTATCTATTGGCTAAATCATCAAGGAGGATGATACCATGACACTAAACTTATATTTTTGATTGAATAATTGGGAAGGATGAATGGCTATGGAAACAAAATATCCAAACAAGTTGGATTTTGTGCATGTAATCAAATGTGATTTGAGAATGGTTATTTTCACAAGTCAGGATGAGTAGGTAATGAGGGGCAATATGGGATATCTATCTAGGCTATTGTGTGAGTAGTGTGGTGATGGATCCTTAAATAAATTATGAATAGGAGAAATACTAGCATAAAATTTGGCTAAACAAATCTATAATAGTTGGTATGTGACAACTTGTCATTATTTATAAATTGGCAAGTGAGACTAAGTTTAGAGCCAAAGAAATAATATGACCTTAGTAGGCTCTAAAGTAATGGATAACAACGAAGTACTAGTTATATACGCTAAATACTATGACATATTACTTTGAAATAGATGAGTAAAATTAAACTCAATATTCTACATGTTAAGGGCGTTGGGATTGAAATAGTTGAGATATAATATTGGTATAAAAATATTAGAATATATAGGCATGAGGTCTATATGAAAACATAACAAGTGTCAAGGACACATGTCATAACATGCAAAAGATAAAGTACACATTAATTCTAACATTCCCTCTTAATGTGTACTTTTCTAAAAAAAAACTAACATCCTCCTTTATTACATGATTTGGTCTAGGCTCATGCTCTTTGCACTTGGATCTCAAACTATAAATAATAACTATAGATCATTGGTGTATATCTAGGTATGTTACCTTAGGGTCAACCACTTCCTTGGGTTTGTTGCCTTTGTAGGTCAGCCTTGTCTTTGGTGCCTTAGGGTCAGCCTCTTACTTAGGTTTATTGCCTCTATACGTCACTACTAATTGTGTTCACCATGGATATCATATCCCCCTCATGTTAAATCATGTCTAGAAGATGTTGGGTTTCACCAAAATTTCAACATATAAAAAATGCACCTTGATACAAAAGAATTAGAACCTTATAAGAGTGTCGGTATCTATTAAAATCACTCAAATTTTATAATAAAATGAGCCATATAATCCAAATGTGGAGGATTAGAAGAAATAAGAGAATATAATATTTTGAAATGTCTATGTCTATAGTCTTCAAAAGTTGATCCGAAAAAGTCTTTAGATAGAGTCTAGGGTGTCTATTTCTGTAGTCCCTAGAGTAGATGTCCTTATGGTGACCATATCATCCTATAAGAATGTATGGATAACCAGAAACTACATTTTCTAGGTTCTATAGATAAATTTACTAGATACTAGGTTCACATATAATTTTATTGGGAGTGTCAAGTTCAACCAAGAGTGCACTCCATGATAAAAATATTTGAGGCTAAAAAATGTAAATGAAATAGCCTAAAAATTAAAATTGGACACCACCAATGTGTCCATATTTGAAAAAAAATTCAATAACTATAAATACCCCTATGTTCCACTTTCAATGGGGCCTTTATTTGTTAAACAAATAACAACATTAGGAATCTAGAATATTCCTAGCATTAGAGAATATTCCAATCATTCCATATATTATAGGAATGTATTCCCAACTTTATAAGAAACTCACAAAAAACAGAAGCCACAACTAAGCCATAATATGTTTTGGACCTAGAGAGAAATGAACAATAATTGCATATTTGGTTCAAAGTAAGAATAGAGCATCTACCTAGATACCATATATCTCTAATTCTATTAATACCTTTCTTCAAAAAAGCTAGACCATGAATAGAATTGCATAAAACTAAAGGTTTATAATTATGGAGGATAATTTTATTCCACCAAAGACTATTTATACCAATTCTTAGACCATGTCTCAAGGAGTTAGACTTCCAAGACAATAAATGATAAATTTATTGCCAAGCTTTCTAGTTTTGGGTAATTGGAATAGATACTTTAACATTAAAATAAGGTGTATTAAGGACCTTATACTCCCATGGGGTTTCTTTCCATTTACCTTTGTGTCTAGCTAGAAATATTCTATAATCAAATATATGTTTCTAATTTTCATCACTAATGATGGCTCTAGCAACCCATTTTGCAACCAAAAGTTTTCTTTGGGTAAGAATATCAATGATGCCTAGAACTCCTAAAACCTTAGGTTGATTACAAAGCTTTCATGACCTGGAAGTCATTCCCACCTTTCCATCCCATTTGGTCCATATAAATTTATGAATGAATTGTGTTAATTTGTTATAGGATACCTTGGAGGCCATCCAAAAGGATAAGTACTAAATAGGAGAGGTTTCCATAATTTTTTTCACAGCTTAAGTTCTTCTTGCTAAGGAAAGAAACTTAGCTAATGAAGCATTAAATTTTTTTGAAGTCTTTTCATAACACAGTTCCACATATCCTTAGGAGATATATTAATAACAAAGATAATTTCTAAATAATACATAATCATACCATGAGGGATGAATTTCCACTAAATCAAGGAGTTACATCCATAAGGATAGGAAGAGGTATAGAATATTTTAGTTTTAGAGTCTTTAATACAAGATCCAGAGACATCACAAAATAGTTGAACAATCTCTTTATTTATATCCACCTCTTGTTGGGTATTTTGAATAAAACAAAGGGAGTCATTAACACAATTTAAGTTAAGACCATGCTTAAGTAAGGTTAATACTTTGAATAAGGTTATAATAATAAGCCTTATAAATAAAATAACCAAGAGCATCGATAACCAAAATATACAAAAAATGAGTAAGGGAGCAACCCTATCTGCATCAAATTGAACAATATTATAAACCTTGAAAAATATTATACTTAAAATATTTTGTAATATTTTTTAAACCTGGTAATACTTTCATGTAATTATTATTGTGTACATAAGTTTGAGCTTTTAGGGAGAAAACTTAAATCTATTATATTTCATATTCATATTTTGATATATTATTATACTACAAGAACACTTTTACCAAGAATATTGATTTTAAGGATGAATCTTAAAATATTTAGCTCTCATAGGGTAAAATATAATAATTATAAAGTGTACTCCATGTGTAGATTATATTTTAGTTGTTTTTATAGTAAGCTCTTAATTATTATGTCTAGTAAACTATTACATCGTTGTAAATATTGATATGTTTTAAAAATGGCTAAATTTGGATGCTTGTATCTCATTGTTGATGGTAAATTGTTTGATATATTCCATATATTATATATTTTGTATAATGGGTAAAATGTGTGTGCTTATATCTTATTGAAGAATATTTTAACTAACGACTAGGTAAAACGTGAACCACATATAGGTGAATTTACAAGTCTAAAAATTAGAAACCAAGTAGGGGTTGAGTGGATGAGATGTACATAAGATTAGGTATATATGCATTTTAAATAGATTTGGATTAGAATTCTTAGGTGGATAAACATGAAAAAGGTATGCTACCATAATTTAATTTCAATCAATCCCTAGGATAATTATAAAATTATTTTAACCAAAGGTATATATTGGGTAGAGTATACATGAAATTGGTTATTAAATTTATGATTTAATTAATCATCATGTTTATTATTTTCATAATGTATTATATATTTCATGTAAGATAGAATAAATTTTGTTTTATGTTAAGTTATATTATTTGTTATGGATTTCATGTAGATAGATTAGGACTAATGCAAATATCTTCTTTTGACATGTTGGTACCTTGTATCTACTTTATTCATAAAATGATCTCTTTTTGGGTTGTAATTAGTGGAGGATTTTTCCATGATTCAATGGTTGGATCGTAAATAAATATAATCATTTTGTTTAATCATCATGTTTATTATTTTTAAAATGTATTATTTATTTCATGTAATATAGAATAAGTTTTCTTTTATGTGAACGTATGTGAGTTTTTATGGACTTCATGTGGATAGATTAGCACTAATGCAAATATCTTCTTTTGTTATGTTGGAAGTAGTAGATCAAATTTTCATGATTCTATTGTTGGTTAGTAAATCAATATAATCATTTTGTTTCTCCATATCAAACCTCATAATTCCAGCAAAACGATGTGTATGCCTTCATTGACAATCACATATGCAAGTGATGCATGATTGGTGTACATTTCATATGTTATTGTCTAAGATTGACAATTTTCTAAGTAGTTTTTATAGATTTGAATCTTAGAGTTTTGGCTAATCCTAAACTCAAAAATTTAAGCTTACAAAGATCATGAAATAGTGCAATTCAATAATATCAAAATATAGTAAATAAAAATAAATAAATATATAAGAAAAATAATATAATGATTTGTTTTGCTTAATAAACATATTATAATACAAGTAATATTTTAGAAGAGATGCAAGACTATAACATTGGATCTATTACTCATGATTTTTATCATCGAGGATGCATCTTTCATTATACAAAAATTGATGTGTTGGAAATCTATTGTATTGAATATGGAGGATCACCCATATGGAAATGCAGTGGTTCACCTTCCGCTAGTTAGCATATTAAATGTGATAATATGGTTATTCACCTTCTATGAGTTACAAAGTGTCTACTAAATAAAAATTATATATCACTTGTACTTTGTATTTTATCTTCTAATGTTATGTCAACATACTACGTTAACATCTATTTTTATCTATCAATGTGTCAATAATTATATTCTCCTCCATTAGTCCTAAATTATCTTAATTAATCTTTTCAATGTTCAACTATTCTACTGCTAAAAAAGTGTCTAATAGAGGTGGATAATAGGTTATAAGAAGTTCAATATTGAATGTTAGATGTAAATCAAGATAAGATGGAAGGTTCAATTTGAAGTAATTTTTTTCTATATTCTTCATTATCTTGTATGGTCCATAGAAAATAAGTCTAATCTTCCTATGGGATCATACAACTCTATCTCTTCGAAGATATAACCATGCCTTACCTCTTAGTTTGATGTAATATCGTATGCAGGTTAAATTAAGAAGAGACATGAGAATATGACTACATAATGAAAGTAGGAATAATCAATGGAAGTCAAAATATAAAGATCTATCTTTTATTAATCCAAAAAGAAGGAAATTTATAATAACTATGCATAATTCAACCATTGAGATACATTACATTACAATCAAGCAAATTTCAAAATCTACCCAAACTATCCCAATATGAAATCTTCCATGAATATAATTATATCTACCACAATGAACCAAGATAGTACATATATTATTTATACTATAAATACAAGGAACCCAAATCCAAGAAACCTTAATCCAAGGAATCCTAATCCTAGAAACTCTAATCTAAGAAACCCTAACCCAATGAACCCTAATGCGATAGTCATGTCAGTAATAAAAATCACATGGCACAAAGACCATAGAACTATGTATGCAAATACCATAGAACTATGTGCACAAAGACCATATGTTTGTAAAGAATATAAAATTGCAGATGCAGAGACCACTAAATTGTAGATGTTTTTGGTTCATGTAATATTATATGAACACAAGGATGCTCCTACATTATAAATTCTTGATAAAATGAATATGATCTTGGGGATCATATTATGAATGTGTGAATAGATAATTTTTCCAACCAAGTCAGCTTACTATAGCTTCAAAAATCTATGAGTCTTCCTTAGGTGCTTTTACATTCTAGTAAATCAAATATTCTTTGTACTTGCTTCATCAAGTTTTCTTATCAATGCATGAATATAATATTTGTACTATTTCTCTTATTCGTTCTCACGTATCTTCCTCCTTCAATATGGTTCTTTCTTCATCTACGTATCTTTAGAACCTTAAAGTTCATGGAGTGAATACAAATTAGATATATATTTTATCTTGTTATATATTTTACATAGGAACCTATCCTTTGTCAAATATGCCATGACTAACTCCCTTTGACTGAGTTCCACCATAAGGTAGCATACCTTTCAACTTCATGATAGTAAACTTGACTCTTTTAGGATACTTAATTGCTTCAAACTCAAAGTATCTCTCTAAATTGATGGTCTAATACATCAAGTCTTTTGGATCCAAGGTCCCTACATAGCTTGAAAGATCAATCATTGGCTTACGTCTACCCTTCACTATGGTAGTCATAAATATTTATTCCATCATAAGGTTCTATGTGGCCTCACCCTCATTCTTGAAACCATCCTCCTCATCATGAATATTTTTCTCATTTTTACTAATATCACCAATTACTCTAGCACCTATATGTTGCATGTCTTTAATAGCCTTTAGTCTCACTCCGATGGCTCTTATTGTATTAGCTAGATCTATGATGAATGGTCCAAGATTATTTTTGCCATATCCTCTTTTGAGTCTATAAGCCATATCTTTGGTTCATCTATAATATAGTCATAACTACATGAATAATTTATAATAAATAACTCTTGTGAACCAACACCATGAAACATAAGCCTAATCTCTAATATGAAGTGATGCACCACCATATATGGGTCATATTAACAATTAGTACATAGGTGTAGGAGTACATAATGGAAGTAGAAAGCATCAATGGAATTCAAAACATAAAGTTCTTCATTTTTATCTAAAAGGAAGGAAAGGTTATAATAATTACATATATCTATCACCAATATACTTTGCATTAAAATCAAGAAAATTTAAGACTCTACCTAAATTATCTTGAACAAAAATATTCCACAAATGGAATTCTATCTCCTATAGTGAACCAATACACTACATATATTATTCACATCATGAATATAGGGAACCCTAATCCTAAAAATCCTAATGCAATGGTCAAGTTTACCACAAAAACTATATGGTGTAAAGACCATAAAACTATATGCATAAATATCATGGAACTACATGTGCAAAGACCATATAACTACATGCACAACGACTATAGAACTACATTGGAAAATACCATAAAAATATAAATATTTTTTGACAATGCAAGTTTGTGTGAACACAATGATGCTCCTACATCATAGTCATGGAAGCACGAGGATACAAAAATGAAAAAGAAACTCCAAGTGCGATGCAAACAGAACTAAACTTAACGCTAAGTCCTATGAATTGAAAGTGCATGAAAGGAGAGAAAGCATGAACAAATTGAAACGAAAAAAAAAGCCAATAACAAAGACAACCCTTTTTATTGATGCATTTCAGAACTTGATTACAATTTTCCTCCTCCCTCTTCAGGGGCCAGGAGCGTTAAATATGTGTTCTTGTTACATCCATAAATGTTATTCCTTCTTCCACATGCCCACATGTAAAATGGGTGAACCAAATGTCGCCACCGCTTGCATTGATGAGTCTTGACTCCTTGCTGCTCCTCTAATGTCCAGATCCTACGTTCAAGGAAACAAGGAACAATCAGTAGCACCTATAGATGAAATACAACATGCAATCCCCAAGCCTAATATTAGTGCCTGCAAAGAATTAAATAAAGCGATGACTAAAATGAATCCAAATGAGCTAAAAAATTCACATAGGCATGAAAACATCACCCAGAAGGCACTGCAAAGAGAACATTCAGGAAATTCCTTACAGATTTGTATTCACTCTGGGGCGGGACAAATAAACCTGCAATAAATTATCTGAAAGCACAGTCCCAAATGTCTTATCTCGTAGGCTCCAAATCACCTTCAAAGTTGGGTTTAGCTAATTGGGGGCATTTTGGGAAGACCCAGAAGGTCATATTTTTCCAATTTTACCTCTACCACCAGGAATTTGATGATGCTACCTGCACATTAGTAAAGGTGAGAAATGATAGAAACATGATCAAAATTGCTCAAAACAATGTGAAATTTAAATGACAACCTATCTAAGAAGCATAAAATCGAGTGCAAAAATAACATAAGGGAAATCTACCACAAATTTCTAATCACTCCGGGGCAGGGCAGTTAGAGTTGCAACATTGTGGGGGGCACCCGGGGGCAGGATGCACACCGTTTGGGGTTTGATTTCAGCACCAATCCACTTGGGATGGGTCCAAAATCTCTTATGGGGTGTTGTCGAAAAATTTAGTAGGATTTTGTGGCCAAATGTCAGGTTTGGGTTCTGGATTTGTGCTTCCAATACCCACCCTATGACCTCTCTTCCAAAAGAGATCAAGGATGCGAAAGGCACAAATCAAAAGGTGTATGTATGGAAGTAAAATGACAACACTTCGTTGCTCAAAATGCTCCTTCTCCCCTCCTTTTGTGGTGAGAAAACTCACCAATTTATAGACTTGGAGGTCTCTTTGGATGAGCATGCAGAGGTGCCACTTGGCAATCATGCCTTCCTAGGAGGGAGGAGATTCCTCCCCGATTAGGGGCCTCATGGATGCCTCTATAACTACCTCTAATGCTCAAAAACACTCACTCACACTCCCATGCAAGGAAGGAAGAATTAAGTGGTGGATCTAAGTTGCCATTTGTCAAGATTTGGCTTTTTTCCAGTCAAACCTTCTATTCACCCCACCTTGGAGCGAATACTATTATTCGTCCCTAGGTGGGGCGAATACCAGTTTGTAATCGTCCCTGGGTGGAATGAGTATGAAGCAGAGTTCTTGAAGGTGCCAAATTGACTCTTGACCTTCCAAAACTGCTATGAGAGTGGTTAGGACCATTGTTTAACCTCTGGGGGCTGCCCTTGGGGTTGTGTGTGTCAGTGCGATTAGTGTTTGCAGTCACATAATTGGATTGGTGCTATTTTGGTGTCTACAAATGCCCCTTTTTGGGAAGCGCTATGCATGGCACAATGCTGAGCAAAAATAGATAACCAAAGCACTAATGATTACGGTTTCTCAGTAACCTAACCAAATTTTGATGCCCCAAGTATGGAAAGGGCATGCATTCTTGAATCCTTGCTTCTCACGAGCGAAGGAACTCAATCCAAGTGTTAACATTTTTTGGTGAGGTGTTACTTGTGCTTGGACATTGATCAGTCATGAATAGGCAAAGGGCATAAAATTTTGTCTATGGGAACCTTGAGTTCATGATTCACGAATGCCAAGTTGATGGAGAAAAGAACTAACACAGGACAAGGGACAAGGAAAACAAGAGACAAATTTCTCATTCAATAGCTTCAAAAGAATTTACAAAAAATATACAGGCAATCTGCCATTTGCCATCCCTTTCTCATTACAATTCTTGTGTTTTTATCAAGGCCCTGACCCTATGTGTTTTCAAAATTTCCATGATCTACAACTACCACCAGGCTCAATACTAGAAAGTTGCATTGATGGGACTCTGGGTGAGGTGCATGACTGGCTACCATAACCACCAGAATCTTCTTTTGGAACTATTGTTTCGTTGCTAGTTGCCATAACTGCGTCTCTAGATATAGTGTGTGAGTGACCAACATGCTTGCTAGAATCTTCCTCTAAGACTGATGCTTAATTTTCCTGTGTGCGAGTGGTCGACCTGTTCAGCGAGATCTTCTTCTGAGACTGCTGATTCACTACTGCTAGCTTACCGTGCATGAAGGAATGTAGTTATGAAATCCTGGAGTGCATGTTTTTTCTTTTGGTCACGATATCACGACATGTCACGATATCACGACAATTATCCTCTACACTTTCTCTCTTCGGCTCCAATCGTGATATCGCGATATTCTTTCCTTCACGCCTTCTTGCTTCTACCTTGGTCACGATATCGTGACATGTTGCGATATCGCGACGTATTTCCATCGCATCCTCATTCTTCTACTTTGGTTGTGATATCACGACATGTCATGATATCATGACGTTTCTCTATCGCGCCTTCGTTCTTCAGCTTTGGTCACGATTTCACGACATGTCGCGAAATTGCGATGTTCCTCCGTCGCCCCTCCATTCTTCAGTTTTGGTCACGATTTCGTGACATGTCGTGAAATCATGACATGTCATAATTTCATGATATTCCATCTTCCATGCCTTCTGCTCCCTGCTTTGGTCATGATTTCATGACATTCTGTCCTCCACGCCTTCTGCTCCCTTCTTTGGTCATGATTTCGTGACATGTGAAATCACAACATGTCACGATTTCAAAATATTCTATCCTCCGCGCCTTCTGCTCCCTGCTTTGGTCACGATTTCATGACATGTCATGAAATTGGGACATGTCCCGATTTCATGACATTCTATCCTCTGCTCCTTCGCTCCCTACTTTGGTCACGATTTTGCAACATGTCACGATTTCATGACATGTCGTGATTTCGCGACATTCTATCCGTCGCATCTTCTCTCTCCTATTTTGGTCCCGATATCGTGACACTTTTTCTGTCGCGATATCACGACACATATTTTTCTTTGCAAAACACTTAGAAAAATTTGGTTGATGCAAGATTGCTCTACTGCCATCGGATGCTCCTGCATCAGACACCCGGGGTGGATTGAGAAGTGATCCTCACTTCTGATCTATTAGAGGAAGACCCAGGCGGTCAACCTCTATTTTTGACAACCAAGTTGCATCTTCTACAGGTCTGCCCTTCCACTTGATCAAATATTCAGAATACTATTTTTTCTTGGTGCTTCTGCCTTCATGAGTGTCTAATATTTCCTCGATCTCATTTGTGGTTGGGTTAGACGCTAGAATGCTCCACAACTCTGTACTTGGTGCCTCTGTACTGTCTCCCTCATGGTATTCCACTAAATATGAGATGTTAAAAACAAGCAAAATGTCAAGCCCACTTGGAAATTCCACTTCATATGCATTGCCTGAATCTCGTTTTTCCAATATTCTACATGGCCCAAACTTCTTCATCTTCAACTTGTTATAGGCTTTGGTAGGAAATCTTTCTTTTCTGAGATGGACCATGACTTTATCTCCTACTTTGAACTCTTTGAACTGTCGCTTCTAGTCTACCCTTGTCTTATATTGAGTATTCATTTTTGTAATTTGTTTCTTCACTTCTTCATGCAGGCTTTTCATATGTTCCGCAAATTCCTCAGCCTTGGCACTGCACTTTTCCCCTTTATCCAATTTCCTCAACTCAGAAACATTTCTTGGGCTGTTTCCATATATGACCTAGAATGGAGATTTTTTTGTACTCTTGTTGACAGAATTGTTGTATGCAAATTTCGCCTGCGGAAAAACCAAATCCCATCCCTTTGGCTTATCCCCTATCAAGCATCTCAATAGATTACCCAGACTTCTATTTACCACCTCTTTCCGTCCATCGATCCGTGGGTGGTATGCAAAACCGTATTTCAAGTCCTGTCTTCAACTTCTTCCACAAAGTTCTCCGGAAATACCCAACAAACTTGGTATCTCTGTTCGAAATGATGCTTTTTGGTAGACCGTGAAGTCGTACCACCTCTTTGAAAAATAACCCTGCAATGTGAACCGCGTCACTTGTTTTCTGGCAGGGAATAAAATGTGCCATATTGGAAAATATATCAACTACCACAAATACGGAGTCATTTCCTCTCTGCATTCTCGACAATCCAAGAACAAAATCCATGTTGACGTCCTCCCATGGCCTCTCAGGTACAAGTAACAGCTGATACAACCTAGTTTTCTGCTTGATGCCTTTTGCCATCTGGCATATTCTATAATATTGCAAAAACCTTTTCACATCTTGTTATAGTTGCATCCAATAGTAGTTCTCACTCACCAAGGCAATGGTCTTATCCCGATCAAAGTGTCCAGCCAGTCCTCCGCTGTGTTTCTCCTTGGAATGCATAATTGACTTCCTCTGAACAACATTCCATATTGGATTAGAAAATCCAACCACTTTGTCCTATCCAAAGTAACAGGTGCCAAGCAAGCCCTCTAGGCTTCTACAAAATCAGGATCTTTAGGGTACAAACCCTTCAGTTCTTCAAATCCTACCACTTCCACCTTCATTTCTATCAGCAAATTCTACCTTCTACTTAAGGCATCTGCAACTCTATTTGATTTTTTGCTTCTGTGCTTCAACACAAAGGTATAACTTTGGAGAAACTCAACCCACTTCAAGTATCTTTGATTCAGCTTTGTTTGGCTATTGATAAACTATAAGGCCTGATGATCAGTAAATAGAACAAACTCTTTTGGCAAAAAATAATGTCTCCACTTATTTAGAGCCTAAACTATAGCGTAAAACTCTTGATCATAAACTGAATACTTTTTCCTAGCATCATTGAGTTTCTCACTAAAGTAAGCAACAAGTCTGCCTTCTTGACTCAGTACAGCTCCTATAGCACTACCACTGGCATCACAATCTACCTAAAATACCTTGTTAAAATCTAGAAGTGCCAAAATAGGTTTCTTTGTGACCTTCTTCTTCAACAGATCAAATCTCCTATCTGCTCCTAAGGTCCACTTAAATTCTTTCTTATCCCCTCTCATTGTTTTTGTAAGGGGTGCACAAATGTTGTTGAAGTTCCTAATAATTTTTTTGTAAAAGCTTGCTAGACCATGAAATGATATTACCTCAGTTGTGCTTCTCGGAGTAGGCCATTCGATGATAGCTCTCACCTTTTTTGTGTCCATTTTTAGACCTTCTATTGAGATGACAAATCCCAGGTACACTAACTCCTTTATAAAATTACACTTTTTTAGATTAATTAATAACTGCTCCTCCCACAGCTTCTCAAAAACCCTTCTGATGTGCATCAGGTGCTCTTCTAGGGTTCTGCTAAATATTAATATATCATCTAAATAGAAAATGACAAATTTACCTAAAAATTCTTTTAGTACCTCATTCATCAGCTGCATGAAGGTACTTGGTGCATTGGTTAGCCCAAATGGCATGACCAACCACTCATACAAACCCTCTCTAGTCTTGAAGGTTGTTTTCCACTCATCTCCTTCTCTGACATGGATCTGATGGTAACCACTCTTGAGGTCAATATTGGTGAAGTACTTGGATCCACTCAAACAGTCCATTATGTCATCCATCCTTGGCAATGGAAATCTGTATTTTATTATGATCTTGTTGATGGCTCGAGAGTCTGTACACATTCTCCACTCTCCATATTTCTTTGGTGCTAGCACTGCAGGCACTGCGTATGGACTCAAGATCTCCTGAATCAGTCCCTTCTCCAGCAACTTCTAGACCTGCCTATTTAGCTCCTTAATTTCTACAGACGTCATTCTATGTGCAGCTTTATTCCAAAAGCTCGATCCTGGAACCAAATCTATATGGTGACTAATCTTCCTTATTGAGGGTAAACCCTCAGGCACATTATCAGATATAATATCTAGAAATTACTCCAACAGATCTAGGACTTCTGTTGGGGTATCTTTGTATTATTTCTCCCTAACTCTAGGAATTAATGCATAACACATATGTTCATGCTTCAAACCATCCAAAAATTTTCTCCCATCAACTAAGCAAATTTTGGAACTACCACATACCTTTTCGTCCACCTCCTTCAAGGATTTCAGCTTATGGCGAACTCCATTATTTGTTATAGAGTAGGTGTTGGCACGACCATCATGAACTGCACACATGTCAAACTGCCATGGCCTTCCCAATAGCAAATGGCAAGCATCCATGGGCAAGATGTCACACAGGACTTCATAATGGTAATTCCAAATATTGAATTTTACCAGGCATTGCTCACTAACCAAAGCCCTATGGTCCTTCTGTAACGACGTGATCCAATATGGATGCGGGTGTCTCTTCCTCTCTAGTTGTAGCTTTGTAACCATTCATTCTGAAACAAGGTTATCTATACTACCATTGTCAATAATAATATTGCAAATATTACCTGCGCATTTACACCTTGTGCGGAGTAAGCTTTTCCTTTGATCTACGTCCCCCTCCTCATTCAGCAGGACTCTCCTTGCGATTAGTACTTCTCCTCTCTCTACTTCTTCAGAGTTCTCAGATCCAGCACCTTCTTTAGCGACCGTGGCTCTTGAATTACCTTTTGACCTCCTATTAGTCCTTTCTTATTGCTGTGGACACTCATATTGGTGATGTCCCTCTTCTCCACACTGGAAACAAGTTCCACAGAATCTTCCTCTTCCCTAAACACATCCAGCTCTGCCCCTTCCCCTTCGGTAATCATTGTTCTAATTACAGGGGCGGTAGGTATTTTCTCCCCTTTGTTCCTGATTACTACTACCTTCTCCATTCTTCTGAGAATATTCATTTCTTCTTCCACTGGTCCTTCCGTCGGTTCTTCTGCCATGACCTATTCCTCTTTGGTTTCTCTCAAACCTCCTATTGAGCTTTTCTTCAACTCTTAGGGCAAATTGGTAAGCGTCCTCTATGGTGGTCATCCTGACTAGACTTAATTCTTCTTGAATACTTGCTCGTAACCCATTAATATAATGGGATACCTTCTCCTTGTTGGCCTTTGAGTGGCCTGTTTTGATAATAATTTTATGAAACTCCTCTGTGTTTTCTTTTATAGACTTACTTGATTGCCTCAAACCTTGCATTTTATTTAGCAGGTCTAACTCATAATCACCAGGGATGAACTGCCTCTTCAGATTTTCTACCATCTGATCCCATTTTGTTATTCTCTCTTTTCCTCTTCTATTTCGCTCCAGCTGCACTCCCTTCCACCATATGCTGGCATGACTTTTCAGTTTGGTCTTAGAGAATCTGACCCTATCAGGGTCCTCAACCTCCTCGTACTCAAAGTACTCTTTCAGATCGTTGATCCATTCGATCAATTCCTCTGGATAACCTCCATCTTTGGCCTCTTCCCAATCTAGGATATGGCTTTGTATAGTCTAGCTTGTGTAGGATCTACTACTTCTTATTATTCCTCAGGCTAGCCCTCTTCTTCATCATCTTCCTCTTCACTACCTTCATCTCTTCTTGGCTCCAATCTTCTACGCATCTCTTCTTACATGGCTTGCATTTTCCTCTGCAAAACTCAGACATCTTCTACTGCTGCCATGCCTCTCCCACCAACAAGGTTTCTTCTTGGAGACATTCTGCTCACTCAATCACAAGCCCTTCCATAAATCCTGGTGCAAACTGCCTCACTTTCGATGATCTGCTTGCACACTCAGGAACTTCTGACTCTAATACCAATTGATGGAGAATAGAACTAACACAGGACATGGGACAAGGAAAACAAGAGCCAAATTTATCATTCAATAGATTCAAAATAATTTATAGAAAATATATAGGCAATTTATTGTTTGCATGCCCTTTCTCATTACAATTCTTGGGTTTTTATCGAGGCCCCAACCCTCTGTGTTTTCAAAATTTCCATGATCTACAACTGCCACCTGGCTCAATACTAGAAATTTGTATTGATGGGACTCTGGGTGAGGTGTGCGACTGGCCACCATAACCACTGGAATCTTCTTTTGAAACTGTTGTTTCGTTGCTAGTTGCCATAACTGCATCTCTAGATATAGTGCGAGAGTGGCCGACATGCTTGCTAGAATCTTCCTCTAAGACTGATGCTTCATTTTCCCATGCGTGAGTGTCCGACCTATTCAGTGGGATCTTCTTCTGAGACTACTGCTTCACTACCGCTAGCTTACCGTGCATGAAGGAATGCAGTTATGAAATCCTGGAGTGTGTGTTTTTTCTTTTGGTCATGATATCACGACATGTCATGATATGACGACAATTCTCCTCTATGCTTTCTCTCTCTGGCTCCAGTCATGAAATCATGACATGTCACGATATCACGAAATTCTTTCCTTCATGCCTTCTTGCTTCTACCTTGGTCGCGATATCATGACATGTCGTGATATCGCAACGTATTTCCATCACGTCCTCATTCTTCTACTTTGGTCACGATATGGCGACATGTCATGATATCGTGACATTTCTCTATCGCACCTTCGTTCTTCAGCTTCAATCATGATTTCATGACATGTCACGAAATCGCGATGTTCCTCCGTCACCCCTCTGTTATTCAGTTTTGGTCATGATTTCGTGACATGTCTCGAAATCGTGTCATGTCACAATTTTGCGACATTCCGTATTTCACGCCTTCTGCTCCCTGCTTTGGTCATGATTTCGAGACATGTCACGAAATCATGACATGTCATGATTTCATGACATTCTGCCCTCCGCACCTTCTGCTCCCCACTTTGGTCACGATTTCATGACATGTTGCAAAATCGTGACATGTTGCAATTTTGTGACATTCTATCCTCCACGCCTTCGCTCCCTTCTTTGGTCACGATTTCACGACATGTCGTGAAATCGTGACATGTCACGATTTCACGATATTCTGTCTCCGTGCCTTTTGCTCCCTGCTTTGGTCGTGATTTTGTGAAATTTCATGATTTCGTGACATGTCGCAATTTCGCGACATGTCGTGATTTTGTGACATTTTGTCTGCCGCATCTTCTCTCTCCTATTTTGGTCACGATATCGTGACATTTTTTCTGTCGCGATATCGTGACACATATTTTTCTTTGCAAAACACTTAGAAAAATTTTGTTGATGCAATATTGCTCTACTGCCATCGGATGCTCCTGCATCACAAGTGTTTGATCAGCTTGTGATTATTGTTTGTTTGCTGCCCCAAGCAGGGGCGTGATTGTCTTTATCAATGATTCTTTGAATGCATGCCATTTTCTTGATTGGGTGTGTATTTGTTGATTGGTGACTAAGTGTGACTACCCCCTCAAGCGACGAATCGATGAGGGAATGACCTACATGAGAAAAGTGATGAGTCGCTTGATCCAAGATGACTTGTGTAAGGGTGCCTTCAGATGTTTATCATTGAATGTGCGTGCGGTTTTCTGACATTTAGACCTATTTTTGGTGGGTTTGAACCCTTTTTGGGACGCTGTTTTGGGGATGAAATTCTCTACAATCCATCCTCCCATGGAGTGGTCTAGCTATGGTAGCCTTCTTAGGGAATAGGATAATGAGGATTTGTGACCCCGACATCTATTTTGCATGCCCGAAATGTCAAGTGCAAAAGCACTCTCATCGAGCAAGTTTATTGCTTTGTTTTGGTGCATTTTTGTGCAGTTTTTGTTGTTTTTGAAGTTTTTGCCCTATATTCATTCCTGGGTGGGATGAATACTAGTTTAGTATTCATCCCAAGGTGGGACGAGTGCTAACCAGAGCGCTCATCCCAAGGAGGAACGATTACAGGCCTAAAAGCCTATTTAAGGGCCAAAACTAGGGTTTGGGCTCATTTGCATTTGAATTTTCTGGCGATTTGGAGCTCTGAGGAGGAGGAGGCTGATTCTGCGAAGTGAAGCACTGCCAAATTTTTCCTGCTACCATGAGTGCATGAACCGGATCGAGCGACGGAGCCGAAGTGAGACCGGTAAGTGACCTTCCTCGTTATTGCTTGTATTTTGTGATTTTGTTGTTCAAATTAAAAAATGAACCCCTTAATTAAATGTATGTCGTTATGCATGACTTGTTGTTTTATGGCTTCATGAAAACTTTAGGTAAAACCCTAGGTACACAAAGATCAAAATTGAATGGAAAAACTTAGTTCAAAACTTAGTTTAAAAATTTGTTTTTTTCTTTTTAGTTGGCTTCGTAAAAAATGAAACCTTAGTTTACATGTATGTGGAAAAGACGTGATAAAAGTCTAAAATTTATTTCCTTTTTACAGTAAGGTAAACCCTAGGAAAAAAGAAAAATTTTGTTTTTTGTGATGTTTTTGTTACATGAAAACCTTAGGATAAACCGACCGCGAAACCCTAGTTTTTTAGGTTGAATGTGTGAGTTTTTAAAACTTGATTGAAAACCCTAGGTAAAAACTGTCATGTTAATTTTGTGTTGTTTGTTTTTTTTTTTTGTCTATCAGTTTTAAACTTAGAGTACAGAAACCCTAAGACTGACAAACTGTATTTGAAAATTGTTTTTGTTTGGTTTTTATTTTGTTTGCCAGTTTTAGACTTAGAGTACAGAAACCCTAAGATTGACAAACTGTATTTTGAAAATTGTTTTTGTTTTGGATTTTATTTTGTTTGTCAATTTTAAACTTAGAGTACAGAAACCCTAAGACTGACAAACTGTATTTTGAAAATTGTTTTTGTTTGTTTTTTGTTTTTTCTGTCAGTTTTAAACTTAGAGTACATAAACCCTAAGACTGACAAACTGTAAATGTTTTGAATTTTTGTGAATTTTGTTGTTTTTAGTTGTACATTGTTTTATGCATTGTTGTATATTCATGTTACTATTGTACAGTTTTTCATGATTTTAATGTTTTTGTGTTGTTTTCTTTTGCAGGTTGTGAAGAGCCGGTACCATGTACCTACTATTTTTACTGAAGCGTGGGAGGCACTGACTTTGGTTGACTAGGAGTGGCTTGATGCCCTTGGGCTCAAGCAGGTGACTCGGTTGGAGCCTATGGTCGGGGATCGGGCCTATCTGATGGCCTTGATCAACTTGTGGGATCCCTGGACCAACACCTTCCATATCCCAACAGGGGAGATGATAGTGACCTTAGAGGATGTCTATCGGATCCTTCGGATTTTGATAGATGGACTGCCGATCCGGATGACGCCACGGGATCAGCGGATAGCAGTGTTGACACGCTAATTTGGGCATGGGGAGGAGGTGGGTGTGGATAGCCCAGTGGAGAGGGCAGAGTGTGACTGCCAGATTGGTGGGATTCTGGTTCGATGGTGGCTGGAGAAGGGGGTGTTGGGAGTGAGGCATGCAGTACTTATGGGCCTCATTTCCAACATGCTGCTACCTGACTCATCAGGTGTGAGGTTCCCATGGAACCTATTGGATGTGGTCTTTTGGTTGGTGGAGTGTCCTATGGATGCACCTATGATCATGAGGTGGGGGTAGACGTTGCTGGCACAGCTCTATGATGAGTTGTACGAGGTCCGCTATCGAAGGCGGAAGGGTATTGGGTGCAGCTTTCTATTGCAGTGTTGGGCTTGGCAGCATATAGCGGTGGAGAGGTTGGTGGGGCTGTCATGGACTACTCGAGCAGAGATGGTGGATAGGGATATAGGCTACGTGGCTCTGTGGTGGTGGTCCGAGGAGCAGGGGCAGAGTCGGTAGTGGGCAGGTGTCATAGGGCACTATGTCGATGCCTTTGCTCGGCTTACTCCAGGGGAGGTGTTCTGGCACCCCTATCGGGACTGTCCAGCCTGGCCTGAGGCTGGAGAGTGGCTCCGATGGGTTCATAGAGGGCGATGGCTGATTGGGAAACATGGGACCGAGCAGGAGTTCTTCTCTTACAATCGGGTGACATGACAGTTTGGGGTGCGCCAGGGGTTGCCTAGGGAGCCCGTGGTCTATCGACACTAGGGGGATGAGAGGACTCTGACTGGCCGATCATTGCACCATTGGGCGAGGATTTTGACATAGCTATTGACATCCTAGATGTGGATGACATCGGGACTACCATGGAGTACGACCAGTGGTGGACACTACGGTGATGGCGGGGAGAGGGACCACTGGGAGGTGCCGAGGTAGCGACAGCAGGTGATGAGGGTGTAGAGGCACCAGGTGAGGGTTGGGGGGTTCTGCTAGAGGATGCAAATATGGTAGAGGTGGATGATTTTATGAGGGAGGATTTTGGGGTTCTAGAGCAGCCAGAGATGCAAGACATCCCAGAGCAGTGGGAGCCAGAGCAGGCTACTATTCTAGAGATGCCAATGCCCCAGGCAGTCATGGAGGACATGGAGGTAGGGTTGCATGCTGAGAATGCATGATTGGTGGGGCTGCTCTGGAGACGGGATGAGGAGCTGGGGGAGGCTCTACAGGAGAGGGATCTCTTGTGGACTCAGCTAGTGGAGCGGGAGACCGCATGGGCTATGCACCATCGGTAGGAAGGGGATACTGATGCGGCATGGGAGAGGGATCTTCTACGGGCACAGTTGGCATAGTGCAATGAAAATTTGGCTATGTATCGATAGCGGGAGATGGACTTGGTGCGGCATCGGTTGGAGCTGGAGGCAGAGATTAGCCACCTCGGTGGGTGGATCCCTATGCTTAGCGGAGGCGGGTCATCGCACCGCTCGAGAGGGAGTGATACTAAGCAGTCAGCATCTTCTCGATGTAGGCGACTGGATGAGGGGGGCTCTAGTAGGCATGATGCAGGGGCTAGCGACAGCCGCCCTGAGGGGTCCCATAGGACCCACACCATGGGGGGTAGTTCCCGTCGCATCGATCCTACGTGATCATGGTGGCCGATGCCCTAGGCTTAGGGGTTTTTGAGGTTTTGCTTTTTGTGAGGTCAGATGACCGATTTATTGTAGCCTATGGGCATTTTTGATGATATATATATATAGATGACTTTATTTTGTTTATACACATGTCGGCATTTGATGTTATGCTCAATGGTTGTTGAATGTGTATGTATGCATGTTAATTGATGTTGATGGATGCATATGTTATGATGAATGCAAATGTTTCTAATTTTTAGGATATGCAAATGGAATGGATGGATTAAATGTGTGATTTTTGGCGAGGGCACCATAGACTATTTAGAACTTATGGCTTTTTGTCTTAGGCGATTACTGTGGTGAATGAATTTTGCTGTATACATGCTATTTTTGTATTTTTTGATGGCAATTCGAGGATGACAGATTGCACAGGTGGTTTTAGAATGTAGTTAAGGTTTTTTGAGACTCAGATGTTTTAACCAACTAGCCAGTACTGTAATGTTATCTTCCAAGACTTTTGGACAAGGTATGAATCGGACTTGTCTTTGACCAAGTTATTTCACATCCCTGTGTGTGCAATTGAGTTCATTTATGTGGTATTTGTCAGGATACCGCTAGTGCCAGATAGGCTATCAACCAAACCTGTACTGAGGATCACCTAATTAGCTCCACTAACTCCTTTGTTGTATTTAGTCAGATTAATCTACGGTGCTATCTAGGATACCATAAGCTAGCTCATCCACATGCAAACATTGATCTATACATGAGTTAATGTGACAGATATATCGTCATGCGGGAGGTTTACCACCAGTGACCGATAGGCTATCCACCAAACCGATATTGGGGTTCACCTCATGACCTTCTGAATGCTGAGAGTTCCAGGGATTCAAGTTTGACTCCCTTATTTTCTTCAATTGTATTGGGATACTTGCTCTTTTGTAGTGATAAAAATCACTGTTTATTTTTATTATATATATTTTTTCTTTTGAGCAAGGGATTTGAATTTTGAGTGATGAGGATCACTATTGTATGTGTCGTTTGAGGTATGCACTTTGGTGGTGATGTCAATTTTTTGGAGTTTTGACTTTTGCAAAATTTTATGATTTTTGCAACTTTTTGAGAACTTGGGATTCTTGGGGAATTGGGTAGGGAAGATGCTTGTCCTTTTGCCAACTCTCAGCATTCTTGGGGTCATTCGCATAGGGGGATGAGCAAGATAACCATTTCACTTATGGTGACCTGGATTGCTTTGCAGGTTTCATCTTTCATTCACACAACTTTGGAATTTTTATGTGTTTTAACTTTGTGTTGGGATGTTACGTAACAAGGTGTGATCCAAGTAAGATTCTACCTTTGGAAAATCTGTCTGACTTTGTACAGTATTTGGCTAGAAGGCTAATGACAGCTGAGTGACAAAAACTCTAGATACATTAGGAGACTACTGACTATGGTATGGTAAAATAACGTGAATGGTGGTTTATTATAGAATTGAGAAATGTGGGAACGGATGGATTTGCCGAGTAATTATAGTTCTATGGTGCCTTTGACCTGTATGACCACAAATATGCAATGTATGGATGTGATGCTTAATGCAGCTATTATTTTTGTGTTTTTGATGGATTGATGAGGTGCAAGAAGAGCTCTTTATTTGTGATGATTTTGAGCATGTATGGAAATGAGGTGCAAATTTTTGTTGTATTTTTGATGATTTTATTGTTTTTGAATTTTCTTATTTTTGACCAAGCGATTGTGGGAATCCTTGGAGCTTTTTGGTTTGACCAAAGGGGTAATGGGCACCTTTGGGGCATTTTTTTGGGGTTGACCAAGTGATTGTAGGGATCCTTGGAGCATTTTGGGATTGACCAAGCGATTATGAGAATCCTTGGAGCATTTTGGGATTGACCAAGCGATGATGAGAATCCTTGGAGCATTTTGGGATTGACCAAGTGATTATGAGAATCCTTGGAGCATTTTGGGATTGACCAAGTGATTATGAGAATCCTTGGAGCATTTTGGGATTGACCAAATTAGAAATTTTGGAATTTTGGGCTATGGCTCTTTTAAATATGGAATGGCCATAAATGACTGATGTTCAAGGGTTCTAGTTCCTTGATTCCATCAAGAGAGGCTAGCCGGTATGTTCCAGGTCCTATTTTACTATTGATGACATAAGGACCTAACCAGTTTGCCATGAATTTGTCCCTTAGATGGGGTGGCAAGTTAGAGTTCTGTTGGTTCTCTTTTAAGACCAAGTCACCAACCTGAAAGTCCCTCAGGTGAACCTTCATGTTGTATGCCCTCTTAAGTCGCTCTTGATAGATATGTAAATGCTCAAGAGCATTAACGTGTCATTCATCGAGCAACATAAGCTGGTCTAACCGAGCCTGCCATGAAGTGTCATCATCGATGAACTCTTGCATTGATATGCGCAAGGAAGGAATTTCCAACTCGAGAGGCATGACAACCTCGAAGCCATACACCAATGAAAATGGAGTTGCCCTAGTGGGTGTCCGAATGCTAGTGCGATAAGCCCATAGGGCAAGTGGGATCTGAATGTGCCAATCCTTATGACTATCTATGACTATCTTTTTGAGGATGGCAACTAGCATTTTGTTTGACGCCTCTGCTTGCCCATTTGCCTACGGATAATAGGGTGTTGAAAAACTATGCTGAATTTTGTACTTTGTGGTCAAAGCATGCACGTCTTTGTTCTTGAATGACGTCCCATTATCCGAGATTATCTTGGATGGAATACCAAAATGACATATGATATTATGTAAAATGAACTTCAAAATGTGGGTTCTAGTCGTAGAGGTAAGCGAAATTGCTTCCACCCATTTGGTGAAGTACTCTGTGGCCGTTATGATAAACGTGTGACGACCTGATGATGTAGGGGAGATCTTTTCGATTAGATCTAGACCCCACTACAAAAATGGCCAAGCCGATTGGATCGACTGCAAGGCCTGAGAAGGTACGTGTGTCAAATTAGCATGGTGTTGACACTTCATGCACTTCCTCACATACGTGCAACAATCTCGCTCTAAAGATGGCCAATAATAGCCCATGTAGAGAATGCACTTTGCGATGGCCATACCACTAAAGTGGCCACCGCACGTACCATCGTGCGCTTGGGCGATCGCCCAAGTGGACTCCTGTTGGTCCAAGCAACGAAGGAGGATTCCTTCATAGCTACGATGGTACAAAATGTCTCCTAACAAGACATGCTTTGCCACTTTCTATTTGAATGATCATTTTGTGGCATGCATCAATCCAAGCGGGAGGTTACCTAGCTTGAGGTAATCCCTTATGGGTGAATACCAATCCTACTGATCAGAAGCCTCGATGATATGAACAACCAATCCCTCTTGAAGTTCATCCCTAGCAAAAGTTGAGCGGGAAAGAACTTGTAAGAATAGCATTGTGTTGCTATTAAGGGGAGTGGGGGAGAACAAGGACCCCTAGTTGGCATGATTCAGAAAATCATGGATTCGAGAGAACCTGTTCGGGGATGGTTCAATCTAGATCAGGTGGATTCTTGGCGTTAAGTCAGAGCTTGCACGCTCCATCATGGATTGCGATAGTGTTTTGACTTGAATGGTTGTCATATCACCAAAAATGTCTTACGGGATTAGTGACCCCAAGGAGGCCATAGTGTTCACAAAATGATTCGATGATCGAGGGAGTGCCTCGATGTCGTACCATTCAAGATTTTCTAGGAATTTGTCCACAAGGGCTTTGTAGGCCTACAGAACTAGGCATTTACACTAGAATACCCCTTTAACTTGGTTGAAAATTAGCAATGAATCACCAAAGATGTTTAATCATTTGATGTTCATGGTGATTGTTTTCTGAAGACCTATGAGCAAGGCTTCATACTCTGCATTGTTGTTGGTGCACGGGAAGTCTAATTTAAATGATAGAGGCATTGGAGTCCCTTGCGATGTAAAGAATATGATTCTCATGCCACCACCTTGCTCACATTTAGAACCATCAAAAAATAGGGTTATATCGGCCTGGGACTCAGGCTCATCAGAATCTGGTGATTCTAA
The DNA here is from genome assembly GCA_028583015.1 of Wollemia nobilis. Lineage (NCBI taxonomy): Eukaryota > Viridiplantae > Streptophyta > Pinopsida > Araucariales > Araucariaceae > Wollemia > Wollemia nobilis. The sequence goes on from JAQPPZ010003282.1 coordinate 231,598, forward strand.
GACATGGAAGACCCCATCATCCAGTAGTTCTATGACTAGAGGCTGATCATCTTCGAGAGGAGCCTCTGCTAGTTGATCAGCTATGACTTGACCTTTGATGGATTTATATCCAATAAACTCTATGTCAAACTCCATCAACAACATATCCATTTCATGGCTACTATGATAAGTATGACTCATCATGTACGCAATGGATTCTCCTTAGACACAACTACGCTATTGATGAGCATCTAGTGGCATACCTTATTGTAGCAACACTTGCCAGTAGAGCTTCTCAACATATGCATAGTTAAGTTCATAACCAACAGTGTGGATAAGGTAATCAATAGCCTATCATTTGTGAAGTTCAATTTGGTTAGCATGTTGCAGTTCCACCTAGTAGCTAAGATGTATAAGTAGATATGACACTCTGGTCTAGGTGGGAGTTGTTCCAGGATGGGGATGGTGGTAATGTCGATCCAGTCTATGGCATCTATGTCTAGATACAATGACTATGTTGGATCGGCCGGATTGTGGATGGGGGCGGTTAAGTCAATGGAGATCATGTTGATGAAATGATTTTGGTCTCCATTACCACGGGTGTGATGAATCGAACATTCTGGATGTTCTCTGTGCTTCGGATCTAGCTCTAGAGGTATTGGCATGAATGGATCGGCCCTATGTGTGGATAGGAAGACAGGGTCTGCCCTCGGCACTAATATCGCTATAGGGTCTCTGGGTGGAAGGTGTTCTCCATATGCCCAAAGTGGCAGATTCAACACTTGGTCCCACCGCATTGGGTCTACGTACCACTCATGCCCTGGAACTATGTTTAGTTGCTCAAATATGTCATTAATCTCCAAGGGGTATTGTCGCATATGATTGAGATAGGCCATCTCAGTTTCATCTTCATAATCACTGTCGGAGATCCAAAGGCCTTCGTTGGCTCCAACAACTATTTGCAACATTAGAGGCTCGTCTTGCTCGAGCAAATTGATCTGGCCCCATTGGGGTTGTTCTGCTCTCTACGATGGGGCTTGATTGTCTTGTGGTGGCACTTGCTCGATGGGAGCCACCAAAGGGAACATTGCCAAGAGGCTTTCCTGATAATCATCCATGGGGGTCACTTGTGAGTGATTGCTATCTGATTCAAAGGGATCCCATGGTGCTACCTCATATTCTGACTCATCTTCTGATGATCCTTCTTGACCTTGTCTACACCTCTCTTTTAGGTGTGTTCTTGAACTTTCTCCTCTTTCGAGCGAAGGGAAAGGGTTGTTGAGGTCAACAAGGTTGGTTGTCAACAATGGGAGATAATCTCCCAGTGTGTATGTCATGTTAGGGTTGGCATATGGATCTAATGCCAATCCCCCCTTGTTGCCTATCCCTAGGCCTTGCATGTTCTCTACCAAGATGTCTAAGGGGAGGGGGTGGTTGAACCCTACTCCTGACTTTTCGTATGGCATTTGATACCTTGGTTGGAAAAGAACACGCACTCCTTGCTCATATCCGCCTAACCCATATCCATGCCAATTGCATTGGCCAAGGTATCTCAAAGCAAAGTTTGGGTTAGACAAATAATTGACATCTTCCGCAAAGGGCTCTTCATCTTCGTCCTCTTGCATGTATGGTTCAATACCATGATCAAGGCCCCCATACACAAAGTTTGTCTGGTTTGGTGGGTAGCCTAGAGGAACAATGGTACCAATGGGGAGGCGAGGTCTCCCCATGTCCTGCATGGACTCTAGTGTGGGTGTTGCTACAATATTCCACACCAGATACTCCCCTAGGCCCGTATTGGCCATTTCAACAATGATTGTTGGTGATTGAGGGGGAGGGAACGAAAGTTCTTCCGGAGTCCACTCCATGTCGGGTGAACTAGGAGCCTCGACTTCCATTCTGGTAGGCATCTCCTCAGTAGAGATAGTTGATACTGATGGCGGTGCCTCTTCTAGGGGTTTCTTCCCTTTATCCTTCTGTGTGGCCACCGTAGGTGGCATCGTTGGTGAAGGACCAGCCGATGAAGATGGACCCGACTATGGTTTTGATGGGCTTGCCAACGGGGATGCCTATGGAATCGAACCCTGTTTAGATGGATTCAACTAAAAATCCAAATGCATTGATGGAAGGGTCGATTGCGGCATCAGCTGCACCGCATTACAATACTTGAAGGGTTCCAAGTCCGTCGAGACTACATGCACCTCCCCTTCAAATGTATACTTTAAACACTGATGAGCTATCGAAGGGACACACTTCATGTCCCTGATCCATGGCCGACCCAGCAAGATGTTATAAGCCATCTCACCTTCCAAAATATGGCACAATGTAGGTATAGTCTTTTGTCCCACCTGGATGGGTAGGACAATTGTGCCAACTATTGAGCATATCGCATCATTGAATGCTCATAGAGTGTAGGTGGAAGCCGTGATGTGAGATGTTGGCAACTTCAGATGTTTCAATGCCACTATTGTGATGATATTACTGGATGAGCCAGTGTCTACCAACACCCTCTTATACGGGATCTCGTTGACCCATGCGATAACGTGCAGGGGTGGATCCACCATATCATCAGCCACTGATTTCACTTCGTCTTCTCGAAAGGTGATGACTGGCTTAGTGCATCGTTTGACATGTCCCACAAAGTTGTTGAAGGAATTTGCTTCGTGGGGCTGCAACTCGATGGCTTTCAATATCTCCATTAGAGCCTCCCGATGGGGCGTTGATTGTTGTATGAGCTCGTATATGGAGAGCCTAGCCGACGTGGTCCTCAAGATCTGAGTGAGTTTGGTCTAAATTATGGCCATGGGTTTAGGTGGAGGAGGTTGTGTAAGGTGTTGTTGTGGTTGCGACATTGTTGGCACCTCTCTTGTAGCTACCGTAGGGGTAGCTACACTCGGATACCTCCTATTTCGAGTCACTATACTGATCATCCCTACATACCCCTGCATGGGGCAGTTTTGTGTGACCTCATTGACTTGTAGGGTCTTTTCCTGTGCATCATGGGTAGGCAAGGGGTCCTTAAAGACCTCCATTTGTTGGTTTCTTGGTGCCACGGGATTATCCACCGCTAATGTCTTGTTATCAATTAGGTCTTGCACCAAGCCCTTAAACTTCCAACAGGCATTAAGGTCATGTCCCTTCCGCCTATGGAACCTACAGTACAAATATTCCCTGTAGCCCTTCGGTTTTGGTGCATTGGGATCTATGGGTTGAACCTCGGGTAGGTTAATCAAGTTTGCCACTGACAAGCGATCAAACAGGGAGTCTCTGGACTCTGTGTAAGGTGTGAATTATCGCCTAGGGCGACGCTACTGATTTTGTTCTTGCCTCTGATTTTCTTGGTCATAACTGTTAAGAGGCACTACTTGATAGTTAGCCTTTTGGGGCTATGTTGCTTGTGCAGGCTTGGGGACGTTGATAGCAACCTGATTGACCACAATGGGTTTCTGTTGCGTGGTCCCTGCTTTGGTGTTCTTAGACCATTCTTTCTTTTTTGGTTTGGCTATCTCGCCATCCTGAATCTTGATCTCTTCAATGATTCTGGCTTGTGCCAGAGCTTCCTCTAAGGTGGCATATTGCTGCAGCTACAATAGCACTGAGATCGATCTCAAATAGCTCTTTGAGAACATTTGTGTGAGGTCGGACATAGGAGGGAGGTAGGGTAGCTTTGAAAGCAAAGTCCTCCATCGGTTCCCATAGGCCGCCATGGTTTCTTCCTCATACTACCTGAGGCTGGCTAGGTCGCTTAGTGATGCCTTCTTCTTAGTGTTGAAGGTGAAGCATTCGAGGAACGCATCCACTAGCTGATCTAAGTTGCTAATGTTGTGCTTTGGCAATTGAGTAAACCAATCCGAGGTAGGGCCTACGAACGTGGTGATAAATGTTCTCAATAGCAAAGCATCATTATCCTGAATGCCAAAGCATTGGCTCAAGAATCTAGTCACATGCTCTTGGGCATCCTCCTCACCTCTAAAGATTGCCAACTGAGGTAGCTTAAAGTGTTCAGGGTAAGGGGGTGCTGGCACTGACGGATGCACGGGATGACTACGGAGTTGGCGTAACGTGGGCTTTTGGGGCCCAGAAGTCTTGGTCTCCACAGACTCCAAGTGCTCTAGCAGAAATTTATATGCATCGAAAGATTTAATCTCTTCCTCCTTAGTTTTCTCCCATTGTGGGTTGTGGGAAACTTGAGGCCTATGGAGGGGGGGCGGCCGGCCTCCGCCTTGGTAGGGCATTTCGGCCCGCTCTTCTTCTTGCTCATACTCCTCATAGGCTTCTTGAGGAGTTTTTGGATGAGACCTATGACCATGGGTGGGTCCCCACGGAGGGAGCCCATCGTTGTTCCTGGGAGTGGCCTCTCGCTCAAGTCTAGGAGGTCTCAGAGGTAGCACTTGGTAAGGTCATGGAGACCGGTCTCGCACCAAGGGGTTGCGCCTCTCATATGGTTCTGCTCTTTGGGTGCGAGGGGTTGGAACCCTCTTAGGCACAGTGTTATGGAGCAGCTCATCTATCTGGCACCGAATGCGCTCTTTGCTAAGGCGATATAGATGCTCTAGCTATTGTTGGTCTTGCTCAAGCTGCGTAATCTACGCTTGGCGGGTGGCATGTCTGGCGACTACCAGGTCGATTTGTTCCACCATCTTGAGTCTAGGAGGCCTAGATGCCTCTCCTATGCATTTATCTCGATCGCGGTGATCCGAGATCTCTATAGGTCGCTTCCCTCTATCGAGGTTGGCGGCATTCACTCGAGGCTCTGGCCTCGTTGGGTGATTCTGATAGATAGCAGGTGCGAAGGCGCATTGCTCCCATGTTGTGTATTGCTCTTGAGGAATGTAATGGTTTTCCTCGTGCTCCCTTTCATATACGTGAAAGGGGCGGGCAGAGTTGGCTCGCCCTGTTTGAAGCACCTTGTGCTCTGGATTTTGTCTATTGTTCCTAACAGTGATGGGTGGTAAAGGAGGGATGACATAATCATGTGGCCTCTCCTCATGGACCCTCTGCTGTTCTAGCACTTCATCGCATGGTGGCCACTCATACCGAGCTTCCAAGGGAGCCTTTCCATTTATATTGAGTGCCACGTGTAAGGACTCCTCCTGAAAGGGGCTGTGCTGAGTGGGCGTGCCCCTCGAAGGGGTGCCTCTATAGTCCCATTCTGTCAAGGCACAAAGTGGACTACCTCATGGGTCAGGCTGCCAAGGTGGGATGACCAAATCCTTGGGGCTATAGCGGAGGCGACTTGTGCCCCCTTGTACACTCTCCGTAGCTTCCACCCTTGAATGGGCTTGGCTATGGGTGTACACCATGGTGGTGTTTTCCTACAAGATGCATACAATTTTGTTTCTTTTTATGATTTTTATGTTACACTAAACAAAAAAGATCACACACGCAAGCAATGATTATCTCGTTTAAAGATTAAAAGTGTGTCCTAAACCTGGTTTAGTGTGTTTTAATTTTGTTTTGAAAGCTTTTGTGAAGAACGTTTAAATGCAATATGATGGCTCTTATGGCTCCCAAAATTGGTCGCCCCTTCGATATACCATTGCCAGGCCGATATACCAACCTCTCTATATACCCGCCCTTACGTGAGGGAAACTGTTGGTACATGAGAGCAGATGGTACGTGGAACATAGGCGGTATAGAAGGGGAATCACCCTATTTTTGACACCTACCATAGAAGACTTATCCTCATGCACTGGGAATCACCCCAGCTACACTCGGTCAGATTTCGTCAGGATTTACGTCTAGCAACAGTAGCGATCGGGGTTATGAATGCAAAATTCAAGCCAAGGTGGTGATGAAATCCACCGTTGGTCTTGATCAAGGGCTGGGGTTTTACGACCAGCTCCTTGGTGTTTATGTTGCCATGTGATGTGTGGGGTTCTTTTTATTTTGCATGAAAGAAAATAAACATGCAGTGCAACTTTCCCTAAGCAAGCAAAGAACCAAAAAAATAGGAAACAGAAAATAGGAAATGATAGGAGTTCAAGACCCTTACCTCTTCTCTGCCCAAATCTGTTGGTTCTGAGTTTCTGTCCCAAAACTGCATAGACAACTATTCATCCCAGGGTGGGATGAATAATAGGACCGTATTCATCATAGGGTGGGGCAAATGCCCATTCATCCCTGGGTAAGATGAATTACAGCTCTGTATTCGCCACAGGCTAGAACGAACAGCAGTCCAGCACTTGAAAACTCGGTACCTGCAAGCAAAAAAATAATCAAGTTTTGATCAAATTTTTGATCTTAAAAATAGAGGACAAGGGTCCCACCGTGATCGCCACTGAAAGCACGAGGATACGGAAACAAAAAGGAAACTCCAAGTGCGATGCAAACGAAACTAAACTTAACGCTAAGTCCTATGAATTGAAAGTGCATGAAAGGAGAGAAAGCATGAACGAATCAAAATGAAACAAAAATCCAATAATGAAGACAACCCTTTTTATTGATGTGTTTCAGAACTCGGTTACAATTCACCTCCTCCCTTTTCAGGGGCCAGGAGCGTTAAATATGTGTTCTTGTTACATCCATGAATGCTATTCCTTCTTTCGCGTGCCCACATGTAAAATGGGTGGACCAACACGTCACCGCCACTTGTGTATATGAATTTTGACTCCTTGCTACTCCTCCAATGTCTAGATCCTACATTCAAGGAAACAAGAAATAGTCAGTAGCACCTGTAGATGAAATAAAACATGCAATCCCCAAGCCTGAGATTAGTGCCTGCAAAGAATTAAATAAAATGATGACTAAAATGAATCCAAATGAACTAAAAACTTCATAGAGGCATGAAAACATCACCTATGAGGCACTGCAAAAAGAATAGTCAAGAAATTCCTCACAGATTTGTATTCGCTCTGGGGCGGGACGAATAAACCTACAACAATTTGTCAGAAAGCACAGTCCCAAATGTCTTATCCCGGAGGCTCCAAATCACCTACAAAGTTGGGTTTAGCTAATTGGGGGCATTTTGGGAAGACCCAGAAGGTCATATTTTCCCAATTTTGCCTCTACCACCAGGAATTTGATGATGCTACCTGCACGTTAGTAAAGGCGAGAAATGATAGAAACATGATCAAAATTGCTCAAAAAAATGTGAAATTTAAATGACAACCTATCTAAGTAGCATAAAATCGAGTGCAAAAATAATAGAAGGGAAATCTACCATATATTTCTAATCACTCCGGGGTGGGGCGATTAGACTTGCAACAGTGTGGGGGGCACCCAGGGGCAGGATGCCCACCGTTTGGGGCCCGATTTTGGCACCAATCCACTTGGGATGGGTCCAAAATATCTTGTGGGGTGTTTTCAGAAAATTTAGTAGGATGTTGTGGCCAAATTTCAGGTTTGGGTTTCGAATTTGCGCTTCCAATACCCACCCTATGACCTCTCTTCCAAAAGAGATCAAGGATGCGAAAGGCACAAATCAAAAGGTGTATGTGTGGAAGTAAAATGACAGCACTTCGTTGCTCAAAATGCTCCTTCTCTCCTCTTTTTGTGGTGAGAAAACTCACCAATTTATAGACCTGGAGGTCTCTTTGGATGAGCATGCAGAGGTGCCACTTGGAAATCATGCCTTCCTAGGAGGGAGGAGATTCCTCCCTAATTAGGGGCCTCATGGCTGCCTCTGTAACTACCTCTAACGCTCAAAAATGCTCACTCACACTCCCATGCAAGGAAGGAAGAATTAAGTGGTGGATCTGAGCTGCCATTTGTCAAGATTTGACTTTTTTCCAGTCAAACCTTCTATTCACCCCACCCTGGAGTGAATATTGCTATTCGTCCCTGGGTGGGGCGAATACTAGTTTGTAATCATCCCTGGGTGGAACGAGTATGAAGCAGAGTTCCTGAAGGTGCCAAATTGACTCCTGACCTTCCAAAACTACTGTGAGAGTGGTTAGGACCACTGTTTAACCTCTGGGGGCTGCCCTTGGGGCTGTGTGTGTCAATGCGATCAGTGTTTGCAGTCACATAATCAGATTGGTGTTGTTTTGGTGTCTACAAGTCATAGCATTTCTAGTTTTTATTTTTATTTTGAAGAGGTGATGGACTTATTTTTGGATGTGCTAAATGTATTTCATAAATTATGTTACCTTTTTATCTTCTTTTTATCCATGAGATGAGGAATCCATGGTTTCATAAGGAGAGTTTCATAAGGAGAGCTACATCAATGGGTGCCAAGAGTTAAAAATTAGGATAGACATGAAATGGATTATTTTTCTAGAACTACACATAGCTCAATTATACCCATGCTAAATGCACGAAATAATTTCATCCCATGTACATGGATGCTTGGAATTATACGTCTAAAGAAGATGCATAATCACTTAATTTATAACTTTTGTCTAAGGATAGAAGTGTATGGACATGTCAAATATTAGATTTTTTGCCTTGAATGATTTACATTATACCATGATAGGTATTAAAATACATAGGATACCTTAGTTAGGCATAAAAAACTTGTAACTACTTTTATCCTATACCACATGCATGGACCTTGTGAGAATAATTTTTTATAATGTGTTTACAATAAACCTTTGTAACATTAACTATAAAATAATTTTTAAAACTATGGTATATAGATTGAAAAAAATCTCAAATTAGTTTATCTAAAAAGAAATAAGTTGATTTCTTTGGGGTAATGAACTCATTAAAAAAAATCCTTGAAATGGTGTTATAAGATATTTTTTTGTCACTTATGTTTTTTAATAACAAATCACTTATATGAATATGAATGTTTCAATATGAGATAAATTTATACCATTTTGTAGTAATTATTTTGTAGTGGTAGGTATTGGAATACAAATTATCAAATATATAGTTTTTTTAAAACTCTATATATATATATATATATATATATATTTAGAATAAAAACACTATATTAAATTAATATATTTAGAATCTATGTTTCAATGCTTATCTAAACATAAATTATGTTTTTAAATGATATATATATATATATATATATATATATATATATATATATATATATATATATATATATATATAAAAAATCATTTTTGTATTTAAAAGTTACTAAAATAACTCTATTAAATCATATCATTTAAAAACATAATTTATGTTTAGATAAGCATTCAAACATAGATTCTAAATATATTAATTTAATATAGTGTTTTTATTCTTACATATTTTAGAATTATTAATAAAGTCATTAAAATAACTTTAGAGGTTTCATATATGTCAAATCATATCATTTTATAAATACCATTTATGTATATAAATATTGGAATTTAGATTTTAAATCTATAAATTAGATTTAGTATTTTAAAATAATTTATAATTAAAAATATGTTTTAAAAGAAAAATAAATGTTATATTTTATAGAAAATGAATGTAGACAAATAAATCTAAATAAATGTATGATTTATAATATTTTTATTATGTTTTTTAAAATACTTTAAATATTGGATGTCCTAAGATATAAACTCTAAAAATTCATTGAAAATATTATATTCTTTAAGATAAAAACTAATGATAATTAAAATACTAAAAATAAAATTAAATATATATTATTTATGATTTACTTATATAAAATATAATCATAAAGTATTTTATAAAAAATATAAAATAAAAATACTTATTTTATCTTTTAAGGAAAAAAACTTTACGTAAACTATAAATACATTTAATAATATAAATAAGTTTTGTGTGAGCTCACCAAGAACTTGCTCAATTATGCTCCAACAAGCTCACTAAGAACTTGCTCAAATCTACTCTACAATCTCACCAAGAACTTGTCCAAAACTGCTCTAGCAATCTCACCAAGAACTTGCTCAACTATTCTCAATAGGCTCACTCATAACCTCATCAAAATCTATCCCAAATCTATGCATAAATATGTCTAAAACTACCCACAAAAGAGCCCCAAAAGTTATCCACAAATCCTTCTCAAAGGCTCAATCAATCATACACAAACTGCGTAAATCTATCTTGAAATCTATCCCAAGAGCCTTCTCAAAGGCTGAATCAATCATGCTCAAGTAGTACTCAAATCTCATCCATAAATCTATGTAGGCAAGGCTCAAAGACGAACTCAACAATGAATGGTAATGCACTCTACAATGGATGACAATAATGATCCACAATGATCTCAACTCAACTCAACTAAAATCAATCCCAACTCAAGTCAACTCAAAGAAGCATAAAAATAATTGTTATAGACTCAATATGTTCTAAGCTCAATCTCAATTCAACTCAACTCAAATCAATCTCAACTTAAGTCAACGCATAGAAGCATAAAGAGAATTGTTAGAGACTCAATATATTCTAAGCTCAATCTAAACTCAAAACAGAATTATAGAATTGTTTATTTCATGGGACTTGAAAAATCACCTCACACAATTACTTGACTAGGCTCAATAAACTCAACTCAACCAATCACCACAAGGGACACTCTTTCTCACAAAATCCTAGTCCAAGTATGTATCAACCAACTCAAATTTTTCCAACAATGCTCAACCACAAATCTCACATAAAAATGATACTCATATTCTTTTCAAGTTCTTTACATAACCAATGGGCTTCAACAACTATGCTTATAAAACAAGGTTTAAACACAACTCTTAAACCATAAAACCTTGAAGCATTCAACCAACCACTTTCTAAAAGGAAACCACAATCAATCCTTTTCACTCCAATTATATTTTAGAAATCAACCACCATAAGCAATCAATAGGAGAATGTGCCCATACCTTTTTGATGCCAAGAAGTTGTCCACAAAATCTGCAACACTAAACACAACTTTCCTTTCCAATATCAATAAGGGTTAGTGGACTTCAAATAATAAGCACAAGATAGTACATATATTATTTATACTATAAATACAAGGAACCCTAATCCAAGAAACCTTAATCCAAAGAATCATAATCCTAGAAACTCTAATCTAAGAAACCCTAACCCAATGAACCCTAATGCAACAGTCATGTTAGCAATAAAAATTACATGGCACAAAGACCATAGAACTATGTGTATAAAGACCATAAAACTATGTGTGTAAAGACTATAAAATTACAGATGCAAAGACCACTAAATTGTAAATGTTTGTGGTTAATGTAAGATTATATGAATACAACGATGTTCTTTCATTAGAAACCCTTGCTAAAATAAATATGAGATTGGGGATCATATTATGAATATGTGAAGAACTAAATTGGCCAAACAAGTCAGCTTACTTTAGCTTCAAAAATCTATGAGTATTTCTTAGGTGCTTTTACATTCTAGTAAATCAAATATTCTTTGTACTTGCTTCTTAAAGTTTTCTTATCAATGCACAAATCTAATATTTGTACTACTTATCTTATTCCTTCTCATGTATCTTCCTCCTTCAATATGGTGCTTCCTTCATCTGCATATCTTTAGAATCTTTAAGTTCATGGAGTGAATATAAATTAGATATATTTTATCTTGTTATATATTTTGCATAGGAACCTATCCTTTATTATATATTCCATGACTAACTCCCTCTAACTGAGTTCCACCATAAGGTAGCATACTTTTAAACTTCGTGATAGTAAAATTGACTCTTTTAGGTTCCTTAATTACTTCAAACTTAAAGTATCTCTCTAACTTGATGGTCTAATCTATCAAGTCTTCTGTATCCAAGGTCCCTATATAGCTTGAAATATAAAACCTTGGCTTACTTCTACCCTTCACTATGGTAGTCATAAATATGTATTCCATCATAAGGTTCTATGTGGCCTCACCCTTTTTCTTGACACCGTCCTCCTCATCATGAACATTTCTCTCATTTTCACTAATATCACAAATTACTATAGCACCTATATTTTGCATGCTTTTAATAGTCTTTAGTCTTACTAAGATGTTTCTTATTGTATTATCTAGATCTATGATGTATGGTCCAAGATTATTTTTACCATCTCCTCTTTTGAATCTATAAGCCATCTCTATGGTTCATTTATAATATAGTCATAACTATATGAATAATTTAGATTAAATAACTCTTGTGAACCAACACCATGAAACATACGCCTAATCTCTAATATGAACTGATGCACCACCGTATATGGGTCATATTAACAATTGGTACATAGATGTAGGAGTACATAATGGAAGTAGAAAGCATGAATGGAATTCAAAATATAAAGTTTTTCATTTTTATCTAAAAGGAAGGAAAGGTTATAATAATTACATATATCTATCACCGATATACTTTGCATTAAAATCAAGAAAATCTAAAACTCTACCTAAATTATCTTTAGCCAAAATATTCCACAAATGGAATTCTATCTCCTATAGTGAACCAATACACTACATATATTATTCACATCAAGAATCTAGGGAACCCTAATCCTAAAAATCTTAATGCAATGGTCATGTTGACCACCAAACTATATGGTGTAAAGACCATAAAACTAAATGCATAAATATCATGGAACTACATGTGCAAAGACCATAGAACTAAATGCACAACGACTATAGAACTACATTGGCAAATACCATAAAAATATAAATTTTTTTTTTCAATGCAAGTTTGTGTGAACACAAGGATGCTCCTACATCATAGTCATAACATTGCTAGTTTTTATTTTTCTTTTGAAAATGTGATGGATGTGCTAAATGTATTTCATAAATTATGTTACCTTTTTATCTTCCTTTTATCCATGAAGTGAGGAATCCATGGGTTTCATAAGGAGAGCTACATTAATGGGTGCCAAGAGTTAAAACATTGGATAGACATAAAATAGATTATTTTTCTAGAACCACACATAGCTCAATTATACACATGCTAAATGTGGGGAGCAATTTCATCCCATGTACATGGATGCTTGAAATTATACATCTAAATAAGATGCATAATCACTTAATTTATAACTTTTGTCTAAGTATAAAAGTGTATGGACATGTCAAATATTAGATTTTTTGCCTTGACTGATTTACATTATACCATGATAGGTATTAAAATACATAGGATGCCTTAGTTAGGCATAAAAAAACTTGTAACTACTTCTATCCTAACTACTTTTATCCTATACCACATGCATGGACCTTGTGAGAATTATTTTTCATAATGTGTTCACAATAAACCATCTCAAATTAGTTTATCTAAAAAGAATTAAGTTGATTTCTTTGGGGTAATGAACTCATTAAAAAAAAATCTTTAAAATAGTGTTATAGGATATTTTTTTGTCACTTATGTTTATTAATAACAAATAACAATATGAATGTCTCAAGATGAGATACATTTATACCATTTTGTAGAAATTATTTTATAGTGGTAGGTATTGGAATACAAATTTTCAAATATATAGATTTTTTTTTATTGTTTATATATATATATATATATATATATATATATATATATATATATATATATATATAATTTTTGTATTAAAAAAGTTAGTAAAATAACTCTAGAAACCTCATATCTATTAAATCATATCATTTACAAATATAATTTATGTTTAAATAAGTATTGGAACATAGATTCTAAATATATTAATTTAATATAGTGTTTTCATTCTTACATGTTTTAGAATTATTAATAAAGTCATTAAAATAACTTTAGAGATTTCATATATGTTAAATCATATCATTTTATAAATACCATTTATGTATAGATAAATATTGGAATTTAGGTTTTAAATTGGATTTAGTGTTTTAAAATAATTTAGAATTACAAATATGTTTAAAAGGAAAAAATAAATGTTATATTTTATAGAACACATATTTAAAAAACATATTAAATATATAATAAATCATACATTTATTTAGATCTATTTTTCTAGATTCATTTTCTATAAAAAGTGTAAAATACTTTTAATATTAGATGTCTTGAGATATAAACTCTAACAATTCATTGAAAATATTATATTCTTTAAGATAAAAACTAATAATAATTAAAATACTAACAATAAAATTAAAAACAATTATATATTATGTATGATTTACTTATATAAAATATAATCATAAAGTATTTTATAAAAAGTATAAAAAATGGTTAAGAGAAAAAACTTTACTTAATGTATAAATACTTTTATTTATTAATATAAATATGCAATAGATTATTTTATTTTTAAACGAGGAATGAAAAAACAAAGGTATGAATTATTAATTCAGAGGAGAGGACATTTCACAATTTTAATCCAACCCTCGTTTCACACTCTTGTGTGGCGAAAATATAAACGGGATTCTAAACATTGCCAATTAATTCTTGCAGCCCTTAGTACATTCAGCTTAGGACACGGAAGATCCCATGAAAATAGTGAAATAAAAAATATGATGATAATCTAGCAACCACCTAAATATGCATTCTGCTATTCCTTTAGTTTTCCTTGGCCTTGTGTGGAGGGCAGTACACAACCATAGGGCTTCTTACTCTGTACTTGCTAAACATCCAAGTTAATGAACCTCCTAGAATGGTGCCTGCAGGCAGGCCCCCACCTTCAATTTTCAAAATGTACGACATTGTTTGGTTCACAGATGTGAAAGACAGTGTTTTCGGTTCTACCTCCATGCTCATTCCAGAGGGTGGAATTATTATAGCTGAGTACGAAGATTCGGCAGGTCCCACATTCGTTACCGTCCTCAAGAATGTGGCCGAAAGTGGCTTGCCTGGTTTTGGGACAACCATCATGGATGGGTAGTTGAGTTCCCTGGCTCCTCTAGCTCTGTCTTTAGTTACATTAGAGGAGCAGCTACTCTCATCTCCTGTCGCTAAACGCAAAGCAGTAGTGTTGTAACCTTGGCTGCATAGAAAATTTATATAAGAATCCACATCCGCGTCATACACAAGTCCGGGATCCACGGCCTCGACAGGATTGATGTGGCCTGAGCCATATCCCAACTCTGCATCTTCGTTGCCATTAAGCTTGTCGTTCAATGGAATAGCTGTAAATCATATAAGAGAAAATTATAGAGTACTCATCGTTTAGATAAAAACAAAATGGAGCCATATCGACCGATGCCATACCTGTGGTCATTAGAGCAGATTTAATAGCAGCTGGAGACCAACCAGGATGAAAGGACTTGACATAGGCCGCAGCTCCACTGGCATGAGGAGTGGCCATAGATGTTCCTGAAGCTAAATTGAAATCCACCGTGTCTTCTAGAAAGGGTACAACCTTAGACCAAGCTGCTAGGATTTCCACTCCCGGAGCAACAATGTCGGGCTTATAACAAACACATCGAATCAAATCCGCTAATTAATATAGCAACATAAAAAATATGAGTAGAGCATTCGGATACCTGTTAAATTTTAACATGGTTATACCTTGAGAAGGCTTGGCGTAAAGGGATTTGGACCTCTACACGAGAATGTGGCAAGTATAGGTGCCACATCATTATGGGGATTAACAGTCTTAAATATTTTTGCAAGCGGAGAGCTGCAGCATAGTATACAAATGTTAAAATTCAAATTTCATTGGAAAAAATTAGGATCATGTTTTCATATAGACCACAATAAATAGGCAATAGTTATAACAAAATAGGTTTTATGTTATTTTTATAGCAGATTCATCCCAAATTAGAATGTGTTTCTCTGAAAGAGTGCAAGTTGAAACTGACATACGTGTTCTATAAAGTTTTGACTGAATGTCACCGATAAAATCACCTTGAAGAATTGATGTAGGCCTTGATTTCATTTGCTTTCTCAGTTGATATTACTGTCTCAGGAATAGGATACGCCACAAAGGGTGTTTCGGGATCAAAATAGTCCGACGTAGAAATAGTCCCAGCTCCGCCGGCTTCTGCAACTGCTCTTAAAGTTCTCCCGTCGCAGAGGACTATCTTTCCTTCCACTTTGTTGCTATCCAAACTATAGAATTCGCAATTGCTGAAAAACGCCCCACAGGGTAAATTTTTGGGGGTTTAAGAGGAAAGTAAACTTAGAAATAATTGCAGGCACTCACCGTGACTGTTCCGAGGAATAACCAGCAGAGATATTGGGGGCGTCCCCCCCGTATATCAGAGGATACCATGGATTCTCCATTGAATACGTATTCAAAGAATTTCCCTGCAAATACATCGGAGAAAACTATTATTCACAGGACAATACAGGCTTCACTGAAATGACAAGGTTATAATTCAAGTTTTACTCACATCTAAGGACATCTGGTTTCCCAATAGAAGTGGAGTTATATACTGGCGATCGATGGTACTGGCACCCACGGTTAGAGTCCACGGAGAAAAATTGCTTATGACGTGCTGAAATCCAATACAGTTTCCTGCAGCATTTGATACCAAAATCCCTCTTTTCATGGCGTGGAATGCTCCGATTGCAATGGCGTCGTAAAAGGTACCCGCAGGTGTGTCTACCCCGATGGAAAGAGAAAGGACGTCCACTCCGTCATGGATGGCGTCATCAAAAGCAGCAAGGATATCTGCATCGGAACAAAATCCATAGGGCGCCCAACAGACCTTGTAAACGGCAAGCCGTGCGCCAGGGACTCCTCCGCGCGCATGTCCGGCGGCCACCCCCAGCAAACTCGCGTTTCTCACAACATTTCCAGCGGCTGTGGATGCCGTATGTGATCCGTGTGCAAACGCGTCTCTCGGTGACAAAAACTCTCTCGACGGATCACCATGGTTCCCCTTGTTGTAGAAAGTTGCACCAATTACTTTTCTGCCTCGATTAAGAAAGGAAAAACAAATTTTATTTTCAACATTCAACAAAACTCTCCAATAATTAATTCAATTGTAGTAATAATCATAACAAACCAAGAATGATCATGACCTGTTACAGCCTTTGAAATCTAATGTGGTCTGGCACTTCCCCTTCCATTTGAATGGAATCGGACCAAATTCTTCGTCGGTAAAGCTGGCCGCTTCCGGCCATATTCCTAAACATATAAGCAATTAGTCGAGAAATGCAATGTGCTGGATTTTATTTAATTGCATATGTACCATAAAATATTGAGCAATAATCGCAATAGATACCTGTGTCCATTACCCCAACGATAACATCGCTTTCGTAGCGCAGATTCCTCCTGGCTGTCTCCGAAAAGCCCATAAAATCCCATGATCTCGTCGTCATAACCTTTTTTCCTTTATCTTCAAACACCGTGACGACGCCATGCATGTCTAGACGCAGTAAATAATGACCATGCATTCAAATTTTTATCATTCGAGAAACCAGTGTTTTCGCAAGCCGTGTATTAGACAATTAATCAAAACATTTATAAATTTAAACTTCAATAAGTCTCAACTACTGTGGACGTTACGTTTTATCTCATCTGCTCTAAAATTATGTTATGTGTCTAAAATACTATAGAATGCAGGTAACGATTGATTCAAAACCCATATAAAAAAATCATAATCATAAAATGATAACTATAGAATGCAGGTAACGATTATGTAATTTTTTTAATTTTTTAAAATGTACGTATACACGCTAACAATGAAAATCACCTATAAGGGGCGGAGGTCAAAGGTTCAAATTTCGGGTTTTGCTGAACTGAATGCTTGTCCCTTTAGTGGTGCTTTCAGCGGCGTAAAAGGTTTAAAATGATTGTGGCATAGTGGTTATAGGGGCGGACTGCACGAAGATCTGTGTGGCAGCTTCGCAGAATACTGTGACGGCCATAAAAGGTGGACAGCCTACCCCAATTCCACCATATAGAAAAGCAATGAAAAAAATTTAGCTAATAATAATATATAACACTAATAGGAAAAAACTAAAATAAACAAAATGTAAGGAAGTATAAGAATTAGTTCCTTAGAGTGTTACTTGATAACCGTAGCGCTTCAAATGGAGTGAGCCAAGCAGCAAATCCATTAAAACTCTTCCCATAACTGTACGCCAAATGTTCTTTTGCTGCTTCATGGCTGGAAATAATACGAATGTTTTATCAGATATATTAATACAGTCGCCGTCCGAGCAAAATGTATATATATATATATATATATATATATATATATAAAAGAAGGAATTTATCACCTTTCAAAAGCAGATGTAAGCATATCAAGGTGGGATACAGCAGCCACCGTATGAAAATCTCCTTCAACCTTGGAAGGAATTTCACCCAAATATACGATATAGAGCTGATGAAACGCATGTTCAATTTATTAATTGATACAAATATTTGACAATCTACAACGTTATATCAACATAAAGAGAATCAGGTGTTACTACGCCCTCTTTTATTTTTATTGGTACCAATTCAAATAGTTTTTTCATATACATAAGGTAATTTGATTGCCAAAAAAAAAGAAAAATGAACACACCTTTCTTTCCGATATTTGAGATTCAAGCGCGTAGATATTAATGTCAAGGTGTACAAGAAGTAAAATCATCGCTGTCAGAAAATGTTTTCTTCCTGATTCTGCCATGGTTAGTCCAATAATGGGACTCTTTCACGTCTCCAAATTGGAAGGCAGAAGCCCTTTTAACACCTTGTATTGTGAATATAACGAAGTCATGAGTCAGGCTTTCGGCTTATTTCTTTTGCACAAAAATCCACACATGAACGTTATCTTCGACGTCCTTTGCATGTAACCCAATTACGATAAATGTTCTAAACCGTTGTTCTGTCGTTATTCTTCTTCTGCCGATGCAGACAATTCATGTTTGATGTTTTCTTGCATGTCTTTATTAGATCGATATTTTCAACCCGATCAGCGATATAAATTTACCTACAAATATTATTTTGTTGTCAATGTCTCGAATTAACCGGGTGAGATTTACGAAGGCGATGGCGTTTAGAGGCGGTGATATTAAGGAGATGGGCCCGAACATTCAAATTTGGCATATTGACTAAGCTTATACAATGTTATCTTATCAATGGAATATATACTTAAGACTAGTTCTGCTTCACTAAAGTAAATAATTCATATTTTTTTGGTTTTTAATACTTTAATAAAGCAAATAGTTGAAATTTTGTTGAGTGGTTTAACGTTAGTAAATAAGATAGTAATTTAAAAATGGTTAATACATTAAGAGTTATCATGCCCAAATGCTTTTGGAAGAGGAAAATGAGTGTGTCTATATAGAGAGGGCGCCAAGGAGGAGTTAGCTCTAATTTTACATTAATTTTTAATTAAATAAAAGTTATTAAAATAAAAATAAAAGAAAAAAGAATGAAATAAAGATAAGTATAATAACAAAGTTATGAGAAGAATTATGTTAATGTTTTAATCCTGTATGGGAGCATTTTGCAGGTTAAATGGTAATAGGCTAAGGGTAAAAGTTATTTATATTATAGAGCTAAGCCAAATTTTATGTACCAATGTTAACTATAAAATTTAACTTTAGAAATTATTAAAGGTTTTCAAAAATAATGATAATATATTGTGTACTTTAAAACCTTGAAAAAATGTTATACTTGAAGGATTTTAAAACAATTACCAAACATAACAATTCTTTCATACAGTAATAAGATAAGGGTAGATATTATTTATATTATTGATCTAAGCCCAAATTTACATACTAGTATTAACTATAAACTTCAATTTTAAAAAGTATTGAAGGTATTCGAAAAAATATAACATATAGTGTACTTTGAAATCTTAAAAAATATTATACTTTACAATAATTGTCAAACATAGTAATACTTTCATATAATTTTTATTGTATTGTTGAGTTTGAGTTTTTAGGGACTAAGATGACTTCTAAGCATACTCTTATGCTATTTTGTCTCACTCTATTGATGCTTTTCCGCTTTCATAGACTTCATAATTTCAATAGAGTGGCATGTATGCTTTCTTTGAAAGTCATAGTTCAAAGTGATACATAATATGTATACATTTCATATGTAAGTATCCATGAATAGTAGTTGTCTAAGAAGTTTTACTTTATATTTTTTTTTTTTGATTGGTTGAAAGGGTGTTGAAAGGTCCATGAACCTTGTACAAGTATAATTTTACATGTTATTCAAACCGACCGAAGAGGCCCAAGAGCTAAAGATCAGAGAAAAAGTCAAACACCACAAGAAGAAAGGTGTCGCGATATCACGATATGTTGCATTTTTACGGTTCCAAGCATATAGAAAAGCAAGGAGGAAAAGGTGTCGCAATATCACGACATGTTGTGCCGTCGCGACCAAGGGAGGAAAATATGTCACGATATCACGACAAGATGTAGCATCGCAGCTGAAGGAGAGAAAGTGTCGTAAAATCGAGACATGTTGCAACGTCACTACCAGAATAGAAAAGTGTCGTGATATCACGACAAGTTTCGTCGTCGCGGCTAGAGGAGGAAAGGTGTCGTGATATCGCGACAAGTTGAATCATCGAGGCCCAAGAAGAAAATATGTCATGATATCGCGACATGTTGCATTGTCACGGCCATAGGAGAAAAAGTGTCACGATATCGTGACATGCTACATCATCGCGGCTATAAGAGAAAAGGTGTCGTGATATCGTGACAAGTTGAATTATCGTAGCCAAAGGAGAAAAGGTGTCATGATATCATGACATGTTGCAATGTCGTGGCCAAAGGTGAAAAAGTGCCACGATATCGTGACAAGTTGCAACATCGCGGCCAAGGAGAAAAGGTGTCGCGATATCACGACATGTTGCAACATCGTGGTCGAAGGAGAAAAAGTGTCACGATATTGTGACAAGTTGCATTGTCGCGGCCAGATGAGGAAAAAGTGTCGTGATATCGTGACATGCTGCAATATTGTGACCAAGGAGAAAAAGTGTCACGATATCGCGACATGTTGCATTATCATGGCCAAAGAGAAAATATGTCGTGATATCGTGACATGTAGTAGTGCCATAGCCAAAGGAGAAAAAGTGTCGCAATATCGCGACAAGTTGCATTGCCACTGCCAGATGAGGAAAAAGTGTCGCGATATCCCGACATGTTGCATTATCGCAACCAAATAGGAAAAGTTTCGCAATATCATGACATGTTGCATTATCACGGCCAAAGAGAAAAAGTGTCGTGATATCGCAACATGTTGCATTATCACAGCCAAAGAAAAAAAGTGTCGTGATATCGCGACATGTTGCATTATCGCGGTCAGAGAAAGGTGTCGCGATATCACAACATGTTGCATTATTGTGGCCAAAGAAAAGTGTCGCGATATCATGACATGTTGCAACATCACGGCCAAAGAGAAAAAATGTCGTGATATCGCGACATGTTGCATTATCGTGGTTAGAGAAAAGTGTCGTGATATCGCGACATGTTGCATTATTGTGGCCAAAGAAAAGTGTCACGATATCGTGACATGTTGCAACATCGTGGCCAAAGAGAAGATGTCGCGATATCACGACATGTTGCAACATCACGACCAAAGAGAAAATATGTCGTGATGTCACGACATGTAGCAACTCTGTGGCCGAAGGAGAAAAAGTGTCACGATATCATGACATGATGTAACGCCACGACCAAAGGAGAAAAAAGTGTCGTGATATCGTGACATGTTGCAACATCCCGATCGAAAAAGAAAAAGTGTCATGATATCGTGACATGATGTAACACCGCGACCAAAGGAGAAAAAGGTGTCGCGATATCGTGACAAGTTGCAATGTTATGCCCACAAGAGAAAGAAATGTCGCAATATCACGACAAGTTGCAACGTTGCACCCATAGGAGAAAGAAATGTTGCGATATCATGACATGTTGCATTTTTGTGGCCAAAGGTGAAAAGTGTCACGATATCACGACATGTTGCATTTTCACTGTCGAAGGAGGAGAAGGAAAAGGTGTCATGATATCGCGACAAGTTTCAACAACATACCAAACCAATCCCCTGGCAAAAACTCACATTGTGCAAAAATTGAAACTTGTAGGATCATTCCTTAGGCTGATGGGGAAGGATTCTCTCCACACTTGAATGTCAGATTTTTCGACTCCCTTGTTTGCAAGCTAATCCACCACTTTGTTTCCTTCCCGGTATTGATGCTTAATGGTTAATTATGGGTAATTGCCAATTAGGGCCTTGCAATCTTGGAAAATCGAAGCAAGGGCCCAAGGAGGCTTAGCGGTACCATTGAGCTAGTTAATACAGTGCAACGAGTCTCCTTCGATGATAAGTTTATTGATGGTCAACCCTTCCATGAGGATCAAACTTTGGAACAAGGCCCGTGCCTCTACCATATTGTTGGATTGAATTCCCAGGTTCTGGGCAAAGGCCAAAATTATTTATCCTCTATGATTTCTAAGAATTCCCCCTCTGCCAGCCGCTCCTGGGTTGCCTTTAGCCACACCATCAAAATTGAGCTTATGCCACCCAGTAGGTGGTAAGACCCACTTGATGATGGACCTGTCAACAGAAATACGAGGTATGATAGAGATGTTAGACAGATTGAAAAGTTTGGTTAGGTCCGATTCTAATCCAGGAGGGGGGGTTTTGAAGACAAAACAAGAGAGGCATTCTCCGCAGCAAGGGTCATGATTTTGACAACGATAATCTTCATATCAGTGGCTTGATTTTTGAAAATTCTAGCGTTTCTCTCGAGCCATATCTACCACAGGTAAAGGTGGAGGCAAGCTTGCCACATGAATTTTAGTTGGTTGCTCTTGAAAGGCCGGGGCAATTGCTTAAAAAGGAGGGGAATGGACTGTGGGAGGACAGTGGAGATGTCAAAGGTGTTATGGACCTGGTTGAGAACTGCAAGAGAAAAGGGGCATTCCAAAAAATATGCGAAGTAGACTCACAAGCATTTTTGCACAGGATACACCAATTGGGAATGAGTAACCCCCTGATTATCAAGTTGTTAATGGTGAGGATTTTGTTTTGGATGGCCAACCAGGAAAATAATTTGACCTTGGGAATGATCTTGGGGACCCAGACCTGATTTGATAAGTCCCAACCATTAGTGGGAGTTTCTTGACTGTAGTAGGCTGATTTGATAGTGAAATTTCTAGATTCTTCAAGGTTCCAGACCATGGAATCGTCTTTGTGAGAGTTCAAGATGATGCAAGTCCTCAACAAGTTTTGTAATCGCCTGAGAGCCTCGGTGATATGCCTGGGCCCATTAAGAGCTAGGTGTTTCCATTCATGTCTTGTAGGACCTTGGTTAATGAAGTGGAACACCTTATCTCCAAATGTGGCTTCAGTAGTCGCCTTGAGCACTGCAAGATGCGGATCTTGGCTGAGGTTTATCATGGATCCATGGGTCATCCCAGAAATGGATGGTCATTCCAGTTCCTAAACACCACCTTAAGCCTTCCATGATGATTTTCCTTGTTTTGATTATGCCATTCCAGAAATAGGATCTGATAGGGAGGTTGTGCTCTCCAAGAAAGGACAACTGGTGGAGGTACTTAGCTTTAATGATATCAATCCAAGTGACTTTTTCATTGATGGTAATTCTCCAGGCCTGCTTGGCAATGAGGGCCAAGTTCATCTGCTTGATGTCTCTGAATCTGAGTCCTCCATCCTTTTTCTTGGAATAGACCCTATCCCAGGCGACTATAAAAAATTTGATCTTGTTTTCATTTCCATCCCAATGGAATCTACGTTCAATTTGTTCAATTTTTTGGCATATGGTAGTTGGAGCTTTGAAAATAGATAAGAAAAAAATAGGGATGCTTTGAAGGCAAGCTTGAACCAGAGTGGCTTTGGCTACATGGCTGAGCATTGAGCTTTTCCACCCCACTAGTTTCTTGTTGAGGTGATCTAAAATAGGATTCCACATAGCCGAGACTGATCTACCATGGAAAAGCGGTAATCCAAGATAAGTAGTTGGAAGACTCCCAATGTTGCACCCAAGGATCTCAGCAATCCTATTTTGTCTGTGATTGGGAGTATTGAGAAAGTATAGCTTGCTTTTGCGATAGTTGACTTTCTGACCAGCCACCTCTTCATAAGAATCAAGAATGTTCTTAATGATTTTTTCTTCAGGAACAAAAGCATTAGAGGATAGAATAGTATCATCAACAAATTTTTGATGGGATATGGCTTTGGAAGTTGAGGTTGGTTTGATCCCAGAAACAAGACCACTGTTGTAGGCAGCTGAAAGGGTTCTTCCAAGGGTTTTGGCCAAAATGATGAAGAGAAAGGGGGAAAGAGGGTCCCCTTGACGGATGCCCTTGAAACTTTGGAAGAAACCTATAGGTGAGCCATTGATAAGAACTGAGAACCAAGCAGTCGAGACACATTCATGAACCATATTGATCCATTCTTTGTGAAACCCAAACTTTTCCAGGACTTCGAATAGGAATTTCCAGGAGACCCGATCGAAAGCCTTGTTCATGTCAATCTTAAGGAACATGCTGGGTTTTTTATTTTTTGATGCCGAGTGGGCCAGTTCGTGGACATTTATCACTCCATCCGAAATGAATCTGCCTTTGATCAAGCTCCCTCGATGATGGAGGGAAGGATGTCTTTCAACCTATTTGCCATACATTTGCCATTACTTTATATTATTTTGATAGCAAATATTAAATTATGTATAAGAATAATAAAACCAACTAGTGTAAATTTTATGTTTTATTTGTAACAATGTACTTTGAAACCTTGAAAAATATTATACTTGAAGCATCTTGTAATAATTGTAAAGCATACTAATGCTTTCATGTAATTAGTATTATATGGTTGAGTTCAAGTTGTTAGGGGTTATGATTCTAAACTTCTACTTTATTTCATGTTCATATTTTGATGTATTATTATACTACAATGACACTTTTACCAAGGATATTGATCTTAGAGGTGAATCTTGGAATATTCAACTTGTATAGGTTGAATTATAATGACAAGAAAGTGTACTACTTATTGTGTGTTATTACAAATGTTATATATATTCATATGTTTTAAAATGGATAATGTTGTAATTTTTGTGTCTCATTATCGATGGTAAATTGTTTGGGTTGCATATATTTATATATTTTGTAATAGGTAAATTATGTATGTATGTATATTATTAATGAATGATGTAGCTAACCTCTAGGGAAAATATGAACCACCTATAGGTGAATTAGTAATGCTTAAAACAATAAAAAAATTATGATTTGAGTGCATGAGACACACATAAGAGTAGGTATATATGCATTTCAAAAAGACTTGAATTATAATTCATAATTGGATACACATATAAAAGGTATTCTATCAATATTTAGTGTCAATAAGTGCCTCCCAAGGTTATATTGGGTAGACTCCCTGAAATTTCTTGGAAACTATATGATATAATTAATCATCATGTTCATTATTTTTAAAATTTATTATTTACTTGATGTAAGATAGAATATGTTTCCTTGTATACTAAGCTATTAAATAACACAAGATTATACTGATAGTGGGGTGAACAGTATACGACCACTTTTTACTTTCTTTTCAAATCATTATCAATTAATGTCCTTAATTACAATAACCAAATATAGCAATGTGCATTAATAACTCAGATAACAATAGTAAGCAAGAGAACAAGTCACCATACATAATTGAGACACAATATTTAATGTGGTTCCCCCAATGTGGGGTATTCCACAAGATAATCTCCTTATAATATTTCACACAGAAATAAGGATTCTTATCCAATACAATAATTTCTTTGATTTGCTCAAAGCTAGGTAATAACAAGCTCACACAGAACTTGTCCAAATCTACATAACAACCTCATACAAAACTTGTCCAAATCTACTCAACAAGCTCACATAGAACTTGTCCAAATTTGCTCAACAATCTCACATAGAACTTGCTTAACTATGCTCTACGAGCTCACATAGAACTTGCTCAAATCTACTCCAACAAGCTCACTAAGAACTTATCCAAATATGCTCTAGAAAGCTCACCAAGAACTTGCTCAAATATGCTCCAACAAGATCACTAATAACTTGCTCAAATTTGCTCAACAAGCTCACCAAGAACTTGTCCAAAATTTCTCTAGAAAGCTCACCAAGAACTTGCTCAACTCTACTTAATAGGCTCACTCAAAACCTCATCAAAATTTATCCCAAAATTATCCACAAATTTGTCTAAAATTATCCACAAATATGTCCTAAAAATTGTCCACAAAGCCTTCTCAAAGTCTCAATCAATCATACACAAACTACCATAAATCTATCCAAAAATCTATTCCAAATGCCTTCTCAAAGGCTCAATCAATCATGCTCAAGTAGTACTCATCCACAAATGTATGTAGGCAAGGCTCAAAGATGAACTCAACAATGAATGTCAATGCACTCGACAATGGATGATAACAATGATCTACAATGATCTCAACTCAACACTCAAATCAATCTCAACTCAACTCAACTGAAGTCAACTTATAGAAGCATAAAGAGAATTGTTAGAGACTTGATATATTCTAAGCTCAATCTCAACTCAAATTAGAATTATAGATTTGTTTATTTCATGGGACTTGAACAATCACCTCACACAATTATTTGACTAGGCTCAATCAACTCAACTCAACAAATCACCATAAGCGACACTATTTCTCACAAAACCCTAGTCCAAGTATGTATCAACTAACTCAAATGTTTCCAACAATGCTCAACCACAAATCTCACATAACAATGATACTCATGTTCTTTTCAAGTTCTTTACATAACCAATGGGCTTCAATAACTATGCTTATAAAACAAGGTTTAAACACAACTATCAAACTAGAAAACCTTGAAGCATTCAACCAACCACTTTCAAAAAGGAAACCACAATCAATCCTTTTCACTCCAATGATATTAAATAAATCAACCACCATAAATAATTAATAGGAGAATGTGCCCATACCTTTTTGATGCCAAGAAGTTATCCACAAAATCTGCCACACTAAACACAACTTTTCTTTCTAATATCAATAAGGGTTAGTGGACTTCAAATAATAATCACATGATAAAGCATAACTCAAATTACACATTTTTACTCCAACTCAATAAACACATCCACAAAATTCTTTCTTAATAAAACCCATATCAAAAATAATAATCAATAATCCTCTCAAAAATTACTTTATAAAAACTCCTTATTTCTCCTAAATTTAATTCTCAATAACCATCAATTAAATCATTAACTCATCAACCTTTGAAATAATAATCACAACCCTTAAAAACAAAGTTTAATTAAAAATTTAATTTCCTCTAACCACCTTATAACTCCAACTTAGGGCCTTAACAAAAATAATTAATGCAAAAACGTATTTACCTCCTCAAGGGGATTCAAACCCCCGAATTTCCCACACCATGAGTGCCTTAGCCGTAGTTAAGGTTGCTACATGAGCTAGCTGCTCATTCAGAAGGGAAAGGCACAATGTGCCTAAAACCCTTTCCTCCTTAAGCCAATTGAAAAACACCAAAGTGCTTTTCTTCCATGCCTACCAAACATAGTCAAGGGGATTCAAAACCTTGACATTTCATCTACCCCATACCTTAGCCAAAAGCTAATTGCCAATGCATCACGTTGCCAACTATACCTTTTGTATTGACCTCACTTTATCTTATTCGATGCTTCCACTTTCCAAAGGATTTCACACGAGCTCTTATTCGAATTCTTTTTCCAACAATTAATTCACGAGCGAGGATTCTCTTTGATTACTTTTGGTACCCTTTTATATAGTCTCCTCATTATTTTGATGACGTCAATGGAAATATTGCATATTTAATTTTAAATTTTAATTTTAATTTTAAATAATTAAAATTTAAACTAAATATTAAAAATTAAATATCTCCATCATCGGGGCACCTTTTTCAATGAAACAAAAGGTTAACCTAGGTTTAAAAAAACCCATTTCAAATATGCCATTCATGGTTTTCAATAAAACCTTTTATTTTGCCTACCTTAGTTCTCACAAAATCTTTGTATATATCCATGCTCTCTGAAATATCATAAATGCTTTGGTCATCAAAACTCAATGTGATCCATGTGACATCAATGACAACATAAAATAACTCAAATTTCCAACAATATCCCCCTTTATGATTGATGGCAACACCTCTAATGCAAAAACCACAATCACTGCAAAAACCATATCTGAGAATCAAAGTTGCTTCCCCTAACTCAATACTCTCTATGGAGATTGATCCTCCTAATTCAATGCTCTTTGGAGGCTACTCCCCCTAACTCAATGCTCTCTCCCTTACTCAAATCTATACTCCTTTGACATCAATGGCAAAAGGGACACCTATGGGGCTAAACAATATGACTCTTAAGCATAGCCCCCTCACCACCTTCTATCTTGAGGTGATTAATTTTGGGGTGGGAGTACTTTTACTCTAAAATTACAATGTTTCTTTCCTCTATCAACTTTCTTCTTCTCTTGATGAATCATTTGATCTTCTTATCTTGAACCTATTTGACCTTCTTGTCTTGAACCTTTTTGGAATTGAGCCCTACACCATTTTGCAATATGCCCAGAGTTATTGCAATTAAAACACTTAATTTTTTTATTCCTTGGATGTGCAACTATCTTAGGAATTCTCCTAGTGAAGTCATATCCTCTTCTATTATGAACCCTGCAATTCATTTCCTTGTGACCAAACTCATTACATGAGTAGCAATACCCACGAAAAAGTTGTCCTCTCCCATATTCTTGTCTTTCATGTGTCCTGTTCCATTTGTTTCTTACTTGTGCATTGTTACTTTCCTTGTTGAACTTTCTATTATCCAGATTATCCTTAGAAGTCTCACTCTCTCTTTCACTTACTTATTTCGACTCTTCTTCTTTTTTGGTGTTTGAGCTTGACTCTCTTTTTTTTGCTTCATGTTTCTCTTGTTCTTTTTTAGAACTAAGTCCTGTTATGATAATTGATGACCTTTGTGCATTGATAGTCCTTTCCAAGGTTCTTGAATTTTCCTCAAATGTTTGTATCTTGTCCTTAGAACCTTTTACTTCCATCCTTAGTGAATCTATCTCATGCTCTAATCTTTCACACTCTAGATATTTTTTCTTTAACTTTTTGGCCATACCTTCTTCAATTTTCCTTGTCTCTTCAACTTTGATTTTGAAGTTGGTGAGTTCCTATAAAAACCTTGCTTTTGCTTTTTTATATTCTTGAGCTTAAACCCTTAATCATAAGTTCTCCCTTTTTAATTCTTCAAGAGTAACCATAAGCCTTTCACATTCTATCTCTTTTACCTTTTATTGTTCAACCATACATTTTTCAACTCTTCTTACCTTTTCAGCATTGTCTCTTAAGTCAGATTATCCTATAGAAGCTTTGTCTTACATTTCTCATCTTCTTATATTTGATCCTTAAATTTTGAATTTTCTCTTTTCAATTCAACAAGTTCCTTAATATTGGCTTCCTCCTATTCTTTATCTGAATCTTCCACTTCTTCAACATCACTACTGCTGGAATTGTCACTGAAACTGCTGCTTTATTTTTCCATAAATAAAATTTTCTCGTTTCAATTGCTATAGTACGTGCAGTCATCATCTACATACCCAAAATCTCCACATATGAAGCATTTTAGTATTCTTAGACCCTTCTTATACCTATTTTCTTTCTCAATGGCTATAGCAAGCTCTTCATGTCGTTCTTCGATAGATATATATTCTTCTTTAACTTCAATACCTAAGAATAGGTGTTCTATTTGGAGTGAATGTTCTTCTTCTACTTCTCTTATTCCCTAGAAAAATCCTTCTTCATATTCTCTATCACTAAGATAATTATAATATTCTATAGCAAACAAACTCTCAAGATTTCTTTGATCATGCTTGTCTCCTTGATGTGTCATCTCTTCTTCACTATCACTAAAACCATTGTAATATCCTGATCTATGATCTCTTTGACCACACACAAAGCACTATTCTCTTTCACCTTCTATTCCTAGGAATAAATGTTCTTTCCTTTCTTCACTTATTCCAAAGAATGTACATTCTACTTCATATGACTGGTCTCTATCACTATGATCTGAGCTATCACTTGCTTCTACAATGTAGTAAGATTTCTTTACCTTATGAAAAAAATTCTTCTTCTCATACCTATTTTGCTTGTATTTGTCATCTTTGTCATGCTTATGCTTTCCATTTTTTTTTGCTTTTATGACCTTGTTTTTCATCATCACTATTTTCTTCATATGGACACCTATGTGCATAGTGACCAAAATCACCACACTTGTAGCATTTGACTTTCCTTATATCTCTGTAATTCCTTGAGTCCTTATTCCTTTTGATGAAGTTTGCTTCCTCATAATTATCTAAGACCCTATATATCTCTGTAACTTTCTCTTTCTCATTTTTTGAAGCCTTGAATGCAATATCTTTTATTAGAACCTGATTTTTACTCACCCTCATATCATAATATGTGAGAGTTCCTTGCAATTCTTCTATTGTTAGCTTGTTGATATTCATTGTTTCTTCTATTGCTGAAACATTTGCATCATGTTTCATGGGAAGTGATCTCAAAAAATTTTGAGTAACTTCTAATTCTTTCATATCAAAACCTAGGCCTCTCATGGTGTTAGTAATCTCATCAACTCAAAGTAAAAACTTTGCAATATCTTTAGAATATTCCATTTTCAATTCCTCAAATATTTTTCTATGAGTTTGTAGTTTTTCCAACTTTACCTTGGAATATCCTTCATAAGTATTCTGCAAATTGGTCCACATCTCATTAGATTAATTACATACCATGACCTTTATAAAATCTATCTCATGTAGCCCACTCAAAATATAAATTTATTGCTCTTGCATTGATCTCAATCAATTTCCTAATAGTCTTATCTACCTCGGGATCACCTTCAATATTATACTCTTTTTCAACCATCTGCCATACCTCATATCCTTGTGATATCAAGTAGTTCTTCATTCTCATACTCTAGAAAGCATAATTGTTACCATAAAATAGTGGTGCCTTATTTTTAGATGATCCATTTTGTGAAGCCATTTTTTTTCTTGTAGAATCTTCCCTCAAGCTATTAGTCTTTCCGAAGGAACCTTCTCTGATACCAATTGAAGAACACAATCTTATACTAAGAGGGGGGTGAATAGTATAAGATCACTTTTTACTTTCTTTCCAAACCAATATCAATTAATGTCCTTAATTGCAATAACCAAATATAGCAGTGTGCATTAATAACTTAGATAAAAATAGTAAGCAAGATAATAAGTCACCATACATAATTTAGACACAATATTTAATGTGGTACCCCCAATGTGGGGTACTCCACAAGATAATCTCCTTATAATATTTCACATAGAAATAAGGATCCTTATCCAATAAAATTATTTCTTTGATCTACTCAAAGATAGGCAATAATAATCTCACATAGAACTTGTCCAATGCATAACAAGCTCACACAAAACTTGTCCAAATCTACTCAACAAGCTCACACAAAACTTATCCAAAATTTCTCAAAAATCTCACACAAAACTTGTCCAAATCTGCTCAACAAGCTCACACAGAACTTACTCAAATATACTCTACAAACTCACATAAAACTTACTCAAATCTTCTCCAAAAATCTCACTAAGAGCTTGTCCAAATCTGCTCTAGCAAGCTCACCAAGAACTTGCTCAATTCTGCTCCAACAAGCTCACTAAGAACTTGGTCAAATATGCTCAACAATATCACCAAGAACTTGTCCAATACTACTCTAGAAATCTCACCAAGAACTTGCTCAACTCTTATCAATAGGTCCACTCAGAACCTCATCAAAATCTATCCCAAATCTGTCCATAAATCTATCTAAAACTATCCACAAATCAAACCCAAAAATTATCCACAAAGCCTTCTCAAAGGCTCAATAAATCATACACAAACTTCCACAAATATGTTTATAAATCTATCCCAAATACCTTCTCAAAGGCTCAATCAATGATGCTCAAGTAGTACTCAAATCTCATCCAAAAATCTATGTAGGCAAGGCTCAAATATGAACTCAACAATGAGTGGCAATGCACTCTACAATGGATGACAACAATGATCCACAATGATCTCAACTCAACTCAACTCAATAAATATCAACTCAATTCAACTCATAGAAGCATAAAAATAATTGTTAGAGACTCAATATATTCTAAGATCAATCTCAACTCAACTCAACTCAAGTCAACTCATAGAAGCATAAAGAGAAATTTTAGAGACTCAATATGTTCTAAGCTCAATCTCAACTCAAATCAAAATTATAGAATTTTTTGTTTCATGGGACTTGAACAATCACATCACAGAATTACTTGACTAGGCTCAATCAACTCAACTCAAGCAATCACCACAAGGGACACTATTTCTCATAAAACCCTAGTCCAAGTATGTATCAACCAACTCAAATATTTCCAACAATGCTCAACCACAAATCTCACATAACAATGATACTCATATTCTTTTCAAGTTCTTTACATAACCAATGGGCTTCAACAACTATGCTTATAAAACAAGGTTTAAACACAACTCTCAAATCAGAAAACTTTGAAGCATTCAACCAACCACTTTCTAAAAGGAAACCACAATCAATCCTTTTCACTCCAATGATATTTCAGAAATCAACCACCATAAAAAATCAATAGGAGAATATGCCCATACCTTTTTTATGCCAAGAAGTTATCCACAAAATCTACCACACTAGACACAACTTTCCTTTCCAATATCAATAAGGGTTAGTGGACTTCAAATAATAATCACAAGATAAAGTAGAACTCAACTTACACCTTTTAACTCCAACTCAATAAACACATCCACCAAAGTCCTTCTTAATAAAAACCCTTATCAAAAATAATAATCAATAAGCCTCTCAAAAATTACTTTATAACAACTCCTTATTTCTCCTAAATTTAATTCTCAATAACCATCAATTAAATCATTAACTCATCAACCTTTGAAATAATAATCACAACCCTTAAAAACAAAGTTTAATTAAAACTTTAATTTCCTCTAACCACCTTATAACTCCAACTTAGGGCCTTAACAAAAATAATTAATGCAAAAATATATTTACCTCCTCAAGGGGATTCGAACCCCTGACTTGCCCACACCATTTGCACCTTAGCCGCAGCTAAGGTTACCATACGAGCTAGTCGTTCGTTTGAAAGGGAAAGGCACAATGTGCCTAAAATCCTTTCCTCCTTCCCCAAATCAAAAAGCACCGAAGTGCTTTTCTTCCACGCCTACCAAACGCAATCAAGGGGATTTGAAACCTTGACGTTTCGTCTGCCCCACGCCTTAGCCAAAATCCAATTTCCAATGCATCATGTTGTGCACTATATCTTTTGTCTTGACCTCACTTTGTCTTATTCACTACTTATGCTTTCCAAAGGATTTCGCACGAGCTCTTATTCGGATTATTTTTCCAACGATTAATTCACAAGCAAGGATAATCTTTGAGAACTTTTGGTACCCCCTTTATATAGTCTCCTCATTATTTTGATGACATCAATGGAAATCTTGCATATTTAATTTTAAATTTTAATTTTAATTTTAAATAATTAAAATTTAAACTAAATATTAAAAATTAAATATCTCCATCATTGGGGCACATTTTTCGATGAAATGAAAGGCCAACCTGGGTTTTAAGAAAAACCCATTTTAAATCTATCATTCATGGTTTTAAATAAAATCTTTTATTTTTCCTGCCTTGGTTCTCACAAAATCCCTGTATATATCCATGCTCTCTGAAATATCATAAATGCTTTGGCCATCAAAACTCAATGTGATCCATGTGACATTAATGATCCATGTAACATCAATGACAACATAAAATAACTCAAATTGCCAACAACTATATGATCAATAGTTTATTTATGTAGATAGATTAGGTTTAAGACAAATATCCTATTGTGTTATGTTGGTGCCTTGTATCTACTTTCCTCATAGAAGGATTGATATTTTTTTAGAATAAAAGGAGCTAAGGAACTTTTTCATGATTTTATGGTTTGATACTAATGTTCTTCTTCTATTTTAAACTAATATGACTAGAAAATTGAGGTGTAAGCCTTCATTGAAAATCACATATGAAAGTGATACATTGTTGGTGTACATTTTATATATGATTGTCTAAGATTGATAGTTACCTACATAGTTTTTCTTGATTAAAAATTAGAGTTTTGATTGATCCAAAAATCAAAATTTTAAGTTAAGGAAGACCATGAAAAACATCAATTTAAAAATAACAAATTTTAATAAATCAAAACAAAAAAACATAAGTAAACTAATAGAATTATTTATCACTAAAAAACATAGTATAATGAAAGAATTATATGAAAAATATATGAGACCATAACATTATATCCATTTCTCATGTTTTTTATAGTCGAGGATACATCTCTCTTTCTATAAAAAATTATGTTATGGAAACCCATCATATTGAATATGGATGATCATCCATATGGAAATGTAGTGGTTGACCTTCCATGAGTTAGAAGGTCACCCATATGGAAATCTAGTGATTCACCTTCCATGAGTTACAAAGTGTATATTAAATAAAAATTATACATATATGACTTGTTATTTTGTGTCTTATCTTTTATTGTTGTGACAACATAGCCAAAGATGCATTTTGGCTATGAAAATATAAAAATAGAAAATTACTATGTTTAGTAAGTATTATGTTTTACAATTTTGGGGGTCCCCAAAGAATTTTTCAATAGTTTTCACTTTGTATACAATAGAGTTGAATATTAAAATTGGTGTTCTATATCTAATATTTCCAATGCTTCTTGAATGGATCAAAATATATTCTCAAATTACGCCCATAAAAATATAATTGGGATCAAATAAATATTGGAAATATGAGCAAGATTTGTTGTCATTGATGTCAAGAGTAAGTTTCAGTGAGCAATGCAAGAGGAAGGATGTCAAGAGTCGGTTTCAGTAATCAGTGCAAGAGAAATATTGCTTCTAGACCTAAGGGAAATAATATTATAATATCTCCCATTATAATATTCAAGGTGGTCAGATAAGGTCTACAAGAGAAATAAGAAGGCCCAAGAAAAATAATATTATAATATTTTATTATAATATTAAAAGGTCTAATGGTAAGACCTAAAGTAATTAAATTAATTATAATAATTTTATTATTAATTAATTTATAATCTAATTAAATAAATAATTTTATATAAAAATTATAATCTAATTTAATTAACCCTAAGGTTAGGGTTATAAGGGCAAAGTTAATGCATCGACGTCATCCTTTTCTCCTCCATCGACGTCAATGCATTTGGAGGCATGGGTATAAATACCAAATGCCTAAGTGGCTTTAAAAAAATCATCCGCGATCGAATTAATTTAAATTTCCTAAGCTAAGGTGTGCGCAATATTTTTGGTGATCGAAAGAAGGAAGAAGTCCTCCGTTGACTTCTCTTTTTGGCAGTTTGTGAAGGGTCAAAAGCAACAAGGCTTGGAAGCCTTGTCACCACCTAGCCAGGTGGGCTAGTGGTAGTTGGAAGCACTTTCAAGAATGCAAGGTGTTGCGTTCGATTCATATCAGGGAAAGTCATGAGGTTTTTTCACTGAGGACGCCAAAGCCCTTTTGGCTTTTGGTGCCAAGGAAAGAGACAAAGCACCATGGGTATTTTTCCTCCCACGTGAGTGCTTAGCTCACGTGGCTAGGCAGCCATGGCTAAAGCTCTGGAGGCGCTTCGACTCGGGATCGAATCCCGTAGGGAGCACTTTGAGAGGTACTAAATTTTTATTAAAAATTATTTTTTGGCTCCTAAGGTTGTGTGGTATAGTTTTTGAGCTTAGGGAGATATAAGGTTGATAAAATTAAATAATTATTTTTATTTAATTGTTTGGTGGATTGATTTATTTAAGGTGGAGTTATAAGGTGTAATAAGAGATTTATTTTTATGTATGTTTTTGGTGAATGCTAATTTCAATATGGAGTAATAAGGTGTATTTGAGTTTAATTATTTTTTTGTAATTGTGAAATATTTTGAGGGAGTGTTAGAGTGATATTTTGTCATCTAACCCTTGAGATTGGCAAAGAGAGTAATTGTGATTGAGACAGGTTTTGAGGTTAATTCTTCATCAAACAAAAGGTATGGGCACATCTTCCTTGTGAGTGATTGTTGGATGTTGTGAATGCTAAGTTGGAGTGAAAAGGATTGTTTGATAAGCATTGTTGAGTTTGATTGTTAAAGGTTTTTTTGAGTGAAATTTTATGATAAAAACCTTGTTTGATAAGCATTGTTGGAAATATTGAATGAGCCTTCATATGCATGATTAGGGTTTGTGCAAGATCATGAGTATCATTGTTATGTGAAGTTGAGAACTATCTTGAACTAGGGTTTGTGAAAGATCATGAGTATCATTGTTATGTGAGGTTTGTTTGATAAGCATTGTTGAAATAATTAGTGTCAAGGATAGGTTGAAGAGGTTTCATTGAGTGATTGGTTGAGTGAAGTTGATTGAGCTTAGTTGATTGAAAGTGTTGGAGTGATAGTTCAAGTTCTATGAAACAAATTGTTCTATATTCTAATTTGATTTGGAAGAGATATTGAAAGTGATTGAGTGGTTGTGAGTGTGAAACATATTGAGTCTCTAACCATTCTCCATATGTTTCTATGGTTGAACAAGAGAGATTAAAAGTGATTGAGCATTGTTGTGAGTGTGAAGCATATTGAGTCTCTAACCATTCTCTATATGTTTTTGTAAGTTAAACAAGATTATGTGTGAAGCTTGTTTGTGTGATTGAAGAGGTTTTCTATGATAGAGTGAGTTGAGTAGAGTAAGCTTTTGTGGAAGCTTACAATGTAGATTTGAGGTAAGTCTTGGTGAAGACTTTAAGATTGAAAGTTATGAAGACTTGTTGAGCATATTGGACAAGTTCTAGTGAGGACTTGTTGAGCAGATTTGAGGTAAGTCTTGGTGAAGACTTGTTGAGCAGATTGGACAAGTTCTAGTGAGGACTTGTTGAGAATATTGGACAAGTTCTAGGGAGGACTTATTGGATAGATTTGAGATAAGTCTTTGAGAAGACTTGTGAGTAGATTTGATTGATTGATTTGTTCAAACCTTGAGTTAAGGTTTGGAGAAGATCTAGCAGAGTTGATTTATGATTGGATCAAGCTTTGTATTAAGGCTTGAGGATAGATTTGAGGATAAATTTTAGTGTAGATTTGAGGATAGATTTATGCTAGACTAGAGATAGATATTGAGTAGATTTGTGCTAGATCAAAGGACTATGTTTAGTGTATATCAGAGATAGATATTGAGTAGATTTGTGCTAGATCGAAGGACTATGTTTAGTATAAATAGAGATAGAATATTGAAATTTGTCTAGGAAGGACTATGTTTAGTACATATTAGAGATAGATATTGAGTAGATTTATGCTAGACCGAAGGACTATGTTTAGTGTAGATTTGAGATAGAGTTGAGATTAAGCTTTGGAGGTGATAGAGCAGAGGATAGTAGTCTCCAGTGGATAGAGATCCATTAGCCAGGGTAATGAGGATAGAGATCTTCTGAGTGAGGATAGAGTCTTTGTGGAGAGAGATCCACAAGCTAGTGTAGTGGAGGTAGTAGTCTTCTAGAGGATCACCATACAGAAAAAGAGTTCTCCTATGGATAGAGATCCATAAACCAGCTAAGGGGATTGGTGTCTCCTATGGATAGAGATCCATAAACTTGATTAGGGGATTGGTATCTCCTTTGGATAGAGGTCCATAAACATTGTAATAGGGAAAGGATTCCCAAGAGATTTGTTGAGAAAATTTTAGTGAAATATTTTCTCTATGGAGTAGCCCACATTGGGTGAACCATGTTAAATTGGTGTCTCTATTGTGTGTGGTGATTTATGTATTACTTTGATTACTATTATTGATATTTCCATTGATATATTGCATAATATTATTTGGGAAAGAAAAGTAAAAAGTGGTCTTATACTGTTCACCCCCCTCTCAGTATAAGCTTGTGTTCTTCAATTGGTATCAGAGTGGGTTCCTTAGAAAGAGTTTAACAACTTGAAGGAAAATATTTTAAGAACACAAATGGATTCTTAGAATGGATCATTAGGGAATTCAGCACCATTGTTCGATGGGAACAATTATGCACTATGGAGCACAA
Source organism: Wollemia nobilis (assembly GCA_028583015.1). Classification (NCBI taxonomy): domain Eukaryota; kingdom Viridiplantae; phylum Streptophyta; class Pinopsida; order Araucariales; family Araucariaceae; genus Wollemia; species Wollemia nobilis. The sequence goes on from JAQPPZ010003282.1 coordinate 269,382, forward strand.
GGATGAAGTTTCATCTAATGGCACTTGGAAATGAAATATGGGAAGTAGTTGAGAATGGATACATACCACCAACAACTCCACCTATAGATAAATATGGTAAGCTTCTACATCATTACAATTCAAAGGCAATGAATGGAATTTTGAGAGGTTTGCATGAAATAGAGTTTATAAAGGTTATGCATTGCACATCAGCAAAGGAAATTTGGGATAAGTTGAAAGGCATATATGAGGGAGACAAAAAGATCAAAAGGGTAAAGTTGCAAAATTTCAAGAGAGCATTTGAAGACCTAAATATGAAGGATGAGGAAAATATTGTGGCATATCTACTTCATGTGGATGAGGTTGTTAACTCCATGCAAGGACTTGGGCTTAAGGTTGAGGAACCAGATGTTTGTGATAAGATTTTAAGGTCACTTCCAAAAAGGTTTAGTGAAAATATTTCAGCTATAGAAGAGGTAAAAGATATTGAAATTTTGACAAGGGATGAATTACATGGCATTCTCATAGCTTTTGAGATGAGAATAAAAGAGGAACCTATTCCCCTAGAAGGAAGTAACCTTCAAAGTTACTAAGAAGACAAAGGGTAAGAAGTCAGATTCAAGCAATGAGTCATCCAGTGATGAAGAAGCAAATTATGGTAGAAGGAACAAGGACTCAAGAAAATATAAAGGTACAAAATCAGTTAGATGTTTTAATTGTGGAAAATATGGTCACTATGCATCTGATTTTCCAGAGGCTAGAAATAGCAATGATGAAGAAAAATAGGATCATAAGAACAAGGAAATAGGAAAACATAGGTACCAAAAGAAAAGTAGGGATGGACAAGGCAAGCAAGGAAAGAAGTTTTTCCAAAGGCATAAGAAGAGTTTCTATGTAGACAAGGTAGGCAAGAGCTCAAGTGATAGTGATGAAAGTTCCTCAGATAATGATAAATATGAAGTACTATTTCTAGCAAAAGAAAAATATGATGTTAGAAAAAGGGCACCAATGATTCTCAAGTGTTTTAGATGTGGTAACTTTGGTCATCTTGAAGATAGTTGTACAAGGAATGGATTCAGTTTCAGTGATGATGAATATGAAGATACACTTGAAGGACCAGAAGAAAGTCTTCTTATGGCAATAGAAGAAGAAGGAGATACTTCTAGTGGAAGATAAGTCAGAAAGGAATGAAGATGATCCCAAAGGCAAACAAATAGAGGAAGAATCAGAGAAAGGAGAAGTTGATCTTGAGGGTGAGCTTATTCATGCCCTTGATGCATTAAGAGAGGTAAGAAAGTAGAACTCAAAACTCAAGCTTAAATTTCAAGAATGTGATGAAGAGAAAGGAAAGCTTATAGAGGATCTAACCAACTCAATAGCTAAGACAAGAAGATTCAAAGAGAAGTTAGAAGCAAAGGTTTTAGAATGTGAAAGGTTAGAGCATGAGGTAGCTTCACTAAGGAAGGAAGTAAAAGAGTCTAAGGACAAGTTACACAGGTTTGGGAGAAGCTCAAAGAACTTGGATAAGATTATCAAGGTACAAAGATCTACATCAAACAAGATAGGTCTTGGTTTTGAACAAGTACAAAGAAAACAAGGAGAGGAGTCAATATCAAGCTCCGAAGAAGAAGAAGCTTCAGAAGAAGAGAGTGTAAGAGAGAGTGAGACTTCTGAGGATGAGTTGGACAATAGAAAGTTCAACAAGGAAAGGAACAATGCACAAATGAGGAACAGATGGAACAGGAACCAACACAGGGTAAAAGAGACTAAGAGACCAATGGGGTCAAGGCAAGGTAGTTTCAATGGATGATGCTTCTCATGTCATAGGTTTGGGCACAAGGCTACATAGTGTAGGACACATGAAATATAGGAATATGGAAATTTTAGAAACAGGTAGCTTTTTCAAGGGTATTGCTACTCTTGTAATCAGTTTGGTCACAAGGCAGTGAATTGCAGGGTTCATGATAGGAATGGATATGGCTTCACCAGGAGAAACCCCAAGATATTTGCACCTCCAAGGAATAACAACATTAAGTGTTATAAGTGCAATAATTATGGGCATACAACAAAGTGGTGTAGAGAAAAATTCTAGAGACAAGCAGGAACAAGAATAGTCAGAGGAATCAGAAGGATCAATTGAGGAAGAAAGTGGACAAAGGTAAAGATCAGTGTATGCTGGGAGTAGAAATACTCCCACCCTAGAATTAACCACCTCAAGAGGAGGTGGGGGAGGGGCTAAGCTAAGAGTCTCATTCTTAGCCCCGAGCCCCAAAGGTGACCCTTTGCCATTGATGACAAAGGGGGAGAGATTTGAGTTAGGGGAGAGCATTCAGTCAAGGGGAGAATTTCTAGGGGAGCAGAACAAAAAGAGGTAAAGGAAATGGTAAAAGGTAAATGGGTTGCCATCAATGACAAAGGGGGAGATTGTTGGAAATATGAGCAATATTTGTTGTCATTGATGTCAAGAGTAAGTTTCAGTGAGCAATGCAAGAGGAAGGATGTCAAGAGTCAGTTTCAGTAATCAATGCAAGAGAAAGATTGCTTCTAGACCTAAGGGAAATAATATTATAATATCTCCCATTATAATATTCAAGGTGGTCAGATAAGGTCTACAGGAGAAATAAGAAGGCCCAAGAAAAATAATATTATAATATTTTATTATAATATTAAAAGGTCTAATGGTAAGACCTAAAGTAATTAAATTAATTATAATAATTTTATTATTAATTAAATTATAATCTAATTTAATTAACCCTAAGGTTAGGGTTATAAGGGCAAATTTAATGCATCGACGTCATCCTTTTCTCCTCCACCGACGTCAACGCATTTGGAGGCATGGGTATAAATACCAAATGCCTAAGTGGCTTTAAAAAATCATCCATGATCGAATTAATTTAAATTTCCTAAGCTAAGGTGTGCGCAATATTTTCGATGATTGAAAGAAGGAAGAAGTCCTCTGTTGACTTCTCTTTTTGGTAGTTTGCAAAGGGTCAAAAGCAACAAGGCTTGGAAGCCTTGTCACCACCTAGCCAGGTGGGCTAGCGGTAGTTGGCAACGCTTTCGAGAATGCAAGGTGTTGCGTTCGATTCGTAGTGGGGAAAGTCATGAGGTTTTTGCATCGAGGATGCCAAAGCCCTTTTGGCTTTTGGTGCCAGGGAAAGAGACAAAGCGCCATGGGTATTTTTGCCTCCCACGTGAGCGCTTAGCTCACGTGGCTAGGCAGCCATGGCTAAAGCACTGGAGGCACTTCAACTCGGGATCGAATCCCGTCGGGAGCACTTTGAGAGGTACTAAATTTTTATTAAAAATTATTTTTTGGCTCCTAAGGTTGTGTGGTATAGTTTTGAGCTTAGGGAGATATAAGGTTGATAAAATTAAATAATTATTTTTATTTAATTGTTTGGTGGATTGATTTATTTAAGGTGGAGTTATAAGGTGTAATAAGAGATTTATTTTTATGTATGTTTTTGGTGAATGCTAATTTCAAGATGGAGTAATAAGGTGTATTTGAGTTTAATTATTTTTTTGTAATTGTGAAATATTTTGAGGGAGTGTTAGAGTGATATTTTGTCATCTAACCCTTGAGATTGGCAAAGAGAGTAATTGTGATTGAGACAGATTTTGAGGTTAATTCTTCATCAAAAAAAAGGTATGGGCACATCTTCCTTGTGAGTGATTGTTGGATGTTGTGAATGCTAAGTTGGAGTGAAAAGGATTGTTTGATAAGTATTGTTGAGTTTGTATGGTTTTTTTGAGTGAAATTTTATGATAAAAACCTTGTTTGATAAGCATTGTTGGAAATATTGAATGAGCCTTCATATGCATGATTAGGGTTTGTGCAAGATCATGAGTATCATTGTTATGTGAAGTTGAGAACTATCTTGAACTAGGGTTTGTGAAAGATCATGAGTATCATTGTTATGTGAGGTTTGTTTGATAAGCATTGTTGACTAAGATTTCATTGAGTGATTGGTTGAGTGGAGTTTATTGAGCTTAGTTGATTGGAAGTGTTGGAGTGATAGTTCAAGTTCTATGAAACAAATTGTTCCATATTCTGATTTGATTTGGAAGAGATATTGAAAGTGATTGAGTGGTTGTGAGTGTGAAACATATTGAGTCTCTAACCATTCTCTATATGTTTATGTGGTTGAATAAGAGAGATTAAAAGTGATTGAGCATTGTTGTGAGTGTGAAGCATATTGAGTCTCTAACCATTCTCTATATGTTTATATAAGTTAAACAAGATTTTGTGTGAAGCTTGTTTGTGTGATTGAAGAGGTTTTTTGTGATAGAGTGAGTTGAGTAGAGTAAGCTTTTGTGGAAGCTTACAATGCAGATTTGAGGTAAGTCTTGGTGAAGACTTTTTGAGCAGATTGGACAAGTTCTAGTGAGGACTTGTTGAGCAGATTTGAGGTAAGTCTTGGTGAAGACTTGTTGGAAGATTGGACAAGTTCTAGTGAGGACTTGTTGAGTAGATTGGACAAGTTCTAGGGAGGACTTGTTGGATAAATTTGAGATAAGTCTTTGAGAAGACTTGTGAGTAGAGTTGATTGATTGATTTGTTCAAACCTTGAGTTAAGGTTTGGAGTAGATCTAGAAGAGTTGATTTGTGATTGGATCAAGCTTTGTATTAAGGCTTGAGGATATATTTGAGGATAGAGTTTGGTGTAGATTTGAGGATAGGTTTATGCCAGATCAGATAGAGATTGAGCAAATTTGTGCTAGACCGAAGGACTGTGTTTAGTGCAGATTAGAGATAAAGATTGAGCAAATTTGTGCTAGATCGAAGGACTGTGTTTAGTACATATCAGAGATAGAGATTGAGTAGATTTGTGCTAGAATAAAGGATTATGTTTAGTGTAGATTTGAGACAAATATTGAGAATTTGTGCTAGACCGAAGGACTATGTTTAGTGCAGATTTGAGATAGAGTTGAGAGCAAGCTTTGGAGGTGACAGAGCAGAGGATAGTAGTCTCCAGTGGATAGAGATCCATTAGCCAGGGCAATGAGGATAGAGATATTTTGAGTGAGGATAGAGTCTTCAGTGGATAGAGATCCACAAGCCAATGTAGTGGAGGTAGTAGTCTTCTAGAGGATCACCAACAGAGCAGAGGAGAAGGAGTTCTCCTATGGATAGAGATCCACGAACCAGCTGAGGGGATTGGTGTCTCCTATGGATAGAGATCCACGAAATTGATTAGGGGATTGGTGTCTCCTTTGGATAGAGGTCCATAAACATTGTAATAGGGAAGGATTCCCAAGAGATTTGTTGAGAAAATTTTAGTGAAATATTTTCTCCATGGAGTAGCCCACATTGGGTGAACCACATTAAATTGGTGTCTCTATTGTGTGTGGTGATTTGTGCATTGCTTTTATTACTACTGTTGATATTGCCATTGATATATTGCATAATATTGTTTGGGAAAGAAAAGTAAAAAGTGGTCTTATACTGTTCACCCCCCTCTCAGTATAAGCTTGTGTTCTTCAATAAATTATTTTTTATCATGGTTTAGAATACATCCATAACATGAAAAGGTTAAATACCTAGATCATTCATATTTCCTTGGAAATAAATTTTCCCCATTGCATTAATTTTTACATTAGATGTATAAATTATTTATTTATTTTATTTGTATGAGTCATTCTTCTTAGTGACCAAGTTTTCCTACATTGACCACTTTGTTCATATGAGTGGACTATGTTCTAGTGTTATTGGTACATGTGTTAATAAAGTGATCCTTCTCCATTAGTGCTAAATTATTTTCATTTATTTATTCAATGTCCATCTATTATACTACTACAAAAGCATCCACAAGAGGTTGACGATAGGGTCAAAGAAGTTCAACATTGAAGACTAGATGCAAACCAATATAAGAAGAAATATTTAATGCAAAGGTTTTTTCTTCCATCCTTTATGTTATGGTGTATGGTCCATATAAATTAGGTCTAATATTCCTATGGTGTCCTACAAGTCTCTCTCTCTCTCTCTGAAGGCATAATCATACATTATCTCTAATCTTAAATTGATGTGGGATATGATGTTGGTCATGGCATTTCTTGTATTTTCTATTTTCCTTTTTTAAGAGGTCATGGACATATTTTAAAATGTGCTAAATTTACATAAATTGTGTTGCCTTTCATACCTCCTTTTATTCATGAGGTGAGTATTCCATGGGTTGCATAGGGAGAGCTACATCAATGGGTGCCAAGGGTGGGAACTTGAGATAAACTTAAAATAATTTATACTTAGACCCATCCATAGGTCAATTGTACCCATGCTAAATTTGGAAAGGGATATCATACCATGTACATGTATTATTAGAATTATACATTCAAATATGTACAATAAATCATTTTAGAAATTTTATATGATAATTAGTTTAAGGGAGGAAACTTGGGACATTTTAACTTGATATCCATTATGCTTCATAGCATGGGATACAAAATACTCAAAAATATATCTTTGTTAGATATAATGGACTTTAGAAATCTAAAACTAAGTCAAACATGACTAAAATAAATCTTTGCATTCTTCATAGTTGAAATGAATTTCTTACAGGGAATCATGATAGCTATTTTTGAAAAAATATGAATTACCACAAAAATATAATCATTATCATGCTTAGAGGTTGGAAAACCTGAGAGGAAATCCATGGAGATAAATTCCCAAGGTTTTAATGGAACTAAAAATAGTGTATATAGTCTCTACTTATTGTTAGTTGGTTTGGAAATAAAACATGGGGTACATGGTTTGATGTACCTCTTAACATTGTTTCTTATATTTGGAAAAATATAAATAATCTTAAAGTAATTTTAATACTTTTTTCATACCAAATTGACCTACTAATTTGATGAAGTATGCTTACCAAATAATAAATGAGTACTAACTAGATGATACACAAATATGTCCCATGTTGAAAAGTATTTTATCTTTCAAATAAAAGTTAAAAATATACTTTCCCTCATGAATATCTTGGTACACCTTTGAAAAAGTAGTATTTTATTCATACAATGTAGACCGCTTAGAAGTGGCATGACCATAGGAATCAAGAATGGGGATGAGTACTATGATTTGTGGTTGGCTAAAATAATCTATAGTTGAGATGGAATTTTGTTTCTTATGATCAATTATCAAATAAAATTACTATAGATATAGGTGTTGGATTTTAATCTTAACTATTTAAAAATATCATAAGTCCCAATATAAATAAGACACAATATTATAGGTCAAAATATCAATAATCAAGAGTAGAATTATATATATGAGCAATCAAATATATATCTATGCTAATATAATATGGTTCAACTTTCTTGAAAGGAATAATAAAAAAAAAAAAAATTGCTGAGGAAAGGACTTGGGTGGGAAATGGGGGGTGGTATATCAATAAAATTCTAGTTGGATAGGTGTATAGGAAATCAGCCACTCATTCAAGCTCAAAACATCAGGATTCTCAAAGAATTTATAGTTACAATATTTGGATATAAAGTGGCTTATTTTCTTCACACAAGAAATAACATATGCAGGTGGAAAAGCATTCACAACATCCATCACCCTAAATAATCAAGGCCCTTATAAATATTACTAAATTCCATAATCATCCCCACAGGTGAAGTTAAATATAACATTATTTGGGCCCTAACAGAAGTTGGAAATTTTATAGTCAAATATTCTTATCAGCTCCTCATTCCCCAGGAAGAAACCCAAATTCCTTTCAATTTGGTATGTATCAAACACTTTACCCCTAAAATTAATTTTTTTTCTTGGCTTGCCATTCAAAATAAAAATATGATATTTGATAACCTCATTAAAAGAGGGATCATTATCCCAAATAGATATTTTTATGCTTATCTAACTAGGAATCCCACCATCACATCTTTCTCAACTATCCCTATTCTATTTCCATTCTTGAAAACCTCTTCCAAAGGTTCCAAATCAGTTGGGTAAAACCTCCTTCTATAGTGGAGTTTTTCCTTCAGTGACCTCAACCTTTTCACCATCCCAAGTTGAGCACAATTTTGAGGTTCTGGTCTATATCATTTTCTTTGGAAAATATGGTTATAAAGGAAATGGAGAGTGTTCTCTAATTTTTCCAAGGATATTTCATCTCTAACCAATAGAATTATTTTCTTTTCCAAAGAGAACACTTTCATTATTCTGTATGATCTAAGGCCTTGTTCCAAATTTGAAGTTATCATTATTCATTCTCTAAATATTTCCTAGGAAATGATTGTATCTCAACCCAATCCCATAAGCAACCTTAAAATGGTGTACCCTACTCTAGGTATGGGTCATATTGAATTTTGATGGAGTAAAAGACAATCCAAGTAAAACAGGAGCATGAGGTATAATCAAAGATCATAAAGGAAACTCAATTTTAGTATTTTTTAAATACCTTAGTTAGCAGTCCAAATATATGGTTGAAGCAAAGGCATTATGGAGAGGTCTTGCATTAATAAAATATATCCCAAGTAGAATTATCATTGAAGGGGATTCTCTCAATATTATTAATTACATGAAAATTCCAAAAGACCATCTTGGAAAGTTAGAATTTGCATTGAAGAGACCAGGAAACTTACTACTCACCAATAGGAAGTTATCTTCCAACATGCTTTCATAGAAGCAAATAATATAACAAGTAAAATAGCAAACATTAGGGTTGATGGTCCAAGTTTGTTAACTTTGATAGACACACTACCATAGGAAGTACGTGCATTATCCACTATTGAAAAATTAATAATGATTAGCTGTGTTACCATATTTTCATAAGTTTCCTCACTATGTGTAAGAGTTTTGAAGTTTCAAATGGTCCTAGTAGGACAATAGGTACCAAATTTCAAAAAACATTTGATGTCTTGGTTTGTTGGTCCATCCTTTTGAATAACAAAATCCACTATTTTCATGACCCCTTCTCTTTATGGAAATGTCATTTGGATGGTTGTCTCATGATCATCTGGACTTGTTTCGAACCCATTCATATCATGAATCTTAATCTACATTATTTCCATAATAGGCAAGAGTCATGTCACATAACCCCTAGTAGTTTTGGTGTCTATATCCATTGCCACACGATCTATCTGTTTCTCCAAAAAAATTGTGATTTTTCAATAGCTAGGAGTGCTAGTTCATTCCCAAAGCCTACTAACATCTCAAACATAAATTTTGGGAACAAATCAAAGGATATTTTTTGTATATATAGTGGGGAAATCAAAAATACAAATGGAGGTCTCACTCTTTCCAATTCGAGTGATCCCTATCGCATGTGGAAATATCATTAGCACAAAAATATTTTTAGAGATATTTATTTGAAGACTGGTAATATTTGCTCCAAGAACGAGACAAAAAATATTATAATACTGGGAATCATCATTTTTAAAAATATAGCAATCTCAGAACCATCATAGAATATGATAGGGTGGAAAAAATTTGTTGCATCGAAAGCAATTCAAAAAATTACTTGCTTCTTTATATAATTCTCTAACTTTAGGAGGAGTTGAGAAGAATCCATAAGCTTCTAGAAAAAAGGTGGATGAGCAGAAGGAGACCATGGGAAGTCTTGATCAGTATATTTTTGCTCAGATATTCCTATTGTTTGGTTTGGGTAGTTCTCAAGGGGCTTCTTTGTTTTTCTTGAGTTCAAATTTCATCTTATAGTCTTGAAGGATGGATCCTTTTCTCTATGTTTTTTGTAGTGTTTTCTACCAATGTAATAGGTGAATATTTACCTTATTTTTGAGGGTTTTGTATACTTACTCTTGGTCTTAGGCTGATTCTTGTTGTTCCTTGTTGATGTAAAAGTTATTTGGGAGCCTTCATATTTCTCAGAATAATATAATATCAATTAACTTACCAAAAATAAATAAAAAAATAATATTCACTTATAATATTAAATATGAATGTGAATGACCAAATTCATTCACGTACATGCATGAAGAATACTTACAATAAAATTGCTCAAAATAAGTACAATGTATATAATCTTTTCTTCTTAGTACATAATCAAGAGCTTTATCTCCATGATATAGTTATATAGGATGACTCTTCAAGTTCTTGACTATTGCATCTCTTACATGACCTTTGGCTTATCATCTTACCACTTGTATGCAAGACTCTTGAATTTCTAATTAATTTACTTTTATGACACTTGTGCACATCCTATACATATATACTTACATAAAGAGGAATGTAAATTAGTCACTCAAATTGTAGATCAAATAATGTAATATTCTCTAAAACCCCAGTATATTACATTATTTTATGTAAACTACTCTTGATGTACAAAGATGATTTTAGAATATATAAACTTTTTTTCAACCATTTGCTTTTATAAAAATATTTACAAACTGATATTTAGTAGAAATATGTTTCAAATGGATATAATTATTTTTAACATTATCCTTGATAAAGTGATAGTAGGCTTCAATATATTTTATTCTTTCATGAATAACTAGATTCTAAATTAAATTAAGTACTTGGTTATCATAATTTAATATTGTAGGAGTTCTTATGATTCCTATATCTAACAATATATACTATAGCCAAAGTGCCTCACATACTAAATATTGTTTTGCATGATATTCTACCTCTATAGACGAAAGTTCTACTTTATGTTGGTTTTTACTATACCAAGAAATAGGTGCAAAGACAAGATAGAATACATAGCCTGATGTATATTTTCTATCATCTATAGATCCAACATAATTTTAAATATTCCTATAGATAAAACTTATAATCATCTTAATTCCTTTTATATATTAACCCATATTCTGTAGTTTTGATAATATATTCTAATATTCTTTTTGTATTTTTCCAATAAATTTCTTTGGGTTATTTGTATAAATATTGAAAGATAATTTACATTAAAAACTATGTTTGGTATTATGTTTGTTAAGTATAGAATATTTCCAATTAATTGATGATAGATAATGGTTAAGACTAGAGATGTTTCATTATATCTAGACAATTTTAATCCTTGTTCCATAGTTGTATCTTGGATTTATAATTTTTCAATATGTTATTTTCAAGTAATAATTTTGTATCCTTTGTGTGTTATCATGATATTATTTTCATTTTGACAAATTTCTAACCAATACAATATTGAAGAAGCCCCAAATATTGTTAGCTTTTAATGAGATGCAATCTAAAGTAAATGTAACCACAAGGTGTAAAATAAGCAAGCTAAGATAGTTGTATGAAAATGGAAATATAATATGCAAGAAAATAATGAGAGAAACTTCTAGAATAACTCATAAATATGGTATTACTGAAAGCTCACAAAAATAGTACAATGCTTTGTAATGGAGGACATGAACACTCCATAACTTCTATAGAAATTATACATAATGCCGACTCACTACAATACTAATACTCACTATTTTGTCTCATCTTCTCTACTCACTATGAGGCCTATATATAGGAATATAAGTTCCTTGGCCCTTACTCTTCCTATGACTCTTTATCTACCCTACCCATGACATATGTATAAGTGGACTCCTTCTACATTTACATCATTTCACTTAGACACTTGTGCATTTATTACATTGCTTGAGTTAACTACTTAACTTTACTCTAAAGTAAACTCCTACTCTAGTTACGTACCAAATGTGGTACATTTACATGTATCAAAGGTGGTACATTAACATGTACCAAATAATGTAATATACTCTAACATCGTTCTGTATTAAATTATTTGGGTATTGCAGACTTTAGTCTTCAATATGGAGTTTCATTTTTTAGATATTCTTTTGTTGAATTTGGTTCTCCATATTTCTTTTCTTTTGTATTTGTTGAGAGAGCTTTAGCTCCATGTTCATTTATATTTTCTCCCAATTCTTCCATTTGATCATGTCTATTCAGTTCAATTTTTGTGCTTGTATCCATATTAGCACCTCCATATTATTTTCTTTTGTCATGCATTTTCTTTCTTCTTCTCCTTCTTTATTTTTGCATTGTTTTAAATAAATATTTGCTTCATGATGAGTTAGTATATCAGGACAATAATATTGGCTATGATTTCTAGTTTTTCATATGTTTCCATCAAGTTTAAAAACATTTAATGATAGATATATCATCAAACATTCTTCTAATGTGAATATGACTATTTTTTGTGCACTCCATCAATATTTTAAGAGGACTTCATGAAGGTAACCAATTATTGATGCAAAATTACCTTCTTTTGCTTCTTTAAGGATCAATGATAATATTTTCCTTTCATTAATGGAAAAATACTTATATCCTTCAAAATTATCTATCAAGTTTTGAGAGTAAAATTCCACTTCATGAAAAAGTTCTTCATTATCATATGTGTCCCTAATTATCTCATCCATGTTTTCCTAGGTTATCCTTTTATAGGAGCTAGACGATTCTCAAAAATACTTCAAAAAATTATATTTACAAATACCTCAGAAAAATACAAGCTTTATAACATTAGAAAATAATCTAATAATAGTTGCTCAAGTATTAGGGAGATATATTAGGGAAGAGATAAAATAGGGAGGAAATGGAAATTTTAAATAAACTCTACGACTCCTCTATCAGTGTCGTCCACCCTAGCTTTCTATCGTCCACCTTAAATGTCTGTTGTCCAACCAAGGTAGGAGTTGAAGGTAAAACCAAGGGTTAAATTCCAACATTATCCCCCTTAAAGTTGAGAGGATTGACTATACAATCTCTTAGATTTATATATTGAGATCTAGCCATACCTTTGGTGAAGATGTCTACAATATTGTCCAAAGTGTTGCAATATTTAAGCTCAACGATATAGTGATCCACCATGTCTTAGATGAAGTGATACTTCATATAAAAATGTTTTGATATGCTATGGTGGATTGGATTATATGCCAACTGAATGGCACTCACATTATCATAATACAGTTTGGTCAGACCACTTTGTCTTTCTCCAATATCTTCAGGGATTTTTCTCAACCATAGGGCTTGAGTGCTAGAATATATTATGGCTATATACTCAGCCTCAGTAGATGATAATGCTACAATAGTTTGCTTCTTGTAACTCCATGTTATTAGTCTTGACCCTAGAATAAAATAGTTCCCTAATGTATATTTCCTATCATCTATATTGCTACCCCAATCACTATAACTGAAGCCAAATAATTTAATAGAATTACATTTGTGGTAATGAATTCCAAAATCTAATGTGCCCTTTACATATCTTAAGATTATTTTAGTTGCTTGTAGATGTAGCTCAGATGGACTAGCCATAAACCTTGAAACTAGAGAAACAACATATTGTATATCAGGTCTTGTGTTGGTGAGAAATAGTGAATTCCCAACCATTCTCCTATAAGTGGTCATGTCAACATTTGGTGCTCCATCATCCTTGCTCAATTGGATACCATGTCCAGTTGGAGTTAAAACTGATTTGCACTGCTCCATGGCAATTTTCTTGATCATGTCTTGGGCATACTTGTGTTTACATATGAATATTCCTCTATTTGATTGATGAACTTCCATGCCTAGTAATTATTTCATTAAACCAAGATCTTTCATCTCAAACTGTTTCATCATGGAGTGTTTGAACTCCATATTCATTTTAGTGTTCTACCCATAAATATTAGATCATCCACATATAAACAAACTATGAGAATGTCTACACCATGCTTTAGGTAGTAAATAGTAGGTTCACTTTTGCTTATAGTGAAACCATACTCGTTGAAATAGTAATCAATGTGAGAGTACCAAGCTCTTGGTGCTTGCTTGATGCCATAAAGTGTTTTTTTCAATTTATAAACAAGGTTCTCCTTACCTTATACTTGAAATCCTTGAGTTTGTTGAACATAAACCTCCTCAGTCAAGTACCCATTTAGAAAGGCACTTTTCACATCCATGTGCTAAATGTTCCATCCTTTATGGGCATCTAAGGAAAGAACGGATCTGATTGTTTCCTATCATGCAACAGGAGCAAAGGTTTCATCATAGTCAATGCCAAATTTTTGAGTAAAAACTTTTTCTACAAGTCTCGCCTTGTGCATCTCAATGCTTCCATCACCATTGAATTTGGTCTTGTAGACCCATTTACATAGAACACATTTTTTTCCTTTAGGAAGCTTTACTAGCTCCCAAGTATCATTATTTTTATAGAGGTTATTTCCTCTTTCATGGCTTCTTGCCATACATTCTGAGTACAAGCCTTCTTAGAGCTAGATGGTTCTAGCTATGCACTAGCCAATAAAGCATAATTGACTACATATCCCTTAGGATCATGGGAGTCATCATCCCCATACATATGCAGATTTTCAAGTTGCTGCAAAACTAAATTCATTTCACTAGCTTGGATTATAGTGTATCTTTTCTGGAAATTTTGATCCAAAATTTGAAAATATGGATGATTTTGTAATGTTATTTTACCTCTTTATGGAGATTCAATATCCATCGATGAAGAACGTACTGATTTTTGTGGAGAAGGACTTGGAGTGGTAGCTAATGTACTTGATGTAGTACTCCTGCTTGGGCTTGGAGGGGGTGTACCTTTTCTTTTCATGGGAGGCACCTGTTGTATTTGTGAAGAACTTACATCTTGAGATTCATCATCAAAAAACAATTCTTTGATGACTCCATTCTCCCCCTTCATCAAAAATTACATCCCTAGAAAGTACAATTTTATGTGTCTTTGGATTGTAGAGTCTATATGCTTTGGTAGACTCACAATACCCTACAAAAATACAAGCTTGATTTTTGGGATCAAGCTTCTTCATTTTTCATAAGGAATGTGTGCATATGCTAAAGAACCAAAAACTTTGAAATGCTTTACATTTGGTTTCTTTCCACACAACCCCTCATAAGGAGTGATGCCATATAAACTAGAAGTCGGACTCCTATTTAGAATGTATACACTGGTTCTAACAGAATCAGCCCAATACATATTAGTTAGATGCTTAGTTTTTAGAATCATTCTCACCATATCGACTATGGTGTGGTTCTTTCTCTCTACCACACCATTATTTTGTGGGGTATAGGTAGTGATGAATTGTCTTTTGATCCCACTTGCTTTACAATATTTCAAAAATTCTTTTGAGGAGTACTTGCCTCCTCGATCTGTCCTAAGACACTTTACATAAAAATCACTTTGTTTCTCTACATTGTTATTGAAATCTATGAAGAAATCAAAAGCTTCATCTTTATGTTTAAATAAATAGATCCAATAGATTCTAGAGAAATCATCTATGAAAGTGAGAAAATATGAATTGTTTTTTATCCTCTTTCTTTGCATTGGACCACAGATATTCGAATGCGCTAACTGAAGTGTATAGCTATACCTCCATGCTTTTCCTCTTGGAAACTTAGACCTGGAGTGCTTTCCCAAAGCACATCCTTCACAGAACTCCTTATGTTCATTAATTTTGGGAAGTCCTATCACCATAGCTTGAGAAGTTAACAATTTCAAGCTGGCTGAATTAAGGTGACCATATTGCAAGTGCCAAAGCACACTTGGATTTGCGATAGAAACATTTGCAAGTTGAGCTCCCCCTAGTTCTCCAAACTTGAGGGGAAATAACCTATTATTGGTCATTGGTACCCATGTTATGACATGATTACAATTATTTTTATCAAAAATGACACATTATCCTTTATCAAAAACAAGTTTGTAATTCTTCTCCATCGTTTGACCAATGCTTAGCAGATTATGTTAGATCTTTGGAGTGTAGTAGATGTCATTCACTTTCTTTATGCCTTTTTTTTTTGGAACCTCCATGGCTCCAATGC
The DNA here is from genome assembly GCA_028583015.1 of Wollemia nobilis. NCBI lineage: Eukaryota > Viridiplantae > Streptophyta > Pinopsida > Araucariales > Araucariaceae > Wollemia > Wollemia nobilis. Next base: position 285,079 of record JAQPPZ010003282.1, read on the forward strand.
CTTCAAATTGCAAGGCTTTATCATCCCCTAACTTGATGCAGGATTTATAAGTGGAATCTAGTGTAACAAAGAGTTCTTCTTTGTCACTCATATGGTTGGAGCAACCAGTATCCAAAATCCATGTATCATTTAGATTTTGTTCTGATTGTCCATAAGAAATACAAAAATTAGAGGTTTCATATTCTTCACCATAATTTCTATATTGACTATTGTTGCCTTGAGAAGATTTGGATCAATATTCACGAGCAAAGTGACCTAGTTTGCCACAGTTAAAACAAGCCTTTTTGGATTTGTCACCTCCTCGCCCTTGATTTCCACTTTGCCCTAGATCTCCACATCTATTTTGAATTCTACCTCTATTTTGATTACCTCCTCTACTAGGAGTTCCTCCTCTATATTTGCCTCTTCCTCTACCTCTTCTATGACCTTTGCCTTACCCTATTCCACATCCTCTTCCAATATTTTCATTGGATGTGAAGGCTTTATCATCACCTACATAGTTGGTTGAAGGAGATTCCTATAATCTCTCTTCATGAGACATTAACAAACCGATTAATGCATCATATGTTAAATCATAAATTTCTTTTGACTCTTCTATGATTATGGCTATGTGATTCTATATTTTAAGAAGTGTTCACAACACTTTCTTTACAACTATTTTAGGCTTAATTTCCTTGCCAAGAGTAACCATTTTATCAATAATTGCTTTCACTCTAACACAATAGTCACCAGCTTTGTCATATTCTTTCATTTTTAGATTTTCAAAATCTTATTTTAGAGTTTGAACCCTCACTTGCTTCACTTGATCACTTCCCTAGAATTCTTCTTTCAAAGCTTTCCATGTAGCTTGTGCAGTTGTACAAGCGGCTATTCTAGGGAATATACTCTTCTCCAATGCTGCTTGGAGATGATAAAGAGTAGAAGAGTTACTCTTTTGCCCTTATTTCCTTGTTTTCTTATCTATGGAATTTAATTTTGCCTAGTCTGTGTGTTCGGTGTAACCCTCTTCAATGATGTCCCACAATCCCTTGCCTATGAGTAAGGTCCTCATTTTGATGGACTAATACTTATAATCATACCCGTTGAATTTTGGAATAGGTAGATTATTATGTAAGGCCATATCTACTATAAATTAAAAAAAAAAACTCCTTCATTTCTCTGTTACAATAAAGCACTCTACTTTTCAAAGAAGGAAGAAAGAAGAAGAAGAGGAGATTACAAATTGAGATCAAATTTGTCTTGATTCACCCTTTCACTAATAGCTTTTTCTTCTTGTTGTGGCACTGTTATCACTTGATTCACGAAATTGTTTGCTACATTTTCTTCATCATCACTGATCAATATTATCTCTAGTGATTCTAGTTCTAGAATTTCAATGGAGTCATTATTGTTGAATTTTGGATTTACTGGTGCTTGTGCTGTAGATTACGACTGCTCAAATCTGCTACCAAAAGAGTTATCCTCAGAGTCTTCCTTGTACCCTGAGTCTGGATGTCTCTGATGTGCTATTACTGTGTTCTACAACTGACAAAACATAGTATATAGTACATAAGTTCACACTTTTTCATCAAAGCTTTTGGTGTTTTCTCTCACCAAAAGTGCACAGATGGCATGATAACAACCATTTTATTGTATCATCTATGTGCCTTTACAAATTTCAAGTTTTCTTTTTCCTCTATTACAAAGAAATTTTAAGCCTCTCAAGCTTGTTACAAAAGAAAAAAAAATCAGCTTTTAAGCCTCTTAGGCTATTACAAAAAATGTTTCACCACAATATTGATTCCTTGAATCAGGTGTAATGCTCCCTCTTTTACAAAAATTGCCTCTTAGGCAATATTCTCAATTTTCCCTTTTATAGTTTACTTTTAAAAAAAATTAAAAAGCTATTTTAATAACTTTGCATTTAATAATTAAAAAAATTACTTTCCCTTAAAAAAAAATTGAAAAAGCAATATTTTTTTAATTATTAAATAACTTTAAAAAAAATTATGAAATAAAATTTAAAAGAAAGAAACAATTTTTTTTTTAAATAAAAAATTTACCTCCTACCGCGAGTCGATATCACAACCTATGGAAACCAATTGAGCCGACTTTCCAACTTGACTACATCAACTTTTAGCATCTCCAAGGCATTCACGTACCTTATACTATTTCTCAATGTCAGCTTCAAATATTTCTTGATGCGGGCTTCAAAAAAAAATGTCGCTAGGATTCAAACCCGCAACCAGTTGTAAGCTAAATACCTACGTTGCCACTCGAGCGACTAGCTGGATTTGAAATCAAAGAATGCTAGCTTTTATTTAATCATACATGGTGCTTATGTTTTTTAAAAAGAAGAAATAGATTTTTCCCACATTCGCTAGAATTATGCACTGATAAGGGTTTATTACCCTGGGTACTCACTATCTTATTTTATTGCTTTTGATAAATCAGCCCTTGCCCTTTTTGCCATGTGACCTCTAATCACACCTTGCCACGTCATGTTTGCGACCAGCCAAACTACCATGTTGTCCTCTACTCAGTAGCTGCCACGTGTTGCCTCATAGTCGTCCACATCAGCTAATCAATGCCTCCTATCCACGTCAGCTAGATCTCACCTTGTTGTCCATGTCATTCAGATCTCACATCGTTATCACATCAACTAGGTCCCTCGATTTTCAAGCCTATGGATCCTCTGATTTCACCTCAGGTTTTAAGACTATGGGCCCTCCTGGTCCGCATTGCTAGCTTCGAAAAAACCCTCCTTGGCCTCAAAAATTGAGCTAGATCTATCTCCTTGAAATCTATGTCCACCTTGGACCCTATCCGCTCGGCTCCCTATCTACTCAGCTCTGATACCAGATATAGGAACCAGACGATTCTCAAAAATGCTCCAAAAAATTATATTTAAAAATGCCTCAAAAAAATACAAGCTTTATAACATTATAAAATAATCTAATAATAGTTGCTCGAAGATTAGGGAGAGATATTAGGGAAGAGAGAAAATAGGGAGGAAAGGGAAATTTTAAATAAACTCTACGAATCCTCTGTCGGTGTTGTCCACCCTAGCTTTCTGCCATCCACCTTAACTGTCTATCGTCCAACCAAGGTAGAAGGTGAAGGTAAAACCAAGGGTTAAATTCCAACACCTTTGATGTGGAATATCTTATGACTCCCTAATTAAGAGTATAAAAATATTTTCAAGACTTAGGTTTTATATGTTGGCAATTTTGGGTACTTTGGGTACATTGCCTTTGCTCAAGTGTATAAGTTGTCATTGATGTCAAGAAGCTCTTGAAGGAATTTGATTTGATGTCAAATAATTTGTTTTGATGAAGGTTATGGCATGATAGTTTCAAAGGTATTTTGTAAACCCCAAGTTGGCAGGTTTAAATATTACAGGTGGATGCATTAGTTTAATGCATTTGGGTCCAAGAGGAAGTATTTATTTAAATAATTAAAAACCTTGTTAAGGTTCCCTTTAATTATTTTTAAATAAATATTAAATTATTATTTGCAATGGGTTATCCTAACCCATGGCGCTATGTTTTAAGATTGTGGGCGCTATCCAAGACCTTCGCCGATGTGTTAAACTCATCGCCGACATCAAGAGATTATGGTAAAAATGCATATAAATCTCCCTTGATGAAAATCAAGAATGATCCCATCTACATTTGGAAAAGAGTTGCTCATTGTGAATTCGTGATCTATTGTTCGACTGTGTCTTCGCCATTTTCGTGAATTCGTTGTTCATTTTTTTGTACTCGTCGTTTGTCGTAAATCCATCGTAAGGTTTTTTTCTTCGTGTTTGCATCAGAAGAAATGGAGGCACTGTTGTTTTATTTAATCCTTGGAATAGAAGGAACAAGGCTAACAGCATGAGGTTTAAACCTCATCGGGTGCCTTTGGCGCATCGATAGCGACTAGGCTATTGGCACGCTACCCAAATGGGAGGTTTCGCATTCGAATAATGTGAAAGGGTTTTTCATCATGAAGTGGACGCAGTGGGTGGTGTTAGAATTTGTGCACAATTTCTCCATAGCATGATTTTTGATGTTGGCCAAGGTATTTTCGAAATTAATTTTTGCTAAGTGTATTTTATAGATGGAGGAAGTTTATTAGAGGGAAAAATAGCTTAGGAGTTATAAGGAGTTTAAAGCTTGTTTTATTTTGATAAAAGATTCTTTTGAAGGTGTTATTTGAAATATCTTATTGCATTCTTATGAGAAATAAATTTTATTTTTGATAAGACTATAAGGGAGAAATAAGGTGTATAAGGGATAAATTTTTCTTGTAATGTTGAGAGTGCTTTTGGTTGATTATGGAAATGAAAGCATGATGTTTTAAGGTTAAAATTGCTTCTTGTGTGAAGTTGTGAAACCTTAAGTGGGCAACTTTGATATTGACATTTGCTTTCATTAAATTGGTAATAATCAAGCTATTCTTTAATTGGTTGAAGTGTTGGGCTTACTCCTTTGTTGATGATTTGAAAAGTTGTTTTGTGCTATTGTGATTTGAGTTGGTGGATGCTTTTTGTTCAAACAATATTGGAGAGAAAAGGAGTTCTACTTGTTTCCTTTTCTAATGTTGATTGTGAAATGCTTCAAGGTTATGTTTTGAGTTGAATGGTGTTGATTGAATCTTGTTTGATGAGCATTGTTGTTCAAGCCCAAATTGATGGTGAAAAAAACATGAGTATCATTGTTAAGTGATTCTTTGCATAGTTGGAAATTTTTGGGGTTTCATGTTCTTGAAAGAAAGCATTCTATCCTATCCATTTCAGATATTGAGTTGAGTTTTTAGATTTGAGATTGAGTTTGAGCTGAGTTGATTTGAGTTGAGTTTTGAGATTGGGAGTTGAGTATAGAACATATTGAGTCTCTAACAATTCTCTTTATTTTTCTATGAGTTTGACAAATCACATTGGATCTCTAACAATTCACCTTGTGATTTCCTACTAAGAAAGTTTTTTTCTTGGTGAGCTTCCTGAGTTTTGGACAGGTTTTGGTGGGGACTTGTGAGCAGTCTTGGATAGGTTCCGATGGGGACTTGTGAGCAGATATAGACAGGTCCTAGCAGAGGACTTGTGAGCTGAGTTTGATAGTTCTATCAGAGAACTTGAGGATAGAGGTGCACTGGTTCTTTGAGAAGAACCTGAGGATAGATTTGGCAAGTCTTTGAGAAGGCTTGTGTGCAGAGGATTGATTTGTTCAAGCTTAAGCGTTGGATAGATCTGACAGACAGAGGAAGACTTGTACTAGACCGACTAACTATGTTTGGTACAGGTTGCTGAGCTACTGTGGACGTGATCATAGAAGGTAGAGGTCTCTTAGGCTAAGCATTGAGGATAGGAGGTCTTCGATGGAAAGGAGTTCCACATGCTGGCAAGAGGTAGAGGCAATTGATCTTTTGAGGGATCATTTCCAAAGCAGAGGGGAAGGTATCTCCTTTGAGCAGAGGCTCATAAATTTTGATTGGGGGAAGGTATCTCCTTTGGTCCAAGGCTCATAAACATTGTAATTGGGAAGGATTCCCAAAGAACTTTGAGATAAATTTTAGAGAAAAGTTTTGTGGACATAGCCCAACCATTTTGGGTGAACCATGTTAAAATTGGTGTCACTTTGTGGATGATATTGTGCATTGCTTTGATATTTCTTTGGGTATATTGTTTTACTATTTTGAAGTATAAATGAAAAAGTAAAAAGAGGTCTTATACTATTCACCTCCCCCTCTCAGTATAAGCTTGTGTTCTTCAATTGGTATCAGAGTAGGTGCCTTCGAAAAGTTTAACATCTTGAAGGAAAAGCTAGTAAAGAACACAATAGATCATTCAAGTGGCAATGCAACACCTATTCTTGATGGGTCAGACTTTGGTCTTTGGAGTGCAAGGATGAAGGTTCATCTAATGGCACTTGGGAATGAGGTTTGGGAAGTGATTGAAGATGAGTACACTATTCCTGAACATGGTCCTAATACTAAATAAGAAAGGCTCCTACATCACAGCAATTCAAAAGCAATGAATGCAATCCTAAAAGGCTTACAGAAAGCATATCTCACCAAAGTGATTCACTGCAAGATAGCTAGTGAAATGTGGAAACAGTTGAAGGTGGTTCATACAGGTGATACAAATGTTAGAAAGGCCAAGTTGAGACACTTCAAAGGTATGTTTGAACAAATCAAGATGAATAATGATGAAAATATTAGTGACTACATGCTTCGTATGGATGAGGTTGTTAACTCCATGAAAGACTTAGGTCTTGAGCTTGTTGAAAATGATGTTTGTGATAATATTTTAAGATCTCTTCCTAATAGATTTAGTGAAAATATTTCTACTATTGAGGAAGCTAAATATTTGTATAAGTTGAAAAAGGATGAGCTCCATAGTATACTTGTAGCATTTGAGTTGATAACTCAAGTGAAGGTTTATGTCAAGAAAGAGGCAGCTTTCAAGGCTACCATGAAATCCAAGGGTAAACAGCTTCAAGATAGTGATGAGTCTTCTAGTGATGAAGAGGCATATTACAACAAGAAAGGCAAGTTCTCTAGAAAACACAAAAGTATAAAAAATATAAGATGTTTCAATTGTGGAAAGTTTGGTCATTATGCTACTGACTGTACTGTTCCCAAGAATGAAAGTGATGAAGATAAACAGGATTCTAAGAGCAAGGATTCTGAAAAGCACAAGCATCACAGGAAGAACAAATATGAGCATAGCAATCAAGGAAAGAGGTATTCTCACAAGCACAAGAAGATTTTCTACCTAGACAAAGAAAGTAAGTGTTCTAGTAGTGATAGTGAAAGTTCTTCAAGTGATGATGAAAATGAGATGTTGTTCATATCAGAAAAAGAGGAAGAACCGAAACATAGATTCATTATCATGAAATGTCTTAGATGTGGAAATTTTGGTCACCTTGAGGATGATTGCACAAATAATGATTTGGTTTCTAGTATGCATGAGGATGCTTTAGAAAACTATAAGGAAGATGCATGTATGGTTTTTGAAAAGGGTAGCACCTCTAGTGATAAGAAATCTGAAAAAGGCTTTGATGATTCAAAAAGCAAACAAATAGAGGAAGATATAGAGGAAGGTGAAGTAGATCTTGAAGGTGAACTTATTAGTGCTCTTAGTGCTTTGAAAAAGGAAAGAAAGAAGAATGCTAGACTCAAGGACAAGTTAGATGAATGTTGTATGGAGAGAGATGATCTTATAGAAAGTCTTGACTTCTCTATAGCTAAGACACAAGAACTCAAGGATGAGTTAGAGTCTAAGGTTCTTGAGTATAGTGAGTTAGAACATAAAATGGCTTCTTTGAAAGAGGAAACTAAAGAGTACAAGGATAAGCTTTACAGATTTCAAGATAGCTCCAAAAAGGTTAAGTCACTCATCATAGGTCAAAGAAAGACAACAGATAAAATAGGCCTTGGTTTTGTTAAGCCACACAAGGAACAAGTTGGAGAGTCTAGTAAGAGACTCCAAAAGGAAGAGAGTTCTGATGAGAAAAGTATTTCAGAAAAGGAGTCCTTGAATGATAGATGCACAGAAATAGAAAACAGAATTCAGAATGAGAAGAAGAAGTTTTCAGAACCTAAGAGGTCAAATAAATGAAAGTTTCAAGGCAGATGTTTTGCTTGTCACAGGTTTGGTCACATGGCTTCACATTGCATGACTCGAGTGAAGAAGGTAAATGACAATTTTAGAAGTGCTAGTTTCTTTCAAGGGTATTGCTACTCTTGTCAACAGTTTGGGCACAAGGTAGTTTATTGCAAGGTAAATAATAGGAACGGGTTTGATCAGAACAGATTTGGTCAAAACAGGTTTGGTCAAAACAGGTTTGGTCAGAACAGGTTTGGCCAGAACAGGTTTGGTCATAACAAGTTTGGTCAGAACAGGTTTGGTCAGAACTGGTGGATTCAAAGATCAGGTTTACCTCAGAGAAACAACATCATCACGTGTTTCAAGTGCAACAATGAAGGTCACATAATCAGACATTGTAGAGCTAAAATTCTAGAATACAAGAACAGGAACAGTGGCATGATCAGGTCCAAGGATCAAGGCATGGACAAGAACAGGGATGAGAACAAGAACAAGAACAGTGACAAGAATAGGAATATGGATAAAGAGTTCAATAGAAGGCCCGGCAAGGAAGTTATAGACACTGATGATGATCAATGCCTAATGGGAGTTTTACTCCCACCCCGAATTAATCACCTCATCAGGAGGTGGGGGAGGGACTAAGCTAAGAGGCTCATTCTTAGTCCCGAGCCCCAAAGGTGACCCTTTGCCATTGATGACAAATGGGGAGAGATATGAGTAAGGGGGAGAGCTTCAAAGTGAATAGGAGAGCTTCAAGTTAGGGGGAGCAAAACTTCAAAGGAATATTCTCAGTTGTGGGCACAGTTGGTCAGTTGTTAGCATAGTTGGTTTCAGTTTTGGCTCTTGAGAAGTGTTTTCAGTAATGGTTTGCCATCAATGACAAATATGGATATTGTTGGCAATTTTGGGTACTTTGGGTACATTGCCTTTGCTCAAGTGTATAAGTTTTCATTGATGTTAAGAAGCTCTTGAAGGAATTTGATTTGATGTCAAATAATTTGTTTTGATGAAGGTTACGGCATGATAGTTTCAAAGGTCTTTTGTAAACCCCAATTTGGCAGGTTTAAATACTACAGGTGGATGCATTAGTTTAATGCATTTGGGTCTAGGAGGAAGTATTTATTTAAATAATTAAAAACCTTGTTAAGGTTCCCTTTAATTATTTTTAAATAAATATTAAATTATTGTTTACAATGGGTTATCCTAACCCATGGCGCTATGTTTTAAGATTGTGGGCGCTAGCCAAGACCTTCACCGACATGTTAAACTCCTCGCCAAAGTCAAGAGCCTATGGTAAAAATGCATATAAATCTCCCTCGATGAAAATCAAGAATGATCCCATCCGCATTTGGAAAAGAGTTGCTCGCTATGAATTTGTGATCTACTGTTCGACTGTGTCTTCGTCGTTTTCGTGAATTCGCTATTCATTTTTTTGTACTCGCCATTTATCATAAATCCACCATAAGGTTTTCATATTCGTGTTCATGTCAGAAGAAATGGAGGCACTATTGTTTTATTTAATCCTGGTGCAAAAGGAACAAGACTAACAGCGTGAGGTTTAAACCTCATCGGGTGCCTTTGGCGCATCGGTAGCGGCTAGGCTGTTGGTGCGCTACCCAAATAGGAGGTTTCGAATTTGAATAATGCGAAAGGGTTTTTCATCGTGAAGTGGACGTAGCGGGTGGTGTTAGAATTTGTGTGCAATTTCTCCATAGCACGATTTTTGATGTTGGCCAAAGTATTTTCGAAATTAATTTTTGCTAAGTGTATTTTATAGATGGAGGAAGTTTATTAGAGGGAAAAACATCTTAGGAGTTATAAGGAGTTTAAAGCTTGTTTTATTTTGATAAAATATTCTTTTGAAGGTGTTATTTGAAATATCTTATTGCATTCTTATGAGAAATAAATTTTATTTTTGATAAGACTATAAGGGAGAAATAAGGTGTATAAGGGATAAATTTTTCTTGTAATTTTGAGAGTGCTTTTGGTTGATTATGGAAATGAAAGCATGATGTTTTAAGGTCAAAATTGCTTCTTGTGTGAAGTTGTGAAACCTTAAGTGGGCAGCTTTGATATTGAAATTTGCTTTCATTAAATTGGTAATAATCAAGCTATTCTTTACTTGGTTAAAGTGTTGGGCTTACTCTTTTGTTGATGATTTGAAAAGTTGTTTTGTGCTATTGTGATTTGAGTTGGTGGATGCTTTTTGTTCAAACAATATTGGAGAGAAAAGGAGTTCTACTTGTTTCCTTTTCTGATGTTGATTGTGAAATGCTTCAAGGTTGTGTTTTGAGTTGAATGGTGTTGATTGAACCTTGTTTGATGAGCATTGTTGTTCAAGCCCAAATTGATGGTGAAAATAACATGAGTATCATTGTTATGTGATTCTTTGCATAGTTGGCAATTTTTGGGGTTTCATGTTCTTGAAAGAAAGCATTCTATCCTATCCATTTCAGATATTGAGTTGAGTTTTCAGATTTGAGATTGAGTTTGAGCTGAGTTTATTTGAGTTGAGTTTTGAGATTGGGAGTTGAGTATAGAACATATTGAGTCTCTAACAATTCTCTTTATGCTTCTATGAGTTTGAAAAACCACATTGGGTCTCTAACAATTCACCTTGTGATTTCCTACTAAGAAATTTTTTTTTCTTGGTGAGCTTGCTGAGTTTTGGACAGGTTTCGGAGGGGACTTGTGAGCAGTCTTGGACAGGTTTTGGTGGGGACTTGTGAGCATATTTGGACAGGTCCTAGCAGAGGACTTGTGAGCTGAGTTTGATATTTCTATCAGAGAACTTGAGGACAAAGGTGCACTAGTTTTTTGAGAAGAACCTGAGGACAGATTTGGCAAGTCTTTGAGAAGGCTTGTGTGCAGAGGATTGATTTGTTCAAGCTTAAGCGTTGGATAGATCTGACAGACATAGGAAGACTTGTACTAGACTGAGTGACTATGTTTGGTATAGGTTGTTGAGCTGCTATGGACGTGATCATAAAAGGTAGAGGTCTCTTAGGCTAAGCATTGAGGACAAGAGGTCTTCGATGGAAATGAGTTCCATGTGCTGGAAAGAGGTAGAGGTAGTTGATCTTCTAAGGGATCATTTCCAGAGTAGAGGGGAAGGTATCTCCTTTGAGTAGAGGCTCATAAATTCTGATTGGGGGAAGGTATCTCCTTTGGGCCGAGGCTCATAAACATTGTAATTGGGAAGGATTCCCAAATAACTTTGAGATAACTTTTAGAGAAAAGTTTTGTGGATGTAGCCCAGCCATTTTGGGTGAACCATGTTAAAATTGGTGTCACTTTGTGGATGATATTGTGCATTGCTTTGATATTGCTTTGGGTATATTGCTTTACTATTTTGAAGTATAAAGGAAAAATTAAAAAGAGGTCTTATACTGTTCACCCCCCCCTCTCAGTATAAGCTTATGTTCTTCATTATAGAATTCCTTGTCTCCTAAGTGATTAGAGTATGTTATAAATTTGATATAGCTTTAACAAAATCAACTCCTATTGAAGATATGCACTTGTGATGAGGTTCTCTAATGTTGGATTTATTTTATCTCTTTAATGTGTATATGAGACAAGTACAATTAATAAATTCCAACTTTCTTAAGCAATCAATAGTTTTGGTTTTATTGATCTTCAAATCTTGATGTAATAGTTTTCTAAATTTCAATAGTTCAATATTTGATGTAGAACTCCTTATATCTTCCAAATGTAGAAATTTAGAAGAAAATAATATTTGCAAATAAACTACTTTCCAAATGTTCAAAAACCTTATAACTCCTTGTAAATATTATAATGTCTAAGTATGAATTTCAATTTGAGAATATTGCTTGAAGATGGTACTTGTTTACTAGTGAAAGTAAATCCTTATCTCTCCAATGCAATAACAATTAAATTTTCACCTTATAACTCCTAGTTCACTTTAATTAAATCAAGTAAATATGCTTCAAAATTACCTTAGTAATTGATTACATTGAATTGCTTAATACTTTACTTTCCTGAATGGATCTTTAGGCATTGTGTTAATTGTAGGAAAATAAGCTTTTAATGCTCTCTCCTTCATGGAGATCTATCTTGATCATCTTATCTCAAACTAACCTTTGAATTATTTGTGTGGATGAACATCCCTATTGAATCTACGTGTTATTGCTTAAATATTATTGCTTCGATGTAAGTGCATATTTCAACCTAGGTTATTAATAGTATTGCCTCCTTTACTTCATGTGTTATTAAACCTTCTCCTTTCTTGATGCCTTTGACACTTGGTGCATACATTTCTTCAGCATGTAGGTGGTATATAGATATTAACATATCTTCAAATGTTGAATTATGAATATTTAATACTCTTTCTATGGTTTGAATTATTATTGCACCCTTCTACCTTTGAAAGATACCTTCAACACTCCCAAGATGAGTGTTACATCTATTTTCAATGATTTCTCCTACGTAGTCATTATTCAAATTATGTAACACTTATGTTCGTTATGCCAAATGGCACTTGCATGTGAGGTAATCCTCAACATTATATTATTCTTTAATATTTATTCTCCAACAGATGCAAGTTGTTAAACATTTTCTCCAACACTTTCCTCCTTGACAATGAGTACAAGTTGTGCATTATCTAGCGAATGATAATGATGATCTCTTCAAGGTTGGCTCCAACTATGGTTCCAACATTACCCTTTTGGTAGATGATATATATTAAATTTATTTACACTCTTGGTTACTTCAATCGCTCACTTCCTAGCTGGTGATTCATCTCCAATTTCATGTAGCCTTTGATAACTTTAGCTAGCAGTTTGTCCAAGCAATTGGTTGGGTAATGTGTATCGCTCCAAATTTTTTGCATCCTTACCTTCAGGCTATTGGATCCGTGCCTGGAAGGAGGATGGGAAAAGGATGTCATGGTACCTCAGACTGAGAGGACTTTGCGAAGGTCCCGCATCTCAAGGGAGGTGTATTTTGATGATTTTTCGACGGATGGTGGGTTCACCAGGAAACATTTAATGGAAGTTTCCACGCCTAGGTTTGGAATGTGTTTTAATGTGTTCGTTTTTAACTTTAAGCATTCATATCCTAGGTTTGGCCAAATGAATCTAGATTAATCTATATGAAAATGCAAATTCAATGAGTACAGAAGATAGATTTAAAGACATAAAATAGAGAATTTATAGAATACAAATGAGGAATACCTGATCCGGATGTCTGGTGATGATTCTGATGTTTGAAGCAGTTAGGATCGTCTAGAATTTGACATATTCATCTGAGATCTGACAGAATCATCTGAGATTTGACAGAATCATCTGAGATCTGACGAATTCGTCAGATGAATTCATCAGAGACCTACAAGCAGAAAAACAGATACAAAATACAACGAATACTAATGTGCTAACAGAGGGAAACAACACCAAATGACTGTATGAATACTGAATAATAGTTATAAATAGAAATTCAAGCAAATTATGATATTTTAATGAAAAATCATGATCTTAGTATGCAATCTAAGCTAAATGGGTGAACTCCAAATGCAAAATAACATAAACACTGAATTAACTATCTAATTTGCAAAATAAAATAGCAGAGAAAAGGTTGAAAAGTGCAAACTTCAGGCACTGATTGCCTCAATATGGACTGTAGTCGAGATCATCTCGCATCAGTATGAAATTACCTCGAATTTGACAAGTTTGCCTCCGATCTGAACAGGTTCGTCGACGACAATGTGTGCTGGCTTCGACTGAAAAATAGTGATGTACCTGCAACAGAATTGGTATGGGACCAGTGCAAATGAAAAATTGGGATGGTTCAACGTAGATGGAGTCAAATTGCAGAGAATTTCAGCCAGGGGGTGCTAAGGGAATAGTTTAGGATTAAATAGGCTTAGGGGAGTAGTTAGGAGGTTAGAGATCATCCCAATTTAGGAGATCTCCAATGGGGGATGGTCCCTAATGGTGCAGACACGCTTCTGCCCAGATTGGAGACCCGTTGGAATAGAAGCTAACTTTGGAAAATCAATTTTGCGACAAGATCGTCTAGACGTCCTAGCCTAGACGAAATCGTCAGATCTGAGGCAATATCGTCTTATCAGCGAAGATATCGTCAAATGGTCAAAACAACCTCTAAAAATGGCACGAAAAAGGGGGAAACAGATTACCCAGCGGTTAACGGGCGGTTTGGGAGGTTAAATTTGAATTTTAAATTATTTACTAAGGTGAATGTAATTATTACAATTTTACTGCGCCAATTTTAGGGTGCTACATTTTGCCCCCTCTTTAGCGAATTTTCCAAAGAAAATGCGTTAAATATGAGTTCTTCTCGATCTACGAGAAAGCAAAAATTATTCCCATTTTTAGGTGACGATTCTTGGTCGAATCGTACGACAGCTTACTATGGTGCCCCCTCCGTGTTTTTACCCAAATCGAACGTTTGAGGTAAAAATGCAAAAAAGCAAAAAATTATTTTTGAATAAAATTAAGAAAAATAGGGTAAAACCCTAATTCATTTTTACTGTTCATTTTCTAGGTTTTAGAGCTCTGAAGAAAAAATGGTGGAGATGACGCACAGATCGACAGAGGTCCGACGCGGTCTATGGGTAAGAGTCCAGACTTATCTATGATGCTTTAATTTAATTTTACATTCTTTGTAGGTAATTTTTAGGTGATTTTTGAGCATCGCAGCCATTTTTGGGCCGTCGATGTCGTCAGGACGAAATCGTCCCAATTTCGACGAAATTGTCTCAATTTTGGCAATTTTGCCCGAGGGTGAAATCGTCAAAATGGGGACGATTTCATCAAATTAGGGATGATTTCAAACTGCAAAATCGGAGACGATTCTGCTCAAATTTGGGACGATATTGTCCAATAGTGGGCGATATCATCAATTGCACAAAATTGAATTTTAACTTGCATTATTGTTTGCTTGAATTGTTTATTAATGATTGTTTATTGTTTTGATGTTTATGTTTGTAGAGAGGATTACTAAAGAGCAAGGAGTGGAAGTACGAAGGGTTGAGAGATGACTTGGCTTCTCTCACACAGGTAGAGCGGGATCAGCTGGCACAGGCCGGCTTACTGCATGTGGCAAAAATGCCACAAGTATCCACAGATATGGGTCTACTGGCGGCCCTAGTAGAGAGGTGGTATCCGGGCTCTTCATGTTTTCGGCTACCTACAGGGGAGATGACTCTCACTTTGTAGGATGTATGGAGGATTCTGAGAATCCCCATACAAGGATGGCTGATTACTCCTGTGGCCAATCAGGGTCGTGCTATGGGACGACTGTGTGGTGACCCGAGCTTCACCCTAGAGAAGGGCGAAGCTAATATCGAGGCTCTATGCCAGATGCCTGGGGCATCTACACTCACACGGGTATTAGTTGGAGTAGTTGGTGGACTTTTGTTGTGCCACTAGAATGGGTGCAGGGTGTCGTGGATGCTCACAGATGTGATCTGTGATATGCGGGATCACAACTATAGATTCTCTTGGGGTAGTTTTGTATTATACCGATTGTACAGGATCCTGTATGGGGTCATGTACAAGGGCAGCCGATGTCTAGTCATGACATCGCTCTTACAGGTTTGGTGCTAGGAGCACATTGCAGTGCGAAAGCCGATAGGGCTTCCTTTTATAGGGGTTGACATGGAGAGGCCCCGAGTCTTCTACTAGTGGCTCCAAAGAGGGGCATAGTGACGGATAGATCTACCTATGTCCCAGAGGCTATTAGATGACTTAGTCCTAGACCATATCACTTGGAGGCCGTGGAGGGAGTATCTAGGGTGGGCAAAGGACGGACAGGAGTTGGCTCGCATTAGGCGAGTCTGCTGGCTACGGATGGAGAGGGGAGAGGTGGAGTTCCACCGTTATGACCGAGTTTTGAGGTAGTTCGATCTACAGTAGGGGATCCCATCTCTGAGGGATTATGAGTTTTCTCGGACTATCTGGGATAACACCATGGTTAGCGAGGCTCCTAAAATGCAGCGGTTCTAGAGCCAGGACGCGGATGATGCCCCCATCCAGCTAGTGGATGGGGATGATGCAGGGGTTGTCGATGGCTATGATGCTTGGTATGCAGGCATCCACCCTCCTCGGATGATGAGGGCACAGGGTCTGATTCATGCGGTTTTGCATCAGATAGGGAGACAGCACCAGGCGGCTATGGAGGCAGCCCAGGGTCACAACAGGAGAGAGGTGAGGAGGCCACAGGCATAAGAGCGGCCGTGACAGAGGGAGAGGAGGGAGGCAAGACCCCCATCTCCATAGAGGGAGAGGCCACCATCGCCCGATAAGGGCAAGGGTGTTGACATAGGAGAGAGTAGCGATATGGCTACTCTTCGGGCAGAGAGAGATCGTCTCCAGGTCTAGGTGCAGACTCTGCAGGATGAGGCTGCACGCCATCGAGATGATGTGTCACAGATGCGGGACAAGATTGCGTGCCTCAGGGCATGGGGCGGAGGGGCGAGCTCTAGAGAGCTGACACGGGATATCACCCAGCTGACATTCTATTAGACATTATACTATCAGCTAGTGCCAGAGGCAGATAGACTACCCCTGCTAGCCAACATTGTAGATCCGATCAGGATCAAGTCGTCGAGGACCACATCCCGATCGAGGACTAGGACTACACAGACTGCGATGGGGCCACCTCGTCCACCTCAGGGCGGGGGAGGAGATGAGGCAGAGAGCTCGAGGGGATCTCGAGGCTAGAGGGCTGGACTAACACTGTATTATATGTTTATTATTATTTTTTTGATAGAGGATTGAGTATGCCGAGGTATAGATTGTGGCATACCAATCTAGATTTGATGATGTACATATATGGTTGTTGTTATATATATGAGGTGATATAGTTTTGATCATATGACTTGTATAATGTTGTGCTTATGATGTGTTTATGTTTGATTGATTGATTTGATAATTGGATGTAATTATGTCTTTGGAAATATTATAATTTGAATGTCATTCTTGTAATATTTTAAATGAAATAATCTGATGTAACAAATTGGTTGTTTGTGATGAAATGTGGTAAAAGATAAAAAAAAACTTCTAACAATAATTTCAAAGGACATTGTCGCTATTATAGACCATTTCATGGAGTCGCTGCTCACTCGGTGGTCAAGCTAGTCCCATTTATAGAAATATTGTTAAAATTAAAAGAGTGCTTAAGAAACTGTCTTAAGACTTTGATGCAATAGTGCAAATGATGGTTTTCTTTCAGATTTCCATAAAAAAATATTGTGCATGAAATCATGTTAAAATAATTTTTGCTAGGCATAAATTCCTAAGTGTGATAAAATTTTGGATAATTCTTTAGGAATTATACCATCATTGCAAAAGTGAAGTTTGACATGATGACATGAAATAGAATAGGTGGTTGTTTGTTTTAAAGCATAATTGTATAACATAATGATTTAAGTCATACGTTTTTATGATTTTAAATAAATGGGGAATAAAAATTGTTACAATGGTTTGCGCTAGGCATAGAATATGTAGGTATAGACTTATACCATCATCACGAAAGTCGATAAGAAGTTATATATATGTATGTTTTCATTGGTTTGAAAGAAATTTTGATTTTTCTATTATATAGTTGTCTTTATACGAAACAATTGTACTTGATTTATTCCAAACAAGTTGCAAAAAGAATATTTCAAAATATTTTGAAGACAAAAGTTAGATTTATAAGGAATCCCATGTGCATATGTGAATTCATTTCTGATCTTGATTTATCATAATGATACACAAAATCTCTCAAATACAAATGTGTGTGCAATTGCATTGTTCATTTACCAGTTTTGAGCAAGGTACTATGATACAAGTGATTTGAATAAACCAAATAAGTGTTCATTAACCATGATGTAGATGCATATAACCATACTAGACTACTATGTAGGTCAGATTATCAAGAGCTAGCTAATCCATAAGCAGACATAGGTCTATACAAAAGAAGGTCACTAATGTGACAGACATATCACCATGCTAGGAGTTACCCAAGGCCAAGCAGGTTGGGCACAAACCACCTGTTATGGGGCTTACCTCACAGTTTTTGAATAATTGAGAATTCTAGGGATTCAAGCTCATCAACCCTTCTTTTCTTTTCAAAGGGTAGGGAAGGGATTTTATTGCTTTCTTGTTTTCTTTTGAACTTTGCTTATTTTTCTTTTTGTATTGCTTTTGTATTTTTGCTTGATAATGCTTGGAACATTGCTATAATGATATAAAAGAACATTTTTATTTTCTATTTTTTTTTTTGAACTTTTCTTTTCTTTTTCTTTGCTAGGGATACTTACTCGGATTAGCTGTAGAGCAAGGGATTTTTATTTTGGGTAGGGGTGAGCTTGTCCTTTTGCCAATTCTCAAAGATTCTAGACCATGTGCATGATAGGATAGCAGGGGAAACTTTTCGCTCAAGAAATCAGTTCTACTATGTAGCAAAGCATAGAAATTACAAATATAATCATTTTATTGTGAAAATATGTGCTTGGTTTAAGTAAATAACAAGATCAATTCTCTATGCTCAAACTTTATTTAATTGAATTTTGTGAACTTTGATATAAGAGAGATTAGTAATCATGCCAGATAAAATCAAGACATTTATTGTTGTGAGTGTGCAAGTGAGGGATTCCAAATAAATGGTAATTTATCCAAAATAATTTGTATAACTGCAATAATTGTAAGAAAATATATATAAATACTTTTGAGAAGTTTTGAGAATGTTGACTCTCTCTTTCTTATTTATTTTATTTTGGTTTCGAAAGAGTCAAGCATATAGCTGTTTTTATATTTTTATCATTATTTTGATTTTTGGTTTGATTTTTGTTTTTGAGCAAAAAATTTAACAAGTGTCATAAATAAATGCAATAAATAGTTTTGAAGCTTTTTGATGATTATGAATGTTTTTGATGTTTTTGGATTTTTATAAATTTGAAAGAAATATAAGATAAAAAAAAAAATTGAAATATTATAAACAATTATATACTAGGATGAAGTGACCAAATTTATGCATAGTAACGTTTAAGATGCAAAATATTCATGGGTTCTTTAAGTTCTTTACCATCTAAGGTAGATAATTTATATGCTCCTAATTCAAATTTAGCAGTAATAATGTATGGTCCAAGCCAATTGGGCTCAAATTTACCTTTAAGGTCCTTAGTTGCATTTGTATTTTTTTATTTTCTTTTAAAACAAGGTCGCCAATCTCAAAGGATCGATGACGAACTTTTTTAGCATATGATATTTTAAGCTTGTTTTGGTATGCACGGAGATGCTCCAAAGCATTGATGCATTTTTCATCTAAGAGTTCCAGCTGACTGAGTATGCCAGCACGATATTCGTCTCCTACTTAGGTATCTTGAAGTAGCAGAGCCAAAGAAGGAACTTCGAAGTCAAATGGAAAAACTGCTTCAGCACCATATACCAAAACAAATGGTGAAGTTCTAGTGGGGGTTCTAACACTAGTTCGATAGGCCCACAAGGCTGGATATAATTGAATGTGCCAGTTTTATTGACCAATATTTTGAGAATTTTGATTAAGGTTTTGTTAGATGCTTCTGCTTGACCATTACCCTGAGGATAATAGGGAGTGGACCAGCGATGTTGAATCTTATATTTTTAACATAATTTTTTAACATCTTTATTTTTGAAGCAAGTTCCATTGTCAGAGATGATATTTGCAGGAATTCCAAACCTGCAAATGATTTGATTAAAAATAAATTTAGAGACTTGTGTGCCAGTGCAGGAAGCTAAAGGCATAGCTTCGACCCACTTCGTGAAATACTCAGTGGCGATTATGATGAACTTGTGTCCATCAGATGACACAGGATTGATTTTGCCAATAATATCCAAGCCCCATTTAGAAAAGGGCCAAGGAGAAGAAATAGCCTGTAGCTCTTGTGCAGGCGCATGGACAAGGTTAGCATGTTTTTGACACTTGTTGCAATGGCGCATATACTCATGTGCATCCGTTTCCATGGTAGGCCAAAAGTATCCTATCCAAAGGAGCTTTTTAGCAATGACACTACCACTAAAGTGTCCTCCATAAGATCCATCGTTGGCTTCACTCAAGGCTGATTTAGACTCTTCTAAGTTTAAACATCTTAATAGGATACCTTCAAAATATCTCCTATATAAAGTATTGCCAATTATTACGAATCGACTTGCTCGTCGACGTAATAATCGACGCTGGTTTCTATTAGAATTGGTAGGGAAAGTCCCATTTTGGAGAAAATCAAATATGTCCATGTACCAAGGTTCAGGAGTAGTTTCATTGATTAGAAACACATCCAAAGGCTCCAAGCATGATTTATTTGAAGCAGGTTCCTGGAGTCGACGAATAATGATAATGGCATATTTGTCGTCTAACTCCAAGGGCAGGAGAGATGTAGCTACGACCATAGCATCAGCTGCATAGTTGCTAGTTCAAGGAATAGCTTCCAAGGTAACTTGATCAAATAAAGACATTAATTATAAAACATAGGCCTTATATGGGCATAGTTTATCATCTCTGGTCTGATAAACTTCATTAATTTGGTTTATAACCAGTTGGGAATTACCAAAAACTAAAAGGTGTTTAATTTTTAGTGCTAGGGCAGCTCGTAATCCAAGGATTAGAGCTTCATACTCGGCAGTGTTGTTGGTGCAAGCAAATGTCAATTTGAAGGACAGAGGAATAATATGTTTTTGCGAAGATATTAAAATAATACCCGCACCAGCCCCACTAATGCATCGGGCTCCATCAAAGTATAAGGACCATGTTCGGTATGGTCTGCCTCTAATTGAAGGCATTCATCTAGAAACTCGATGATGAGGGGATGGGTAGACTCTAAGGGTGTAGCAGCTAATTGATCTGCTATGATTTGACCCTTAATAGAATTTTGTCCTATGAATGTGAGATCAAACTCACTTAGAGCAAGAACCCACTTGGCTGTGCGACCCGATAAATAAGGTCAACTCATGAGATACCTCAAGGGATCATATTTA
Organism: Wollemia nobilis; assembly: GCA_028583015.1. Classification (NCBI taxonomy): domain Eukaryota; kingdom Viridiplantae; phylum Streptophyta; class Pinopsida; order Araucariales; family Araucariaceae; genus Wollemia; species Wollemia nobilis. Next base: position 305,623 of record JAQPPZ010003282.1, read on the forward strand.
GCAATGACATAAGTTTTTTGACTAAGCATATAATGTCGTAATTTTTGCGTAGCAAACACGACTGCTAGACATAGCTTTTCCAACGCTGTGTAGCGGGTTTCATAACTGATGAAGGTTTGGCTAATATAATAATTAGCACGTTCTTGTTTTTCATCATCAAGTTGTGCTAACATAGTCCCTAAGGCAGAATCTGAAGCGGAAATATATAGGAGAAATGGGCGATCAGATTTAGGTGGTGAAAGCACAGGTGGATTAAGGAGGTATTGTTTGAGAAGTTCAAAAGCTTCTCTACATTTTATGTCCTAATTAAAAGGGACATCCTTCTTAAGAAGTTTAAGAAAGGGACCGGTTTTATCCGCCAGCTTATCGATGAAGCGACGGATGGCTTGAAGTTTACCTTGTAAAATTCGTAACTCAGATATATTAGTAGGTGCGGGCATATCAGTGATGGCCGCAATCTTGAGAGGGTCAATTTCAATACCACGTAAAGAAACTAAAACCCCTAATAGTTTGCCGGATTTAACTCTGAATATGCATTTTGCTGGATTTAATCGAATGAGATATTCTCGTAATCGATTAAAGACTTTCCTCAAATCATCTAAATGATTATTTTCAATAATAGAGTGAGCTATAATATCATCCACATAATCATGTAGGATATCATGCATCATATCATGAAAAATGTAGGTCATAGCTCGTTGATAAGTTGCACCGATGTTCTTTAAGCCAAATGGCATCACTTTCCAGCAAAAGGTACCCCAGGGGGTAGTAAAGGTTGTTTTACCCTGGTCTTCAGGAGCTATCCGAATTTGATTATAACCATAGAATCCATCCATTAAGGACATCATCCCACTTTTAGCAGTGAATTCAATGATTTGATCTATGTTTGGAAGAGGAAAGTCATATTTAGCGCATGCAGCGTTAATATCTCTAAAATATGTGCAAACCCTAACTTTGGTAGCTTCTTTCTTGGTGACTGGAACTACATTTGAGATCCATTCAGCATAATCAATAACTTGTATAAAGATAACATTCAGGAGTTTTTCTAACTCCCCTTTGACTAGCAGAGCCACTTTGGGATGCATTTTTCTAAGTTTTTGTTTAACAGGTTTAGCATCCGGATGAACCACTAGATGATGCATGACTACGGAAGGGTCTAGACTCGGCATATCTTCATATGTCCAAGCGAAGACATCTTCATACTCTTTAAGGAATGCAATGTATTGTTCTTGTTTTTCTTGGCTTAATTCTGATCCAATATTGATTATGTGAGGATTGTCCTCAGTTCCAATATTAATTTTAATGACGTTTTCTACCTTCATATGTAGATCTCTTTCAAAATTAGGTGGGGTGGGTGAAATGCCCAATTCTTGTAATTCTTGTAAGGTTAATTTAGATAATTCATTCTGAGGATCAGTGGCCTCAAGTTGGGCTATAGTTGGTATAGAACCATCAAAATAAAATCCATTGTGTAACATCTCTTCAATAGAGACATCATAGAAGATATCTCCTTCCAACTCTTCATCGGGGTCGACAATCATTTCAGGGGTAAGCTATGGATAGCATGTTGCATGAAAACGACTAATTTTTAAGAGGCAAATCAACATGCCTATCCATATAATCTTGATAACATATGAGATGATCATCATCCTCAAAAGGAAAGGGTTGACCCTTACTAGGAAATAAGCCCACGCCACAGCGGGTAGGCCACGGTTCTACCTTGAAAGGTTCTTTCATGCCATTTTGGAAAGGTCCCAAGCCTTTCCCTTCATATCCCATTTTAAGCATCATGGGTTTAGCTTTAATATAATCATTGGTAAAATAACACCGAGCATATCCCTCATGATGAGTTTTGATATTCCGAGGGATTCTTCCCTAGTCATATCCTTTATAAATGAAGGCACAACTTCCGACTTGGTAAGTACTTCCCATAGGTTGTGGGAGGCCCAAAGTACGGGGAGATGGCGGCAAGTTATTTAAAAGGTTTGAATCTCGCATGAAAGCATTCATTTTTTTTGATATTAAGGTTGTAGATAAATCTGGTAAGATTTCATCAGAAAGGGCATAAGTTGTAGAAGGCTTATTACCTATGTCTTGAGACATGGAAGGTATGATAGATGTGTCTATAGGTTTTGAATTTATAGGGGTAGAACTTGATATGTGTGGATTGGTTGTAGATTTAAGATCTTTTTGAGGTTCTAGAGAAATTTTTTTAGAGGGTTGTTGATCTATATAGGAGGATGAAATTAATGGAGGGGAAATAGGTGAAGTTATGGGTGTATGTTTTTTAGATGAAAAATAAGAACTAGGATGTGTGGATGATAGAGCAGGGCAAAATTGCACTCCAACGGGTTCTGCCAAAGCACACATATCAAAAGGTCTAGGGTCACCATGAATGGTGACCAACTGATTTTTAAACTCGAATTTAACACAATGGTGTAAAGTTGATGGGACCGCTCACGTGGCATTGATCCAAGGGTGACCCAAAAGTATATTGTACGATGCTGAGAAATGTACAATAAACACGGTTGTTTCTAGGGTTCTAGGGCCAACTTGCAATGGGAGGGTAATAACTCCACACGTTTCTTGTGTTTCATCATTAAAAGCTTTGATAATCATATCAATTTTCTTTATTTCATCACTTCTAAAGCCAAATCGTTGGTAGAAGTCAAAAGTGCAAATGTTTAGGGATGAGCCATTATCAATCAAAACTCTTTTGACAACTACATCTCCAATTAGAGCAGTAATGTATAAGGGATTGTCCTTATGTAAACTGTGTTGTGGGATATCTTTATCCCGGAAGTCAATACAATCAATCTCTCAAGTGATGATAGTATTGGCCATAGCTTCAGGTTGAATGTTTTGAGGTACCATCATTTGGCTCAATGTAAGCATCAACTCATCCCTATGGGTGGGAGAGGATCTTAATAAATCCAAAAGGGAAATTTTGGCCGTAGTATTGGACAATTGCTCATTAATATTGTAAGGGGGTTTAGATTGAACAGTAGGAACATGATTCCCTTTATTGGGGTTTTTCAAAACGAATGGAGCTGATCCATCATTCCGGTTTGGTTCTTGTTGAGAATTTTGAGCTTGTTGTCGAGTAACGACTCCAATGGTACCTACAATGTTATAGTGAAGATGCTGAACTGGTCTCGGTTGAGCATTAATGGATTGTTCATTAGAAAGGAATATATTAGAAGAAGGTCGAGTAGTAACTCTTCTAAGAAATGGTTCTTCTGGAACCATCACATCTGTGACGGGTTGAATAGGATCTAATTCGTTTTCAGAACTATTCGATTGGTTTGAAGTAATGTCTAGTTCACTTTCACTATCTGATTCTATATCACTAGAATCAAAAGTTTGAAAATTATGTAAGGGCCTGGTCGTAACTAGGGATAAGGTCATGTCAAATATTTGAGGATCCTGAATAGGTAATTGTCCGCTAATGGTTCCTACATATCGGGTAGGAGGGGGAACATTATGATGTTCGATTTGATTGGCTACCTCTTTACCATGTCTTGGTAAAGGGTGTTGAAATATGTCTAGAGTTTGATTGGCATATTGATTTTGATTTTGGGGAACGATTTTTTGAGTATTATTAGGAGGGTTTTGTTTATGTTGGAAGGCTTGTACTTCCATTTCATTATTTTCAATCAAATCTTGTATTTTATGTTTCAACCTTTTACGAGCATTGGTAGAATGTCCAGGTCCTCTATGGAAATCACAGTGTAAGTCAGCTCTATATCTGGGTATAGTTGGATCAGGTTCTCGGATAGTCGGTAATTGGATCAAACCTCTTTCAAGTAATTGAGGTAAAATAGTTGATAAGGGTTGATTTAATCTAGTGAATTCTCGAAGAGGCTTATCAGGAGGTTTCAATATGAATTTTTCTGTTGTCTTCGTTGCATTGATATTAGCAACATTCCTGCTGTCAGTGACTCCATCATCGATAACTTGTTTGTTTTTATATTGATTTCTAGATGTTTTCTCATCATCCTTCTTCCTAAGTTGGCCTCTCCTAATGAGGGCATCTTCTACTCTTAGAGCTAAATCTATAGCTTGATTGAAGGTAGTTAAAGTAGCATTCGATAGCTCATAAGATATCTGTTCTTGTAGATTGTTGATGAAAATGTCCAACATTTCCCTATAAGGTAGCACAAAGTGCAGTTTTCCTATCAATTGCCTCCATCTAGCTAAGAAATCAGCAAAACATTCATCCTTGTCTTGTTTTAAATTGTATAAATCTTTAATAGTTACATGCCTCTCGATGTAGGCACTAAATTGATTGACAAATGATTCCGCTGTTTCTTCGAAGTTTCTCAAAGAATGAGTGGGCAATTGATAGTACCACTCTAATGCCATTCCACCTAAACTTTTTGGGAACATTTTTAGTAATAGCATGTCGTCATGCGATATGTCGTGACATGCTATCCTAAACATGCGAAGATGCTCTATGGGATCTTCGGTTCCTTTATATATGGGTAGGATGGGCATGGGAAAATTCTTAGGGTATGGTTGAGCTACAACTATGGGATCCAAAGGTTGACTACAGATCTCTCGATAATTATACGAGGGACGGTAGGGATCTATCTGGTCCATACGTGAAGCTAATTGTTTCACCATGGCTTCCAGATTACTAGTTTGCCCCGCATATTGATTTGGTAGGGCATTGACATGGGTTTTATGGGCATATGATGGAGGAACATGCAGATTAGATGCCATGTTACTATTGTGTAAAGTATTGGTAGGAAAATTATTATGGAGGAATTTTGAAGTTGTATTATGTTGTATTCCAGATTGTTGAAAGTTTGTATTTGGCTTTGTTTTAGGTTTTTGTTTACTTGAAGCATATTGCTCAATAGTTTTGCAGAATAAAGTAGTGAAGGGAATTTTATTTTGTGTGGGAGTGATTTTAGGTTGAATAACAGGTTCCTTAGGAGGTTGGGTAACCTATTTTTTTGACATGTTTTGAGCCATAGTGACCATATCCGTATTGGATGGCCCAACCTTGTCACTTTCTTGATCAATGAAAGACAAGGGGTTAGTGTGTATATTACACATATATTCCATGGCTGCTTGAGTGTTACTAATTTTCCCTTTATCAATACGTATTGCCACATTAAGGTCATCAATGTTATCACTGAGAAATTTCTTGAAATGCTCTGCATTATCAAAAACAATAGTTCCATTTGGAGTTACTCTAGGGGATGAGGATCCATCCTCTTTAACACTTCCTTCTTGTTCCTTATCTTCACCTAAGTCTTCGTCTGATTGACCTAGAGTTTCTCCTTCCATATTTGTATCTCCAAGAAGGACATTTGGGTCTTTAGTTGTATTTTGTAACCAATCTTCTTCTTCTCCTAAAGTTTCTTTACCATTCCTAAGTTTAGGCATGGTGCTAAGTTTTGATTTCAGCAAATATATATATATATATATATATATATATATATATATATATATATATATATATATATATATATATATATAATAATATATATATATATATATATATAAAAAATGCAACAAATTAAGAGGTATATATTTATTATATACCTACTGCAATATTTGAAATGAAGTTTTTAAATTTTTGCTAAGTTTTTAATTTTTTAGTTTTTTGAAATAATATAATAAAGACAGCAAATAACATAATAAATGCAAGAAATAATACTGAAGTAATAATCTAGTTTTCTATAAACAATTTATGAATATCATTAATAGGTTCGAGTTGTTCAGGAGTCATGAAGTGTTCTTCTTCAAATTGAAAGTTTTATTTTAAAAATTTGATGAAAATATCTATAGTGATATTGTTTGTTTCAGATGCTGGTTGATAAAAGTAAAGCTCATGGCAATACTCTCGATATAACACAGCTCGTGGAACTCTATTCCATATTTCCCTATCTGTAAGAACAACCTCTTGGTCTTCTACACAACCTAGGAACTGGTGCACAATGGCTACGTTCTAGAGGTATTCCTCGAAGGTGAACAATTCTAAAGATACTAAAGCTCTCCTATAAGCTAACCATCTATGGCAGGCTCTCTGAAGTTCATGATAAAAAACTAATTGATGAGGATCCAGGATTCTATCTAGGACTAGCCTCTTGATTTGATTAAGTTGTGTGGACCTAGATGAGATGATACTAAGTCTTCTATCAATTTCGTTCCACAGGAATTGATTTCTACTTGTTTTAGGCACACTATGGATAGAATTGACATCTATGGCTGCCAATTGGTTTTCTACGTTTATAGTAACTGCTAACCTTTTCTTAGGAGCTACCATCTAAACATGATTTCAAAGTTAAATTTTTTAAAATGCATCTATGTTTTAGTTGTTCTATATATGTTTTTGTTTTGTTTTTGTTTTTCAAAATGTTATGATGCATTCACGTCGGGTTCACCAAAATGTATCGCTCCAAATTTTTTGCATCCTTACCTTCAGGCTATTGGATCCGTGCCCGGAAGGAGGATGGGAAAAGGATGTCACGGTACCTCGGACTGAGAGGACTTTACGAAGGTCCCGCCTCTCAAGGGAGGTGTATTTTGATGATTTTTCGACGGATGGTGGGTTCACCAGGAAACATTATTTGGCAGTTTTCATGCCTAGGTTTGGAATGTTTTTTAATGTGTTCATTTTTAACTTTAAGCATTCATATCCTAGGTTTGGCCAAATGAATCTAGATTAATCTATATGAAAATGCAAATTCAATGAGTACAGAAGACAGATTTAAAGACATAAAATAGAGAATTTATAGAATACAAATGAGGAATACCTGATCCGGATGTCTGGTGATGATTCTAATGTTTGAAGTAGTCAGGATAATCTAGAATTCAACAGATTCATCTGAGATCTAACAAAATCATCTGAGATCTGACAGAATCATCTGAGATCTAACGAATTCATCAGACAAATTTTTCAGAGACCTACAAGCAGAAAAACAAATACAAAATACAACGAATACTACTGTGCTAACAGAGGGAAACAACACCAAATGACTGTATGAATACTGAATAATAGTTATGAATAGAAATTCAAGCAAATTATGATATTTTAATGACAAATCATGATATTAGTATGCAATATAAGCTAAATGGGTGAACTCCAAATGCCAAATAACATAAACATTGAATTAACTATCTAATTTGCAAAATAAAAAAGCAGAGAAAAGGTTGAAAAGTGCAAACTTCAGGCACTGATTGCCTCAATATGGACTGCAGTTGAGATCATCTCGCATAAATATGAAATCGCCTCGAATTCGATAAGTTTGCCTCCTATCTGAACAGGTTCGTCGGCGACGATGTGTGCTGGCTTCGACTGAAAAACAGTGATGTACCTGCAACAGAATTGGTATGGGACCAGTGCAAATGAAAAATTGGGATGGTTCAGCGTAGATGGAGTCAAATTGTAGAGAATTTCAGCTAGGTGGGTGCTAAGTAAATAGTTTAGGATTAAATAGGCTTAGGGGAGTAGTTAGGAGGTTGGAGATCATCCCAATTTGGGAGATCTCCAATGGGGGAGGGTCCCTAACGGTGCAGACATGCTTCTGTCCGGATTGGAGACCCGTTGGAACAGAAGCTAACTTTGCAAAATTAGTTTTGCAACAAGATCATCTGGACATCCTAGACCAGACGAAATCGTTAGATCTGGGGCGATATCGTCTGATCGGTGACGATATCGTCAAACGATCAAAAAAACCTCTAAAAATGGCGTAGAAAAGGGGGAAACGGATTACCCGACGGTTAACGGGCGGTTTGGGAGGTTAAATTTGAATTTTAAATTATTTACTAAGGTGAATGTAATTATTACAATTTTACTGCACCAATTTTACAGTGCTACATAATGTAATCTCTATCTGCCTCTTAGTTTTATGTTACATGTAGCTTGTGTTTCACTATCCTTACTATTGTTATTCTAATAATACATGTTATATCTCCCTTTATATTATAGTTTTTTTATGTGGTAGTGGTTCTTAGCAATATTTTTTCTTGTTTGTAGTTATTTACATCAAGCTATGGTGTTTTCTAACACCTGAATGTCATGAATACTGAGTCCTGTGGATGGCTCTTCACTCAAGCACTTTGAGTTGTTCTTCCTCTTGAAATTATGTATGTTTAGACCTTTCATAGTGCTAATGGAGGTCACTTTATAAATACATAGAGTCTCCTTAAGACACTTAACTTTTGTCCCTCTTTGATGTAATAGTATAGAAAAATTTGATGCTTGTATAGCCCTATAATACACTCCTTAGTTTCTCCTAAAATTTGAGATTGTCCAAATATCTTTTTGCTTGTTTTTATGGCAACATTATTTTCCACTTTTTGCAAAAATATCCTCCTATTTGGTGGCTTCTTTAAGTCACAATAAGCGATAGATTTTGTGCACCAAATGGTTTCTCTAAACACTTTGATATATCCTTATTTGTGCTCTTTGATTTATCACCTTAATATTATCAATCAATGCTCATAATACTCCTTCAAGAATAATAGATTTAATGAAGTTAATAATAACTAAACATGCCATTCTTGTTCTATATATATGATATATATTTTGCGTTGGGTACCATATTGGCTCAAAAGAACATGCAAGACAAAGAGAAAGCAATATATTATATTAGCCATATCCTGGTGAGCTATGAAATTGGATATGTATACGTAGAGAATCTATGCTTAGTGGTGGTATTTGTAACCAATAAATTGTGCCACTACATATTGAGCCATACGACATATGTGATATCCAAGCAAAATACTTTGCAATATATGATGAGAAAGACATACCATAATATACGCACTACAAAGTGGATCATGCTATTGACAAAGTTTGATTTGGAAATCATAAGCCAAAATTCCATCAAGGTACAAGTCATAGTTGATCAATTGGCTAAGGAACCTCTCTAGAATAGTAGGTCCCTTACCATAGAGCTTCCTGATGATGCGGTATTTGCATTATTAGAAACACCCAAACCTGAAGAACCAAAAAATAAAGTAGACATGATTTTTTTCTTTGATTTTTTGAAGTGTGAGCAAGGAGGTGGCACGACGATTATCTTTTTCATGCCACAAGGTGCTCCAATGCCCTTGTAACTCAAGTTAGACTTCCCTTGCACCAATAACAACATTGAATATGAGGCCCTAATATTGGGTCTCCAAAAAACCATCACCATGAACATCAAGAGGCTGAATATCTTCAATGACTCCCTCCTCATAGTCAACCAAGTCAAATGACTATTTAAATATTGGGATCCAATCTTGAAAGCTTATAACGACATGGTGAAGTTTTCGTGACTTGGAGTAGTGAAGAAGGCAGGTGAAGGAAAACATCATGATTTCGTGACATATTGAGGAAAGAAGTCCAAACAAAGGAGAGTGTCATGATTTCACGATGTATTAGGAGGAGAAGCAGAAAGGAATAGAATAATACGAAATGTTGTAAAATCGTGACTTGTCATGTTTTCACGGTTTGAAACAGTGAAAGGACATGGGGAAAGAACGTCTCAAAATCATGATATGTCATAGTTTCATGGGGGTAAATCAAGGAAGGGATAGAATAGTACAAAACATCACAAAATCGTGACATGTTGGGTTTTTGTGACTTGGAGGTGATAATGATGATGATGAGCAAAAATTGTCACGATATCACGACATGTCGCAGTTTCGCGTCTTGTCACGTTTTCACGAAAGGACATGAAGAAGAAGGCAGAGAGCAAGAAATTGTCATGATTTCATGACATGTCATGTTTTCACGACCTAAGGTGATGAAGGAGAACAAAGAACCAAATACGTCATGATTTCACGACATGTTTGGTTTTCACGACCCAAAGTGGCAAAAGCATACGGATAGAGAAAATGTCATGATTTCGCGACATGTCATGGTTTCGTGACCCATCACGATTTCACGCCAGGAAGCAGTTCAATGGCCCAATGAAGTATTTCAATTTTCAAGGATTAAAAGCTCTCCAGAATTTAATGTTTTACTGCTTTCCAATGCATGCAAGATGAAATAATTTGCTCAGTCCTGTAGCTTTCGAAGCCACTAGATTTGAAGATGCCTCCATTATTAAAAGCTTCTGTTCATTATTTTCTAACGGTCCAAGCATGCACCGAGAATGACCATTTAATGAGGTTCCTTGTTTCCATTCAATTTTTGATTTCTCCAAGGCTGGTTTAAGGGCATCATTTCCGTATTTCTGTTGCACATTTTGTAGATCTCAAGAAAGTCTGTTTCATGTTTTAAATGTTGCAAAGATGCAAGACCTCTATAAATATCAATGTATATCTCAAGAACAACTATTGGGAGCTTGAGAGAAATGTTGCATGAAAACATTCAAGTTCTCTACGTAAATAAGAGATATTTGGCCTCTAATTTTGCAAGCGTCTTTCTTTGTGATTTCCTTCTATTGCATGCATTTCTTGACTATGCTCATCTTTCTTATCTCCTACTAAATTTAAATTTTGCATCTGAGTTTGAATATTGCTAATGAGGAAGTGAGTTCTGGAATGCAATCCTGGAGGTTGTCTGTGCAAGGTCGTAAGTAGATTATGCTGCATTCTATTATTATATGATGTTCATATGCTTGAGGTTAAATTCTTGCTGATAATCCTTCCTTGATCATACAAATTCGGCCTGTGGCCGTATTTCCCATCTCTTTTCGTAATTTCCCATTTCTTTCTACATATTTCTAATTCCTTTCCTGTAACTTTAGTCTAAAATCAAGCTTAGATTTAGTAAGGGAACCAGCCCTCTCTGGAGATTGGTCCGGGAGACATTTCTTTCTCCCGACCTTTCAATGTTGGTCGGGTCTAAGTGCATTTCACATAAAATCCTTTCCTATGGCAGATTCGTGACCAATAGTTTTTGGCACACCCGGTGGGACAGACTGTTTTTGTCTCCCAAAGATCCATAATCGATGAGATTGATTGTTTTATTGTTTAACACCCGGAGGTATCAAGATTTTTGATGAACTGTCTTGACCTCAAAAGTGAAGATTGTAAGTTCATCTGGCGACTCTACTGAGCTGAAGATCCAAATTTCTTGATCGTAGATGCCTTTACCCCAGAGGAATCAAGGTTTGGTGAGTAGCCTTGACCTTACAAGCAGAGGAAAGAATGTTCACTTCATGACTCTGACTTGGTGATAGTTGTGATCTCGTAGATCACTACTATAATGGCGAGGGTATGCTATCCTAGATGGGATGATCCTAGCCCTCTGAATCTCAAAATTTGGCATGAGATTCCAAAAAGTGCCCTAAAATCCCTAACAAAATACAATGGCATCAAGGGAATGGCTCGAGAGCATATTGATGATGTTGCTGCTTTGGAAACCCTCCATGATATAGTTCATGAAGATGTCATGATCAGACTTTTGGTCTCATCTCTAGAAGGAAGGGTATTGCAGTGGTACAAATTGCTCGAGCGTAAAAGCATCTGCTCATGGGATGATTTAGTGGGAGTGCTCATTACCATATTTAATGGCTCTCAGGATCCCTTCCAACTTTTGATGCATCTCTCCACCATCACGAGAGCACCTCTAGAGAGCACAAGTCACGATTTTACAACATTTCGTACTATTCTGTTCCTTTCTGCTTCTCCTCCTAATACGTCGTGAAATCATGACACTCTCCTTTGTTTGGACTTCTTTCCTCAATATGTCACGAAATCATGACGTTTTCCTTCACCACCTTCTTCACTACCCTTTTTTTTTTTCTTTTTTACCCCCGTACCAAAAAAAATTTATTTTAACATTTATGAGAAAAAAAAAAAAAAAAGAATAAAAAAAGAAAGAATAAGAAACCAAAAAAAAAATAAAGAAAAAAAGAAAAAAAAAATCCAAGTCACTGAAAACTTCACCATGTCCTTATAAGCTTTCAGGATTGGATCCCAATATTTAAATAGTCCTTTGACTTGGTTGACTATGAGGAGGGATTCATTGAAGATATTTAGCCTCTTGATGTTCATGGTGATGGTTTTTTGGAGACCCAATATTAGGGCCTCATATTCAATGTTGTTATTGGTGCAAGGGAAGTCTAACTTGAGTTACAAGGGCATTGGAGCACCTTGTGGCATGAAAAAGATAATCGTCGTGCCACCTCCTTGCTCACACTTCAAAAAATCAAAGAAAAAAATCATGTCTACTTTATTTTTTGGTTCTTCAGGTTTGGGTGTTTCTAATAATGCAAATACCGCATCATCAGGAAGCTCTATGGTAAGGGACCTACTATTCTAGAGAGGTTCCTTAGCCAATTGATCAACTATGACTTGTACCTTGATGGAATTTTGGCTTATGAATTCCAAATCAAACTTTGTCAATAGCATGATCCACTTTGCAGTGCGTATATTATGGTATGTCTTTCTCATCATATATTGCAAAGTATTTTGCTTGGATATCACATATGTCATATGGCTCAATATGTAGTGGCACAATTTATTGGTTACAAATACCACCACTAAGCATAGATTCTCTACGTATACATATCCAATTTCATAGCTCACCAGGATATGGCTAATATAATATATTGCTTTCTCTTTGTCTTGCATGTTCTTTTGAGCCAATATGGTACCCAACGCAAAATATATATCATATATATAGAACAAGAATGACTTGTTGATATTCTTCATCCCACTAGAATGAAAATCCCTTGTGTAACATCCAATTCATGGGACGATGTTTATCCGATAGTTGTGTGATGAATCACTTTATGGATGTTACTTTGCCCTATAAGCTTCTTAGTTCTTTGATGTTTGTGGGTGGATTCATTTCCAGGATAGCCTTTACCTTAGCTAGGTCTACCTAAATACCTCATTTAGAAATAATGAATTCCAAGATTTTTTTAGAAGTCATGCCAAATATGCATTTATTGGGATTCAACCTAGCATTGTGTTCAATCAGGTGATCAAAGACCTTTGTGATGGTCTCAACATGCTCTTAACACAATAATAACTTGGTTAGCAAATCATCGATGTAGTCTTCCAATATTGTGTGCATGTAGTCATGGAAAATGTATGTCATAGCCTACTGATATGTGGCACAAACATTTTTAAGGCCAAACAACATCACTTTGTAGTAGAATGTCCCCCATGGAGTAGTGAACATGGTTTTGTGCTAGTCTTCAGATTTAATCCAAATTTGATTATAACCAGGAAAACTGTCCATTAGGGAGAGCATCTCATGACCTGCAGTTACATCTATAAGAGCATCTATGTTGGGAAACAAGAATGAGTCCTTTGGGGTTGCCTTATTGATATACCTAAAGTTTGTGTAAATGTAGACTCTTCCATCTAGTTTTTCCATGGGCACCATGTTTGATACCCATTCTGGATAGTTGATGGGGGCAATAAAGACTACATACAACAATTTTTGTAACTCATTTTTAACCATAAGAGTTATGGTTGGATGCATCTTTATAATTTTTTGCTTGACCAACTTCTTTGTCGGGTCTAGATATATGTTGTGGATAACCAACTTAGGATCTAACCCTGGCATGTCTTTGTAGGTCCAAGCAAAGATATTTGGTCTCTCTCTTAGTAGAGGAATTATGATGGCCTACTCTTATCGAGATAGGCTTTCTCTGAAATTGAATTTCTTTAGTTGAGAGGGATAATTGTTGATTTTTAACTCAAAAGTATCCTTTATTGCCATGTGGGACCCATCCTCCAGCTAATGAGGAGTGGGTATTAAATGAATTTCATCTACTAAATTTATAGTTCCTACTAACTTGAGGTCAAGATCAATGAAATAGACATCATGGGCACAGCTTGATGTGAAATGGAATGGCTGCAACATCTCCTCATTAGGGAGGAAATACTTGGGCTCTAAAGGTGAATTAGCATGATCCCAATCAATAGCATCTAGATTAAGACATTGGAATGTAATATATAGGACCATGCAAGTGGAACTTTATATGCTGGGTGAACCCCCCATACTTGCAATGAGGCTCTGGTGGCATAGGGATCTTAGGATATGGTATATGAATATACAATATAATGGGATCATTTGGAAATAGTTTCTCTCTAAATGTTGGTGGTTTTGGGTTGACCATGCAATGGATGACATCTAGGTTTACTGGTCTACCTAGAAATCAAATATTGGGATAGATGGCATGAAGTACCGCTTTCCTTTCCAAAAGTAGATCCACTGGTCTTAAGTGCTGAGGTATAAGATAAGCCATATCAGTCTCATCATCAAAGTCATAATTGCTTATCCAAAAGACATTGGCATTTGTTTTTGGTCCTAGTATGAGCTGATGGCTAGCTTGTTGATGGCCCAGATAGGCCATCTCAATCTTGTCTTCATAGTCATTATCACTTATGAATAACCCATTGGTATTTGTATCTAGCCCTACTACATGGCTTGAGTGTCTAGTCATAGGTAGGCCATCTATGTTGCATCCTCTGACTCACAACCACTTCCATAATACATGTATCCACCATAATACAAGGTGCATTCAATTTTATATGATATGTAACCACTTTCTGCGTGGCCTATCCAAGTGCGGTTTTGCACATACTAAGGCCCATGGTAGGCCAGACAGGTCCTATCTTCATCCTCACTTGTAACATACGCATACTCATCCTGCTCATAGCCATGAATTGGCTCCTCCTCCCATAGGGTGGTTCCTTATGGGGGCACTTCAAGAGAGGATTCAGGGTGGTATGCCTCAGGTGGCATGATGTTGACCATGGCTATCCATTCATCACCCTATAAGTTCCTGCCATAGGGTTGATAGGGGTTACAATCGATGTCTTCCTTGAACCCAATGCTTAATATATCTAGGGTAGCCTCTAAAGAGTCATCATGGCCCTGCATTCCCTTGCTCATATAGGCCTAGGCCATAGCCTTACCAGTGAAACTGCTCAAAGTACTTTAGAGTGAACACTAGATTCAACAAGTAATGAACATTTGTGGTGAAAGTTTCATCCTCGTCCCTTTCTATATCAGGATTAGTGTAGGAAAAATCTAGACTATTATATATGAAATTATTTTGGTTAGGTAGAACCACCAAGAGAACCATTGTCCCTACTGGTAGATTTGGAACTCTTGGTTGCCCCATGTCTTGTGTCGATTCAATGATTGGCATGAAAGTTACATTTTGCATATTATATTCACCTAATGATGTGTTGGCTAGGTGAATTGTCACCTACGGTGTAGATGATGCTATTGACAACATAGGTGAGGTGGTTTACAATACCTCCTTAGTTGTTTCTTGGTAATGCTCCTCCTACATGGAATTAGGGATTCCTACAGTTGCTATTTTTAGAAGTTCCTTGGGCCTTTCCTCCACTAGGGTCACCTTCATCTTCTATTTTTCATTTACATTATATTTAGAAGGCTTTCTAGAAGTGCTAGTAGCTTTGGATGTAGGAGGTGGTGCTGACGTAGATGGGTCACTTTGCATTGACTTGTTTTTTCTACCTAGATGCATGGTTGGGGATGAAGATCTAATGTACAAGTGCATTGATGGTAGGTCGAAACCTCCTGGTAATTAAACTTGATGCACATAATTGAATGGTTCCTCATTATATGGGACAATGTGTACCTATCTCTCATGCATATACTTGATGCATTGGTGTAGGATTTAGGGTACACACTACATGTCCCTAATATAGGGATGCTCTAGTAGGATGCTATATTGCATTGCCCCTTCTAACACATGGCACATCATGGGGACGATATTTTGTCCTACTTTAACTGGTAGAATGATCATACCCATGGTGGAGCACAAGGCATCATTGAAATCCCTGAGTGTGTAGGAAGTCAGGATAATTTTGGACTTAGGGATCTACAAGTGCCCCATAGCCTTGGTAGTGATGATGTTGATCGATGAGCCCGTATAGATTGGGACTCAATTGAATGGAATATTATTGATTGACGTAATAATGTGCAAAGGTAGATCTGCTGAGGTAGTAGGGACTACCTTAATTTAATGATCATAACAATGAATCACGAGTTCTTGGCACTATTTAACTTACCCCATAAAATGTGTGAACGTGTTTGGGTTCTGGGGCTAGATCTCGATTGATCTCAAAATATCCATTAAAGTCTCCCTATGCCTAGGGTACTATTGTATGAGCTCATAAATGGATAACTTAGCCAGAGTCATCTATATATTTTTTTCTAGTTTACTCCAAATAATCACCACAGGTCTTGTTGGTGGACCTAGAAGATTGTCATGTGCTTGTATCTATCGAGGTGCAACCAGGATATTGATGGGAGTCACTAGAGGCTGTGGTTGCCTATATATCTAACTCCTGGTCACCACATTGACTAATTTGACCATTTTGGTGCTTCCCTGAATGGGTGGCTAGACCTAGACTTGGTTAAATTGGGGACCATGATCTCTAGGGGCCTTGTGATTAGGTAACATATTCTGGTATATGCCCATATCCCTATTGTCGGGAGCTAGTGGGTTGTCAAATTTGAGCTCTCCCTTTTCAATCATGTCTTGTACCACACTCTTGAACCTGGTGCAATTTTTGATGTCATGCCCTTGTATCCTATGGTAGGGGAAATATTGATTTTCCTTGTATCCCCTTGGCTTGGGACTATTAGGGTCCAAAAGTTGTACATTTGGAAACCTTATCCTTTGTGACTCATTTAGTTTATTAAACACTAATTACATTGATTCATTCAGAGGTGTGTAATAATTAGGTGGTCATATTTCTTTGTTATGACCCTAGTTGTTCCTCGTATCATAGTTGGATAGTAGAGGGTGAGCTTGGTAATTCTGGTGTTGTCCATTTCCCTCCTTTGGTGTGACCAATACGACTTGATTAACTTGAGTAGACTTGGCCTACTTCTGCTTATTATTGTTGTTCTAATTATTTTTTCTCCATTCTTTCTTGTTTTGGAGTTTAAGGTGTCCTTCATTGACCTTAATGTCTTCTATGAGCTTGGCTTGAGCCAAGGATTCTTTGAATGATTTGTATTGCTGCAACTGTAATAGAAGAGAAATGTGGTTTGCACAACTCTTTGTGAACATCCAGACAAGCTCCTTTATGGGGATGGAGTGATAGTTTTACCATAATATTTCTCCATTTTTCCCCATAGTCCATCACTGGTTCATCATATTATTGTTTTAGGTTGGTTAGATTAGATAGGTTCACTTTCTTTTTAGCTTTGAAGGAGAACCACTCAAGGAATGCATTCGCCAGCTGCTCAAATTTGGTGATGTTATGCTTGGGATACTAGTTGAACCATTGCATTGTCATGCCCGAGAACATTGTGATGAATGTCCTCAACATTAGGACATGATTTTTCTTGAGGTAAAAGCATGCTTTATTGAAGTTGGTCATGTGTTCTTGCACATCTCCCTCTCCTTTAAATTTATCTAGTCTAGGCATCTCAAAGTGCCTAGGATATGTGGGACTTGGGACTAATGGGCACAAAGGTTGGTTGTGTATCTTATCTACTATTATATTTTGTCCACTTGTGTCCTTGAGAGACTTGAATCTCTCGATGAGTGTTCGGTATGCCTTCGAGGAAATAATCTCAAGTTCTTGAAAGTTTTCTCATGGTGGTAAAGGAGGTAAACTAGTGTTTTCCCTAATCGGGTGTCTGTAATCCTCTCCTGTGACCATGTTTGGAAGTTCTAGATGGGTCTGTTCCTGATTCTCCATCCTTTTCTAGTCCTCATCGCATTGCATTTTCTTGGGTCCAAATGTCAGTGATGTTGTGGAGCTTGTTGGGTGTTCTTTTACCTTGGCCTAGTACCTCTCCCTTGCATAGAATAAGCATGTCTTCTAGGTTGATATCTTTCACCAGTTATACATGTGTCTATTCAATCTAGCCTATCTAATAGCTCTTCACGCTCTTCTCATTCTTCTATTGCAATTTTCTCTTGTAATAATAAACACCTTTTCTTACACTCTTTTTACTTAAGGTCTTCCATGTGTTCCTTCTTAATGTGTAGCTCTTCTTCCAATATATGCATCCAGTTAGAACAACCTACTATCAAGGGCTCATGTCCTTATACCTTTGTGCAAGGATTTCTAATGTTGTGGTCTCAAGGAGATTTTTGTTTTGTACCTACCCCTATATGCTAGGGAAAATTACTCTATATATTTAATTAAGAGTCAAGTATGCTCATGATCTAAAGTAGTGTATGTGTTGTGGGGTCACTCTAAGGTTCCTCCTAGACTACTGGCATGTCTAGTGGCTACACTGAATGATATTACCAAATCAGAATGTGTGGTAGTGATTATCCTAGAGGCTGGTCTTGAGGGAACTCGATCCAATCTATAAAGTTATCGGGCCCTCCACGGCTAATCTTGTGGTATCCCATTTATGCTAATGAGCTAATGGTCCAAAGGTACACTCTCATCTATGGGGATACTATAATATATCCTAGGCCTACTACTGGGCATAGCCCTATGGTCTTGTCCCTTAGTGGGAAGATCTATCCTATGTGTGTCCTATGAATCTTGGGGTATTGCAACCCCTACAGTCCTATGTGATGATGGGATCCTAGATGCCTCCTCATGCTTGTGTGAGGATGAAGGTCTTAAAGCCTCTATAGGTCTATGTGATGAGGGAGGTCATGATGCCTCTGTACATCAACGTGTAGAGGGAGGATGTGATACCTATACTTGCTAAAGTGGTGAGGAATACCTTGAGGCTTCCTCACATCTACATTATGAAGGAGGTCATGATGCCTCTGTGTGCCTGCATAATGAGAGGTTCCATGAGGACCCCTCGCTTATATGCAATGAGGGAGGCTATGAGGCCTTCTCATATCTATGTGATGGAGAACCAAGAAGTGACTCTCTCATTGGGGTTTCTTGTGGAGTCTCCCCAATAGTTGAGTTGTTGCCCCTAAGACTTGTTAAACATTATTCGATGACACTATGAGTGGATGACTCAACACTTGTGTGATGGTGAGTGTGAGGGTCATTAGTTTCCCCCTCAATGTTTGACCAGGGGTGATTTCTACATGTGTACACCATCCTAATTGTATGTTATCTTGCTAATTAGTTTCCAAACTACTCAACCAAAGCAAGCAAGTGTTTATCTCTTTTAAGGATTGAAGTGTTCTCTAAACTGTCTGGTGTGTTTGGATTTGTTTTTGATATTGACATATTTTTTTTGCTTGTGACTTGGAATGAAGGAACTCAATAAAAGCGAAGACTAGGAATACTAATGCCAAACATGATTTCTCAAAAGAGTCTAGGGTACATTGCTTAAATCCCAATGGGGGGTTTGCCTAGCTCTTCCACTATGACACAATGGGAGATAGGTTTGAATGCAAGTGACCAACACCAACTAAAAATGAGTTCTCTATTCTATCCTAGGATAGCTAGGGGGTAAGCCGATGGAAGGATATGAATTCCAACATCACCAGTCTGAATTGGGAGTTGGTGATGAAATCCAACCTTACCAATGTTATGATGTAATGTGTAGGTGTGTGGTGTTCCTTTTAGATTTTGAAAAAATAAAATGATGCATCAACCATCATTCATGCTTTACATCCCTACATGCCTAAAAGGAATATTTTACTTTCATAAATATGCATAATGTAATCTATATGATTTTCCATGCAATGTATTTCCTACTTTGTGAATGGGCGACCACTGATTGGGCCACATGCAAGCAAAGAGTATCATAGGATGGCCTAGCACGTTGGATACTAGGGAAGACCTTACAAGTAGAGGTTTGCTATTCCTAGCAGCACCTAAAGGAAACTAACTAAATCTAAGAAACATATCACGTAATTTTCCTTTCATTTTCTTTAATTTTTCCCTACTTAGCTATGTTCTTGCTTGTTATTTTTAGAAAAACAATGTAGATAGAAAGCCACAAAGAATCATAAATGTATACCAACCTCAATTCCTCACCTGATGATGACTTGGATGATATTTGTATTTTTTCTACTACTAGCCACTATCGACCAGAGTAGATGAATCTGGCCACTAATAGTTGCAGTGGCTAAGGTCTGTTGGACACTGTCAACCAGAGTGGCTAAACCTGCATAGATAAAAACACCTGAAACATCAGTGAATCAGCCAAAAAACAAAAACCTAGTCGTATCCCATTGTTATTACCATCTATGCAACCCCGGGAAGTGCACACCCTAGCTTCCCTACTTGTAGTTTGATTTATTCATTATTATTTGCACCAAAATGAAAAGAATGAAAGTGCACATGCAACCCAAAAGTAAAGAAGACAAAATAAAGAAACCCTTTTATTAATCTTTCCAGAATGCGGTTACAAGTTTATTTCTCTAAGGGATACCCATCACTTTGATACAAATGTTACACAATATGAAGCAATGATCAGATATGTTCCCCATAAGGGAATGATGTGTCTAGGCAGGCCTACTGGTCCCGCACATGAAATTGTATGGAGGATTACATATGCCCCTTCTCTAGATCTAGTCCTGAAGGGATATTTGCACTCTTGTGGCTCTAATCTGGTTTTGAGGATCTATACCTGCGGTCATAAAAACAAAAAAACATGGTTAGTAGGATGGCCCACCTCTCCGAACAAGGCCTTTGTTAGTGGATCTGAATACTCATGATACTGATATCAAAATATGCACATGAGCGGACTAATAAAATGTAAGGTAAGCTATAGAAATACAAAATAAAAGCATAAATGAAACCATATATAAACTAGTATCAAGACATACATTAAGCAGTAATAAAACTAAACTAAAAGCAATAAGCAATAACACTTGTTCCCTAAGATATGCCCACGGGCCACTATCTGAGATAGTGGTTGTGATGTGACTCTCTCCTCCTTGTGGTGCAAGGATTCATGTGCTACCATATTTGCTAAAATTAATTTTCAAGGGTCACCGAGTGTGTATCCTATGTTGATTGGCATTTGGGAATAGTGAATATGACAACAAATTATATTGGTGTAGCTCAATCGAATGGTGATCCAATGCTCCTCAAAGTTCTAAATATTGGTACTCTATTTTGATAGGGTTTTACTACTTAACTCTCAAATTTTCTATATCCTTTTCTTCTTATGGTAGAATCATGTAGAATTCCCTCTCATATCTAGAACTTTGGCTTCCTAGAGAAGCTTCGGTCCAAATTGCATGTGATTGACCATCCCGAGTGAGACGCATCAGTCCCAAACTGACATGGAAGGGGTATTTAGGAGGAGCTCAAATATTTCTTCACCAAAAAATTCCTATTATCCATGCAAAGGTGTAATTATAATATGTGATCTAGGCCCGTATCCATGGCCAGACTATATGTGACCCTGGCTGCTATCAAGTTCAGCGACCAAATCTAGCTGTTGTAGTCTCTAGTGGCCAGATGTGCTAGCCACTCTGCTTGAGAGTGGCTAGGCCTAAATGGTCTAGAACTGCCCTACCTGAGTGGTTAGGACCACTACTTGCCCTTGGGGATATCCAAGAGGGTTCATATGGTCTATGGATGTGTCCATATGGGTAGTCTCTTGAACATGATGCATTTTAGGTGTCTACACTATCAAATAAAGCTCAAGGTGATCATTTAGTGATGATTATCCCTTTTGTCAATGTATGCCTATATGAAGGTATCTATCCATATTATCTTTGAGTACCTTAATCATAATTTTCCTTGATCTTTGGTACCCTCATTTTTGGTGGGTGATTCTACCTGTTCCACCTACGAGTGTACCTAATATTGCACACTTGGTAATATGTTAGCGATAACATGCCCTTATAAATCAACTAAACATCATATAGTTGGTTCAATTGTTCAAACTAGGTATCACCACATCATAGGTTAATACATTATTTTATTTGTGCCATAAAGTTAGCTAGGGAGGGTCATGACATCCTCCCCCACTAGAATTAAACATCATCCTTGGTGTTTCTAATTTTCCTTTTGTTTTTAATAGAAAGTAAAAATTATTACATCATATAGCTTCAAAAAAAAAGGAAAAATATTTTTGCATAACCTCCACTTTCTCCCAAGTGGCATTCTTCTCATAGAACTGGTCCCACTAGACCTTACACTATTTGAGAGTCCAATTTCATAGAGATTTAGAATGAAACTCAAGAATATTCATCAATAGTACTTCAATGGCCTTCGGATTTGCCATCTACAATTTAAATATCCCACACATGTTTAGGGTCAACAACATATTTCCTAAGAAAGGATATGTGGAAGGTGTCATGGATTTTGGATAGATTAGGTGGTAATGCAAGTTAGTATGCAACTGGACTGATATTTTCCATTATCTCAAAGGGCCCCATAAAATATGGATCCAAATTCATGGATTTGATAGCACTTTTATTTGGATTAACCCTCAAGAACACCTTATCTCCATTAGAATACTCTCT
This sequence comes from Wollemia nobilis, assembly GCA_028583015.1. Classification (NCBI taxonomy): domain Eukaryota; kingdom Viridiplantae; phylum Streptophyta; class Pinopsida; order Araucariales; family Araucariaceae; genus Wollemia; species Wollemia nobilis. Next base: position 327,891 of record JAQPPZ010003282.1, read on the forward strand.
TGGAGTCATTTTTAGATCTGCATAACTCTTCTACCTATCTACAACTTCTTTAAGCCTTTGCCTAATTTCCTTTAGCTTATCTTCCATTACCCTGACCATTTCTGGCCCAATCACAACTCGATCCTCTAGGTTGTCCCAAGACAATGGTGTTCTACACTTTCGCCCATACAAGGCATCGAAAGGTGCCATTCCTAGCGAGGAGTGATGTCCATTATTATAGGCAAACTCTACCAAAGGTAGAAAATATTCCCATTGATATTTGTGATCCATGTAGTACATGTGTAGCATATCTTCCAGAACTTGGTTTACTCGCTCTGTTTGGCCATCGGTTTCAAGGTGGTATGCTGAACTCATATTCAATTTTGTACCAACTGCACTATGAAGGGATTTCCAAAATTTAGAAGTGAATTTGGAGTCTCTATCTGAGATAATTACCTCAAGAAATCCATGCAATCAGAATACCTCTTTGATGAATCTATTGGCCACTACCTGAGCATCATCCTTGGTATTCCCCGGTATGAAGTGGGTAACCTTAGTCAATTTGTTGACCACTACAAATATGGCATCATGTTGGTACCGAGTCTTGGGTAAACCCACGATAAAATCCATAGATATAACCTACCATTTTTGCATAGGTATATCATGCGGATATAGTTTTTCTGTAGGATGCTAGCGTTCTACCTTAACTTTTTGACATTCGAGGCATCGAGCAATAAAATCCATGATGTCCTTCTTCATTCCTACCCAAAAGAAGGCTCTTTTCATATTTTCTCACATTTTGGCTCCTCCCGAATGAGTAGAATAAGGAGATCTATGAGCTTCTTGCATTATCAAGTTCCTCAAATCGCCCATATTTGGTATGATGACCCTTCCCTTATAACACATAAAGTCATATTTCACACTAAATTCCTTATTTCCTTTAGGATCTCTGTCCATCTTGACTCGAATTCCTTGGCAATACTCATCCTGAGATTGCTCCTGTCTCACTCGATCCATCAGGTCCATGTGAATTCTAGTTATGGCTGCTATATATTTCCTTCTACTCAAAGCATCAGCTACTTTATTCTCTTTTCCTTTTATGTACTCAATCTCAAAATCATACTCAGTGAGAAATTCCACCCATCTTCTTTGTCTCGCATTGAGTATTGGTTGGGTGAATATATACCGCAGAATTTGATGGTCTATCTTTAATTCAAAGGGCCTTCCCACCAAGTAGTGGTGCCAAACCTTTAAAGCATGCACCACTGCAACTAGCTCTAAATCATGCGTAGCATAATTAACTTTGTGCTTTTTGAGCTTCCTTGAAGTATATGCCACTACTGACTCCTCTTGTGAGAGTACCCCACCCAACCCATCTATGGATGCATCAGTGCACACTAAAAAGTCCCCTTGAGGATCGAGAACCTTTAGTATTGGTGCAGTAGTAAGCTTATGCTTTAGTAGTTCAAAGGCAGCCTCACACTTCTTTGACCACTTGAATTCCTTCCCCTTCTTCTGAAGGTTTGTTATGGGTCCAACAATATTGGAGTAGTCCTTTATATAACATCTATAATAGCCCGTTAACCCCATGAAACTTCGCACTTCAGTCACATTAGTAGGGGGTGGCCAATTTAGAATAGCCTCTATCTTCTCTGGATCCACAACAATCCCTTTTGCTGATATAACGTGTCCAAGATATCATACCTCTGGGACATAGAATTCACTCTTAGCCATATTTCCATAAAGTTGATTCTTCCTTAACAATTCCAACATGATCCTAAGATGTTTATCATGCTCTTATTTATCTCGAGAGTATATAAGGATATCATATAGGAATACTAGGACAAACTGGTCCAAGTGTCTTCGGAACACACTGTTCATTAAGTTCATGAAAGCAGTTGGGGCATTAGTCAGTCCAAAGGGTAGAACCGTAAACTCATAATGCCCATACCTAGTCTTAAATATCATTTTGTGAGTGTCTTCCTCACGAATCCTTAACTGGTGATACCCTAACCTTAGATCGATCTTAGTAAACACCTTGGCATCCTTTAGTTGATCAAATAAATATTCAATCCTAGGTAAAGGATACCGATTCTTTATTGTAGCCTTATTTAGCATCATGTAATCAATACACAATCTTAGCGAACCATCCTTCTTTTTCACGAATAAAACTGGCATGCCCCACGGTGACACACTTGGTTTTATCAAACCCTTCTCCAATAATCCTTGCAATTGAACCTTTAGTTCTCACATTTTAGTAGGATTCATCCTATATGGGGATCTATGAATAGGTTTGACTCCCATCATAAGTTCAATTGTGAAGTCAAATTCCCATATAGGAGGTAGTCCAGGTAGGTCCTCTGGAAATACATCCTAAAAATCCTATAAAATTGGATGTTGTCTTAGTATTTCTCCTTTCTCATGGTCCTCCACTTCATTAAGTTTTACCACATACACTATTCCTCCTCTCTTTAGGGCCTTTTTCAATTGCATAGCGGACAACATCTGAGGTTCAAACACCCCTTGTTTGCTATGAATTTTTAGTCTCTTTCCACCTTCTTTTGAATACTCAATCCATCGATCTTGAAAATTGACTAAGGCTTTATGAGCCTGTAGCCAATCCATCCCTAGGACCACATCAAAGGTATGTAGGGGAGCTACATATAAACAACATTTTGTAGTCCCTTTAGATAGAGTAACTTCTACCATAGGATAACATTGGTTCACCGAGTAGGTCTACCCAGAACCATACTCAACCTTCCACCCTTGAGCCAAATATCCAGGCCTTTCCAACACAATCCTTGCTAGACTAGACGAAATAAAACTGTTAGTGGCTCCACTATCTATCAAAATGTTTACTTGCTTATTGAAAACCTTACCTTTCACAAGTAATGGGGTGGCTTGTCCCTCTAGCTTCTGCTTCCCGGTTGTGGCATAGATCCGATGTTTTGGTTCCTTCCCTTTTGCATTAGTTGTGCTAGTCCCTACTCGATATGGACACTGATTATAGTAATGAGATCCTCGAAAATTGTAGCACCCTTCCTTGGGTCCTTGCTATTTTTTAGGTTTCTCATTCCCACTCTTAACTGTTGGAGTTGGAGCTTGCGACTTTTGTGGTTGAGGTTTTGTGTTGTTGGGTTTGTTATCCTTCTTACAAAAGTTCTTCTTGAACTTATTCTGATTTCCATAAGGTTTCTTCTCAGGATTTTGGGGATTCTTAGCCTTTTTCTCTTGTTCAGCCTCCCATTTTACAAACCCATTACTATTCCTCTTCTTTAGCTCTTGTCAAGCTTGCTCGGGTAGAGTATCGTATTTATAACATAAGTGTGACTCTACTTTCTTTGCTAGGTCATATACCTTTTGTAGTGATTTAGGCTCCTGCATGTCTACATCATGCTTTAACCTAGATTCCAATCCAAGAGTGAACTTGTGAACCCATATTTTCTCATTATAAATAGGTACATATTTGAACAGTCTTACCAGCTTCTTATAGTACACCTCTACTATGTTGGTTCCTTGTCTCAGACTAGCAAATTATTCAAACTTTAAGGCATAGAAATTCTCTGTTAGGAATCTCTTCTTAAAGATGTTTATAAATTCTTCCCATGGAGTATCAATGGGTTCAATCTTAGTTTCCTCATAGTGGGTTTCCCACCACTCCAGAGCAACCCCTTCTAGGTTAATCATAGCCCAAAGTGTTTGGGTTCCTGATGAGTAGCCTTTTACCGTAAAGTGAACCTCTACTTCTCTCAACCATGCTTCTACTGCATCCCCATTGCCCTCTCCATAAAACTTGGAGATGCTGATGTTTTTCATGTCCCTAGTTGTTTCCTTTTCTGCTAAGGCTCTAGCTTGTACTTGTTTCATAGTTAGTCCACTATCTAGACCAATATCTGAGCCTCAAACTTGTGAATTCTGATTTGCAACTATTTCTAGCAACTGTCTTATCTGATCCTGCATAGCAATGACCATAGCGGTGAGGTCTTCTACCTCCCTATTGGGGCTTGTTGGTTCCCCATCCTAGTTTTCTTCTTTGACATTACTTTGCTAAGTTTTTCTAGGTGTAGGCCTCCCTCTTCTAGTCTTAGGTGGCATCTTAACCTGATTCCATCCAAGAAAGAATATTAGATTATAGTTTCATCTTAAGTTGTATCTCTAATCAAGCCATAATACAGAGTTCTCTTGCTATATGTATTAACAACCTAACTAGGGTAATATCCCAGGCTAGGATGTGTCATTGATACCGAAGTCCCTACTAAGGCATCCTAACATCCACTCTACCTTGGGGTTTATGCCCATCAGATTCTAGCAAATAGGGTATTCTAGATCATCCTAGCTTTAGCCCTTTTCTTAAGCAAGCCTTCATTGGATACATATAATTCCATTTAGCACACATAGAAGCTCTATACCCTCGTACCTAGAGCTCTGATACCAAATTTAATGACCCAAAAACACACAAACAAAAAATACAAAAATAGAAAGAGTTTTTTTTTCTAAGGAGAGGGATACATGAACCCTTCATGAACCCCTAACCCAACTAGCATTTACCTAAAGTTTCAATCCCCTAAGTTTTCCTGGAAGTTACATCTCATGAAGTACCCTATCACAAGTCCATCTATGTAGGCGTATCATGTGTCACTGTAGATAAGCCCATCTATCCCATCATCCTTGATGAGCTAGACCTATCACCCTCAGTCCATCGAAGGTATACACACATCTCCATACCATACACAAATCATTATGTGTAGGTATACTATGAGTATTGCGAGTTAAGCTATCTATCTCATCTCCATGATGAGCTATCTTAACTCAGATGTAATCTCTTCACAACTTAGTCCTTTATCTCCCTAAGGGTGTCTCAATTCCCTTAGGTCTCCTATGTTCACCCTAAGGGGTTCTCAATTCCCTTAGGTTACCTATGTTCACCCTAAGGGGTTATTAATTCCCTTAGGTCACCTCTGAGTTCACCCTAGAACTCTACTCTTAGATTTCTAATAACAAGCAACCAAACAAGAATGAAACTAGAAACCAAAACAACAAAGAGTAATCGCTAAGCATCCAAAAAATAAAGAATGATTAACACTAAAAGAGAATCAGCTACATAATATAACCAAGTACAAAAATAAAGTAAAATTACCTTCACTAAACCAATAAACAGTTATCACATTAAATATTACATGGTAAATCCTTCTTACTTTAAGGAATATTACATTAACTGCATTGGGGATATCTCCCCATAATTCTAGTCTATTTGATCATAAGTAAATCAACATAAGATACAATTACCTATACTTTATTTCCATTGAACTCCTTGCTTCTCCTTGCTTCCCATTGGTTCTTTGAGGGTAGTAGGGGATCAGGATACTCATGGTTCAGGATAGGCATACCTTTAAATGCATCTATTCATTTACTTTGCCAAATTGCAACTATACAAAATTCAATTAAGTTTCTAACCATCTAATGCATAATGGATATTATAAAAGATCCTTTACTTTTATTTCACCTCTCCAGTTCCCTTAGAGAGTCATCCAACATGTACTACTTAGATCAAGGTTTAACTTTAATCAAATTCATTCATGTCTTAAAGCATTAAAGTCCCATACCTTTAACCTTTAAAACAATCTCTTTCATTTTCATTCCCTAAATCAAAGCCCCATAACTTCAATTCAAAGAATAAATCTACATCCTTTTTAATTCACAAATTTCCAATCAACCAATTACTATTTAAAGCACTAAAGTCCCATACCTTTAATCTTTAAAACAATCTCTTTCATTCCCTAAATTGAAGCCCCATAACTTCAATTCAACGAATAAATCTACATCCTTTTTAATTGAAAACTCCTAAGATAATCAACATTAATCAAAGGGTTCCTTTTCAATTAAAAACCTTCAATAAATCCCATAAAAATCAAAGGTTCCTTTCTAATTAAAATCCTTCAATAATTTCATATAAATCAAAGGTTCCTTTCTAATTAAAAGCCTTCAATAATTTCATATAAATCAAAGGTTCCTTTCTAATTAAAAGCCTTCAATAATTTCCACATAAATCAAAGGTTCCTTTTATAATTAAAAGCCTTCTATAATTTCATATAAATCAAAGGGTTCCTTTATAATTAAAATACCTTTATTATATTCCACATAAAACAAAGGTTCCTTTTAATTAAAACCCTTCATTATATTCCACATAAAACAAAGGTTCCTTTTAATTAAAACCCTTCATTATATTCCACATAAAACAAAGGTTCCATTTAATTAAAACCCTTCATTATATTCCACATAAAACAAAGGTTCCATTTAATTAAAACCCTTTATTATATTCCACATAAAACAAAGGTTCCATTTAATTAAATTACACAACACCTTTCTAAGTCAAGGTCTACAACCAGAGGCCAATGCCTTCCATGGTGGATGAACAACCTCTGCAAAACCTAGCGTTCAAACAAAACAGAACTAGGCACTATGCTTTTACTTCTATTGCAACAGAGTTCCCACAAAGGCGGATGGTATTACGCTACCAGTGGCATTTTCTAAAACCCAGCCCTTTCTCTAAACATAGGAGGTTTTCCCATAGGTGGTGCTCCCAAATGCAATGCCCTTCCTTAGAGTATGAGTGGTTCTCCCACTACGGTAGACATCTCTAAAAAAATAGGGTTCCCACTCTTGGAGCATGGTGCCCTCAAATACACTGTGCTCTCAACTTCCACAATGCTCTCGGACACGTAGTGCCCTCGAGCACTCACAATGCTCCCTTCGGCATATCATGGCCTTCGAACATGCACAACGCTCACCATTTAACACAATGGATTCTCTAACTACACAATTATCACCATTAAACATAGTGGCTTCTCTAAATGTAAACAACTCACCATTAAACACAGTGGCTTATCTAAATGCACAATGCTCACCATTAAACATAGTGGCTTCTCTAAATGCACAATGCTCACCATTAAACACAGTGGCTTCTCTAAATGCACAACGCTCACCATTAAACACAATGGCTTCTCTAAATGCATAGTGCTCACCATTAAACACAGTGGCTTCTCTAAATGCACAATGCTCACCATTAAATAGTGGCTTCTCTAAATGCACAATGCTCACCATTTAACACAATGGCATCTCTAAATGCACAATGCTCACCATTAAACACAGTGGCTTCTCTAAATGCACAACGCTCACCATTAAACATAGTGGTTTCTCTAAATGCACAATGCTCACCATTAAACACAATGGCTTCTCTAAATGCACAATGCTCACCATTAAACATAGTGGCTTCTCTAAATGCACAACGCTCACCATTAAACACAGTGGATTCTCTAAATGCACAACGCTCACCATTAAACACAATGGTTTCTCTAAATGTGCAACACTCACCATTTAACATAGTGGCTTCTCTAATGCACAACGCTCACTCTAGACTTAGACGTAGGTGTTTCCAATCCCTTCCCATGGACTTTCATGCTATAGGGAAATAGAACTAGGGGAGCATAACCAGGTTTTTCACCATACCAACGCAAGTAAAAATGGATTTAAAGTTTAAAGCACTCCAACCTTAATACTTCTACAAATATGGAAATTTGGTGATGTTTGGTTGCCTCTCCTCCTTGCTTGCGATGTGTTCTTCTATTTTCCCCGATCCCTAGTCTGCGTCTCCTCTATGCTCCCTTTGTCGTCTATCCTCCCTTCCTTCTCCTCCTTCTCTCCTTTTTCCTCCCTTCCTCCTTACGTGCCTCCCTACTCCAGGTGGCCCATCCGCCATCCTTCTTAAACCCTGAGCCCAACCTCGAGCCTCCTTCCTTCAATGCTTCATCCCCTATCCTCTGGCGATAATGCGTTCCTTTTCCCATAATTTCCACCTTTGGAAATTAGTAGCCCCATAGACTATTTTCATAGGTTTCACTATATAGGGGAAAGGGAATAATTACATTTTTAAAATGAAGGATGGTACATTTTAAATAAAATATCATTCACATGATATTTATCAACTATAAAATATATTTCTTTTATTTAAACAATTTCATTATTGTTTTTTTTTTAATAAAATAAAATATATCTATTTCTTTTTAAATGGATTTTCTTTTATTTATTTCAATTAATTAAAGTCTTTTAATGAATTTTCCATTATCATTAAAATGAACACTTTTAATTAATTCAAAAGAAATCTCATTTGTTAATTGCAATGAAGTTTACCAATGAGCTCCAAAGTCAAACATTATTTAATTAAAACCTCATTAATTAATTTAAAGGAATATTTATTTGGCATATAAATTTAATTTGCTTTCCTTCATAAGAATGATGCTCTACTTTCACTTCAACATGATAGTTTACTTTAGGCATCCACATACATTTTGCAGTTGTTCTCCTATAGAAAACCCAACATTAAGCTACCCAAGCCATGATGCAGTAGAGAGCAAACAAATTTATAAAACAACAAAGAGAGAATATTTCCATCAACCCAATCACCTATCTTAGCTAGATATTTTACGATAGCTACTAGGCTATCAACTAAAGCTCAAGGTGATCAGTCATCGATGATTATCCCTTCCATCAATGCATACCTATATGAAGGTATCTATCCATGTTACCTTCGAGTACCTTAATCATCATTTTCCTTGATCTTTGGTACCCTCATTTCTGGTGGGTGATTCTACCTATTCCACCTATGAGTGTACCTGATCCTACACACTTGGCAATATGTTAGTGATAACACACCCTTATAAATCAACTAAACATCATATAGTTGGTTCAATTGTTCAAACTAGGTATCACCACATCATAGGTTAATACATTGTTTTCTTTGTGCCATAAAGTCAGCTAGGGAGGGTCATGAAAAGATCTTAGTAATTATTTGTAAAGGATGAACTCAGATATGGATTGTGGGTATGAAATCCAATCCATGTTAATAAGTCTAACATCGATTGGAATTAATTTTGCCAAATTTTGTGGATTATGGAGGGGTGCTAACAATTCAACACAAATTATGTTAACTTGGTTGAAATGTGATGACTATGATGTGGAGGGTGATATTTCTTGCTCATGATTTTGAGGGAGTAGCTGACCTATGACTAGTGGATTATTATGATGTCGTAGAGGTGGCAAAGTTGGTGGTGAAAGATCAACTAGTATGTTAGCTCACTCTAGTGGGAGTATATGAAAGATGGGTTGATGGATGGGGAACATGCAAAAGTAAAACTCATCCTCATAATTCAAGGGCCTAGGGGGGTTTGAATATTATTTGGAGCTATTAGATATGATAGAAAGTGCATTGAATTCCTCATCAAAGTATTCCTCAGAGTCTTCATCAAAAATGGTATCAATCATAGATATTTGTGGGTGCATTATTGGAAAATCCTCATATAATAGGAGCATGAACTTAGGGTCTATATACTCATCTCCACTATCTTCGCTATCATCACTATCTTCACTATCCTCCTTGGGATATATGGTGAGTTGTTGAAATTCCTCCTCAAAGGAGGTCATGGAAGATTTTGGCCTATATTTTAAGACAAAGTGATCATGCACTTCTCGATAGCGAGGTTTAAAAATATTATGAATTCCTTACTCATGCTGCCATAAACCATACCCTTATCAGTTAACACATAAAAAATAATCCATGGAGAATTATAGGTTAGACAAATACTCGATGCTAGTGTAAAAATTAGATCAGGTTTTATCAAGAGGTATTGTATTAGATGAAGACACAATTCCTCCATATATAAAGTTAATCCTATTAGGTGCAAAACTCATGTTATACACTATACCGATAGCTAAAGGTAGATCACATGGATGATCGTAATCCTTAACTATATCAATGATTGGTTGGGTAACTATGACATTATAAATGATGTACTCGCCAATACTTGGATTGGAAAGATAAACTATGATTTACATCAATGTCACTATGGATGGGATGAATCTAGATTTGGAGATCTCAAGAATAGATTGTGGTTCAGACAGAGGAAATTATGTATGGCTAAATGGTGTTTCATGGATAGGTCGATCCATCTAGGAGATAATTAGTGATGGTGGATGTGTATTTGATTAAGTGGGTTAGATAATGGTTTGAGGCTCATGATGGGAATGTGTGATGATATATGTAAGTAAAATTGAAGGGGTGTATGATGATGAGTGATGAATTGTTATGGATACAAATGGAGGATCGGATGGTTGGCTTTGTGAGGTGGATGCTTGTCCCCCTTGTGTGATGTTTGGATGGGTCAGAATTTGAGTATGTGGATGGTATGATGGAGTTTTATTTTATGAGGATGAGGTATGATTTGCTAGATGATGAGGTGTTATGGAAATGTGATATGATGTAAAGGATGAAGCATGATTTGGGTTGATGGATTGGGATGTGGAGGCATGATAAATTATAGGAAGGACCTACTAAATGGGTTCTTTTGATGAGGTTTTTTGGTGTGGAGCTGATGGAGTTGTGATGGGAGTGATGAAAAAATGGGTGGATGGTAGTGGTAACTCAAATGGATTTGATATCAGATTGCAATACTTGAATGGTTCTTTGTCTATGGGTATGCAATGAATTTATCCCTCGTGTACATATTTTAGGCACCGGTGTAATATTGAGGGGACACTTTTCATGTCTCTGATCTAGGGATACCCAAGAAGTATGTTATATTGTATGGCCCCCTCTAGGATATGGAACAAGGTATGGATTATTTTAACCCTCACTCTCATAGGTAGGACAACAGTTACCACTATGGAGCATAAGGTATCATTGAATTCCCACAAGGTGAAGGTGGATGAAGCAATGTGAGAAGGTGGAAGATCAAGGTGTTGTAGTATAGTGGTAGTGATAATTTTGATGGAGGCGTTAGTGTTTATTAGCACTTTTTTAACACCCTTTTGATTAATATGAGCTATAATGTGTAATGGAGTATCATGTGATTTTTTTTGCATGGTTTTGATCTCAAAATTATGGAATGCAATTGAAGATTCCATGCATCCTTGGACACTCTCCATAAAATTTGCAAAGGCATTGGGATATAGCATTTGAAGTTCAATGAATTTAAGGATCCCGATCAATGACTCACGATGTGGAGGAGATTATTGTATAAGCTGATAAATTAATAGCTTAGCAGAAGCTAACTTTAGGCTATATGTCAATAAACTCCTCAGTGTGATGGTTGGTCTTGTTGGATGACTCTAAATATGGATTTGGGGAGGTGGATTGGTTTGTTCAAGTTGCAAAGGTATATTACTTGATGGTTCCATAAGTAGGAGTACTACTTGCAATGGTTCATTGGATTTTCGTGCTTGATTTGCACTTATTTGACCTTGATTAACTATATGAATAGACTTGAAAAAATGTTTGTATTGTTAACCATTATGAATGTGGTTGAATTGATTGGGAGAACCATAGAATTTGACACCCTAGTTGTTTATTGTATCATATCATGATGAGGGAGTGGTGTTTGATAAATACCAAGGTTTTGGTTTTGCTATGCTAAAGGGTTATCAATTTTTATAGTCTTATTTTATTAGATCTTTCACAATATCTTTGAATGAATAGTAATCACTAATGTCATGACCTTTCTACTTATGAAAGGTATAGTATTGGTACTCCTTATAGCTCTTACCACATGGTTTATTGGGATATTCTAGTTTAATATATGGCACTGTGATAATTTTTTTCTCATACAACTGTTGGAAGATGTTGGAAAGTGGTTTAGGTAATGGGGTTTAATTACGATGTGGTTGAGTGTACTATTGAATTTGATGATTATATACTATTATCGCTTGATTTTGTAGTTGATTTAGGGGTGGTACCACTTGATATCTCTACTATTATAATTTTTGTTGTGATGGGGTTATTAGAATTGGACTTGATCTTGTTAATTCTATGGTTGAGGTTGGCTCAAGATGACTTGGTTTACTTGTCTAGATTTGGACTAGCCCTGATTGTTCTCCCTTTGATTCTTATTTTGCCATTATTTATTTTTAAATTTTACTCACCCTCTTGAATTTTAATCTCTTCAATAACCTAGGCTTGGGTGAGGGATTCTTCAAATGTTCTATATTGTTACAATTATAACAACAAGGAGATGGGTTTTGATCAACTCCTTATGAAAACTCTTGTAAGTTTTACCATAGGGAGGGTGAATGGCAATTTGGTGATAACTACCCTCTAGAGGTTTTCAAAATCATAAACCAACTCATCTTCAAATTAATGTAAGTTGAATAGGTTGATCAATGTGGTTTTCTTTCTAACATTCAAAGAGAAACACTCTAGGAATTGATATGCTAATTGTTAAAAAGTATAAATACTAAGGTGTGGAAAATGGTTATACCATTCTAGAGCATATCCTAAAAATATTTGAGGGAATGTCTAGAGCATTAAAGGATCATTCTCTTGTATTCTAAAGCATGATTTGATAAATGCACTTACATACTCCCTTTGTGTCTTCATCCTTATAATTTATAAAAATTTGATAGTGTTAAATATATAGGGTAAGGTTGGTAATGGTACTGAAGAATTAATGGGGTGATTGACTAACTATCACAAAGTGGGTTTTTGATACAATATTATGAGTGTATATATGACTAAGCTATCAATCTATTTTTACAAAAACTAAAACTTAGGGTCTTTTGATGGTGATTAAAATATCTAGTTTTTTTTTGTGTGTATGTTGGGTGATTTCACTACGTGATGATTTGGGTTGATAAAATGAGGTTTTGATTAGCTAATGGGTTGATTTTGGTTGGAATTTGGTGGTGTTGGATGTTTTTATGGTATTGTTTGTGGAATGATTGCAACTTATGAAGTGGGGGTTTCTGATGTGGAGATGCGGGATGATGGTATATTGAGTTGATGAAGTAGCATACATTTTATGGAGTGGATGTGTGGGTATGTTTATGGTGGGTGGTCACAATACCCATGATGGATCTTGGATGAAGAAAGTGTTTTGGGTTTATGTGAGTTGATTATTGGAGTCTACTACTTGTGATTATTACTACAAGATAGGATGTATACCTTGATTAGAATTACCAACAAGCAATTGCTACAAATATTGCAAGGCTTACTATATAGTAATCATAGAGGAAGTCTAAATGGTCGAATGAGGGGTAGAATTTTGAACATGATGTATGGAAGAAACATGAGTGGATGTGGTTGGAGGATAGGTGGTGAAGGGTATCATAATCAAGTGAGGAATGATATGCTCCATGGGATAAATAGATGATGATGTAGGTGGAATTGATGTTTGCAATTGTAAAGTAATATTGACTTGTGCCTTGAAGAGAGGATTAGAAGAGATGATTTTATGAGTATATGGGATGGAGGTATATTGGTTGGGTGATTATGGATGGCTTTAACTCATGGTGGTAGAGGTAGGATCGAAAAGACGATTGATGATGAGCTGATTGGTTTGTTGAGGGTGTGAATAGGTGGGTTCCTACTAGAATTTAGGAATAGATTAGGGTGGAATGGTGAGGGAAGGTAAATATAGAAATACCAAGCATATATAAGTCCTAATAGCATTAGTATCCAAGTACATGATACACATATCAAAATGCATGGATGGATTAATGTAAGGAGTCTCCAAAATAGTTGTATGGGTAGCTCTCTACATCATGTTCTTATCTAAAGGGGTCATGTTATTGGAAGGCCCTATGGATGGGTCCACATAGACTCTCTCTTGTGACTAAGGTATGGGAAATCTAAGTGTAATGCTCCATATATGTAGGTGTTTGAATTTAGGCTTTAGATAGGGATTTGGATTGATTTCAATTCAATACCATAAGCTAGGGATGAAACATAATGGCAAATGTGAAGGTATGTGTGTGGAAATGTGGTGAAAATGAAAAATGAATAAACATGGAATTACATTAAAAAACAAATGTATTTCTATTTTTCCTTCATTGTTGTTGCAATTTGGTTTTTGATTTTTGTTATTTTCTCTTATTGTTTTTTATTTTTGAATTTTTACATTTATTTATTTATTTATTTTTTATTTGTGGAAAACATCCCAAAATGGATGCCACTTTTGGGTAAGACCCAATAAGGCAGGGGTATCCATTCCGCCAAAGTTTTTAAGTTTTGAATATTTTTTTTTTTTTAGCTTTGGGTTTTGGTGTGTTTAATTTTAACTAGATCTATAAATATGAATGATAGGTTGTGGAATGATATATAAAAAGGTGTGTCTATACCTGCACCTCTATGGAAGGATGAATCATGAACGACTGATAAATATGCCTAGATGAAGTGTTGGCAATGGGTGTATCCTAAGGAATCAAATTTACCTCTTGAGAGAGGTTGTATTGTCTAAGTCTTGCTACTGGTTGAAATGTGACTTTCAATTCACCCTCAATTAGGATTTGAAAAGAATTATAGTTGTGATCCACTAATTCTTTAGCACCATGGTTAAAGGGTATCTAACCTATTGATCATCTAGAGCTAGTCTCAAGCATGACCAACCTCTTGGTGATGAAATCCAAGCAACTATCACACTAACTATGGATTATATTGGGATATATTAATGGTTGTGATGAATTCAAACTCATTAAGGAATTTTTCCTTAAAAAATTTAATATAGAGGTGTGGAATTATGATTGTTCATGTGTGTGGGGATTTTGTTTTGAGTTTTGTAAACTTTCTATGCAATTTTGTAAAGCAAGTCTAGTTTAATTTCAGAAAAAAAATAAAACATAAAATTAAGATGACCTTTTGATTCAATGCATATAAAATGCAAACCAGAGATAAACAATAGAGAACAACACTCAAACTAGTAGAAAAATATGAAATACTAAGTTAAAGTGTAGAAAAATTGCTTCAAAAGGGCCTAAAAGGGGTCTAAGACACAGGACCAAACGTAGGGCTATGTTTGTGACTAGTCAAACATAGGGCTACATTTGGTGACTTACAACTCTATATTTCTCACTATCTTAGAATAATATTAGGGTATAAAGAAGCCTAAATGAACCTACTAATGCAAAATTAACCTTCTGATGCAAGCTACAACATTTTGGTGACCTAAATGAAATTCAATGCACCTTAGAATGTAATATTGATTTTTTATACCTACAAAAATGCAAATGCTAATATGCACTCCTAAATTTATGCAAATGCTAACATGCACTCTCTGGAAATAGAAATAGAAATACTTTCTTTAATTTTATTTAAAAGTAAAATTTGAACTAGAGATTTGGTCTAGATCACTTACTTAGAAACCTTAATCTCTTTTTCCAGCTCTTTAGATGTAGGGTTGCATTTGCATAAGGTTCACAATTTTAGGGTTGTGCTTGCACATGATACCAAATATAGGGCCAAATTTGTATAGGGAAATAACATGATCAATCTCTAAAATTGTCTAAAATTACTTGTTTTCCTTCATGAAATAGAGCTCCAAAAGAATGCAATAAGAGAATAGACATGGATCAAAATACAAAAGACAACAAGGAAAGCAAAATAGAACCCTTTGGGGGTCCCACCGTGATCACCATTTTGTAAGCAAATAATATAACACCCAAAAAATGAAAGCACAAGATAAACAATATAAAAAATAAATAAACTTTGTATTTGTATTGGATGTGTATCAGAGCCTTGGTATCCTCTTTTACAAGAATGATATACCCCGAATTATAGGGATCTAATTACAAATGAATTGCTTGCTTTGAGTACAATGGGAACAAAGGGAGAAAAATCCCCTTTGGAAAATCAAACATATGGTGGGTTTCAACAATCTTCTTTATTCAAATCAAGATGTTGGATGGGCTTGGGTATCCTCACAGGATATCATTTCTCCAATAGCTTTCAAATACCTATCACCTGCACACATATACTTGCAAATAGAAAAGGGGTCAATAGCACATGAAGGGCCTCCATTGTGTGAGGCCCATTTTGATACAAATGAAAGCTACAAAACCTTGAGTTAAGATGCTTTAATAATATAAAAACCTATGCATAAGAAAAAATAATCAAGAAACAATACCTTGTTGTGTTTTACCTATCTTGATATGGGCCTAAATTTGACTGATCTACTCTTGTGCAAAATGAGGACTGCATTTGGGGATGGTCAAATGTAGGGCTGCATTTGTGGACCCATGGGACTACATTTAAGGCTGGTCAAACATAGGGCTATGTTTGGGACAAAGTGGTAGAAGGGCTTGGGATGGCACTCCTTAGCTTTGATAGCTCAATATCTTAGAATGTTAAGATCCTATTGGATTTATTTTGGTAGCATTATGATGTCTTTTTATTCCCCTCTTGGTTTATGAAATTATGGATAATCTATAGGCCTTTGGGAGATGAGGGGGATGAAGATAGGTGGTAAGCTAGGATTACCAAATATTAAGGTCCATTAGAGTGAGTCACTAGAAGTGTCTCACTTAATGGGGAGAGATGGCATGTGGGTATGTGAGAGTGGAGTGAGATGTGGAAAGGGGAGGGGCAGTGGTGGATTTTTGGACACATGTCAAGGGGAGAGATAGGGTATCCTAGGGGATATTTTCCAGATTTTATAAAATCTAGAAAATAGATTAATGTGCAGGAAAATACACCTAAGTTAGACCTTAGGCATATTATTTTATTATGTAGGTTTATGGGATGGATGGATTTTGCAAGTGGTTAGGGTTTTGTGTATATAGTTTCCAATTCCAATTCTTCACTTGACAAGTCCTCTTTATCTAAAAAACTTATAATTGTTCTTGTACCAATATTTTATTCTTTAATAACATTTTTGTGTTCATCGTCGAACACTACATATTTTCTTATAATTTTATATTTTTTTGTAATGGGAACAACTATCCTATATCATGTTGAATCATCATCATAACCAAGAAATATTTCACACATATTTTTATCATCCACTTTAGTTCTTATTTGCTTTAGGACATGCATGTATGCCTTACATTCAGATATTCTTAACTATTCTATTATTGGTTTTTGTCCTAACCATACATCTTTAGGAGTTTATTTTTTTAATATTCTTGTGGGAGATCTATTTTGAAGTACATAACTATTTTAATTGCTTCTACCCAATATTGATGATAAATATGAGCTTCTTTTAGCATAAAATGAACAATTTTCATTAAATATTTATTTATTATTTATGCAATACCATTTTGTTGAGGTGAATACACTATTGTAAGTTGTCATTTTATACCAATTATTTTATATAAAAGAATTGAATTCCTTTGATGAAAATTCTCCCTCTCTATATGAACGAAGATTCTTGATTATTTCTTCTATTTCTTTTTCCACTAACCACTTGAATTGGTTGAAGCAACTAAATGCTTCAGCTTTTAATTTCATAAAATATACCCATATTTTTCTAGAATAGTCATCAACAAATAGTTGATAATATCTATGTCCTCCAAGGCTAGTAACATTCATTGGACCACATAAATTTGTATATATTAATTCCAATGATTCTTGAGCTCTATATAGACTAATTTCAAAAGGTATTCTGTGGTGTTTTACTACAATACATTTTGGAACTATATATTCCCATGAATATTTAGATAAACCCTTAACCATTTGATGTTTACTCATCTCATTCATTGAAGATGAAATTATATGTCCTAGACTCTTATGCCAAATTTTATATGTTTCTAAAATACCTATTATCAAAGCCATAGTTGATGATGTGTCAAAAGAAAATATAATATTTTATATAAACCAAAAGCTATGACTTTTTCTTTTTTGGTAATATGATATTTTTATTGTTTTTCATAATTATGAATTCAACTGCTAAATTTTGATCCATTAATTGAGATACTATAAGGAGATTAGTAGTTAATCTAGATACATATAATACATTATTAATTATCCTTTTTTAATTTGATAAGTCAATCAAAACATCTCCGACTCCTTTGACCTCATAAGTTATACTATCTGCTATAACAATAGGTTTTTCATGTTTTCCTTGAAATGTTTTAAACCATTATTTGTTTTTTATCATATGCCTACTTGCTCCAAAATCAATATACCATTAATCCATGATAGATTTTAAATTATTAAATCCAATTTGACGTAGAAAATATTATCACTCCAAAATTTAATAAATATTAAAAAAATCAAAAACTAAAAATTTGAAATATTAATTTCAAACCATAGTAGAAAATCTTATAACTCCTGCCTAATAATCAAATCATTGAAATATAAAAACCTTATAACTCCAACTTACCTATGATATTAATATTCTAACTTAGGTCTTTAATCATGCATTATAGTAGTATCACTTACCTTGTTCTCCTCTTTTCTAGCTTTCTTAATGCCTCTATAGAGTACTACAAAATTTATTATTCCTCCTCATACCTTCAATGACCTTCAACACCTATTGAAATATGTCTGCATGGAATTAAAATATACATGATATTAGGCATTAGAAGGGATGTTTGCAATGTCAATTTCATGAGTGTAATAATAGGTATTATATTGCATGTTACATTTATTTCTTCATTGGTATTTCAATTAATTATTTGCAAGAGCTATCACTGGCCTCTCTTCTCTACTTTCCAAACTCAAGTGACCATTTTTGGTAACTATGTTTTGTGGCTTCCTCATTGCTTTTATTATTTTTCCTTAGATATTTATCTCTCCCTTTACATTATTCTCTATAGAATACTTCTTTCTTGACAAGGCTAATTCCCTCTTCTTTCATCTAAAATTAATTGCTAGGGATATGGATGTATTGTTGGAGAGGATTTGCCTACAAACACACTTAGCCATCTATTATCAATTGTCTATAAAAATTCCTAAGATCTAATCAATATATTTTTATTGTGTGCTCTTACTTGTATAATTTATGTTTTCTACTATCTATGATTGCTTTGGATGAGCATTTCTTGAGCACTACCTAGATACTTTATATCACTTATATTATTTTGTGTAGGTATTTTTTGAGTTCTACTTCTTATTGCATGAATTCTTTTGCATGAGCACTATTCTCTATTGCTTGTGATATTTTGTGTGAGCACTTAATGAGTTCTATTACCTACTACCTATGATATTCTACATGGGTGCTTATTAAGTGATATTATCTACTATCTATGATATTATACATGATTACTTATCAAATGCTACCAATCTCTGTTGTATACCAACCAAACTCGATCACTTCTTCTTGATGCTTGGGTGCAACTTGACTCAGGTGCTCCTTATCTATACTTGGTTACTTCCAAGTTTGGGCTCTTTTACCCTATTCTTAGACACATCCAAGCTTGGGTTATTCTGCTCTATGCTTAAAATATTCCAAGCTTGGGTGTTTCTACTCTATTCTTGGAATATTCCAAGCTTGGATTCTTTTGATCTAGATTTGAGCTTTATTAGGCTCTAGTGATTTTTCTATATGCTTGATATTTATTAGGCTCAAGCTATTTTGCTTTATAGTTAGAATACCATTAGTATTAGATGTTTCTTCTATACGTGGGAACTACTAGTGTCCTTTCTTCTTTACCCATACTTGATTTGAGTAAATATAGTTGCAAATTAATCTTTCAATATTAGTATAAAGTTAAAATTTTATTCTTTCTACTACACTCTGAATTCTATCTAAGTTATCTTAAAATATTCTAATATTTAGAATATTTCTTAATCCTATGCAAGCTATGATGCTTCTTAATATCTGTAAGATTTTATGCTTTTTTATTATCTAAGATCTTAGGTCGCACCTAAGAACAATGTGATTCTTCTCTTTTGTAGAGAATCCAAAACAAATATGAGGGTGACATAAATACCCCCTCACATTAAACTATATCCTAAGTTGGCTCTCTCAATAAATTCAAGCTAAGTCCTAGTCTTTAGTATGTTCCTTGAACCAAGTGGAAAAACCCTAATATCCAAATCAGGGTCACTATTACCTACCCACTCAATCTCTACTCAATTAGACCTTTAAAATATAGTCCAAGTCTTCACTACTTTCAAAGTGGGAAAAATATAATATTATGCTGGATCTAAAATATAACTCTATCAAAAAATGTTAGGACCCCATCCTAAAACTATTATTTAATAACTCCTTCCCAATGTGAGCCCCCTATTATAATGATATTTAATAATATTTTGTAAAGGTATGTCATAATTGGGTCACCTAGATAAGTGAAGCAATTTCATGTAACCATTATCAAGAATGTAACTATTGTTTGGTAGAATATTCTAGCCCTCATGGCACTTTGCATGTAAGTCAAATCTTGAGCATTAGGTTAGGATTGCATGATGTGTATATTTAAAAGAAAAGGGTCCATAAATAAATGTATATTTTTGTATTTGGGTTGAAATTATTGAAGAAGGTTTCCCCTTGAAGAGCCCATGATTCTATGTTGTGTTTGTGATATTATATTTTTTTTACATTTACATTTCATATTGTAATATTCTATTTTTTATGAATTTATATTTTTATTTAAATATATATGTGAATGTTCTTAATTTAATTAGAAGGTTCCTAACAAGTGGCATTAGAGCACTTTATAGGGCTATGTTCCGCTATGACTGCGATAGCTCTTACCCTACCACTTTGACTACTAGGTATAATTTTTTTGTGCTTTTATTTTCCTTCCTATTTTCTTATTAAAAAAATCCCCTTTTTGCATTAGTTTATTAGGTTAGAAACATTGTGCCAATGGTTTTAAAATATCATAGAGGACCTATCATTATTGGCTAATCTATATTACCTATAAATCATCTAGTCAAGTGAGGGGTGATCCAACTCCAATACCTAGGCTTCAAACAACTCCCGTATAGGGAATTGAGCTCCCATGTATCATTAAGTATATTGGGAGACCCCTTAGGATTAGGATAAACCTTTAGCATTAGCAATATTTTTTCCCATGTATTCTCCATAGCACACTAGACACAACATATAGAAAGATCACCCTCCCATACTACAAGAGAGGCAGATAGTGTGTTGAAGGGTATGCATGGAATTCTCCTTGAGTAGTGTCCTAAAATATTGGCTCGAATACTATCGTTCATCACTATAGTATAACATAGGGACTATGGGTAGTATACACACCTTGTATTAGAGTGCCTTATTTCTATTCATCCTTAATATAAAAAAAAACTACATTACAAAATCTAACATTCTAAGGAGACTACACTATTACATAATTAATTAAACATAAATAGCCAATAAAAAACTAGCTATGAGAATAACAATCATAATAGGGTTTATCAGTAATAGTTTTGGATGACAAAAAATATCATTGTGAGGCCTAGTCCATTGTGCTCATCTTTTCAAGCTTATCATTTTGATATAAAGCACCCAAACACCTTTTTTGGCCCATTACTAAAAATAGTAACTCTTGGACTAATACTTCTATTTTTAGTAAGTCTATGGGAGTGGTCCAAATCGTACCTAAATGAATGGAGGAACTACATCATACCAAAAGGAGATAGAATAAAACAACCTTATGGAGTAAATACATACTGTAATTACTAATATTAACAATGAATTTAAATAGATGAGGGAATAAGTGTCACTTTTGAGAGGTGAACACATAAGACCCAAAGCTAAATTTGATGAAATATTTCTAGAGGTTGAGGATAAATTTACAAAATGCATAAAGGTGTTTGAGCATCTTAGCATTGAAAAACTAGGTGGAAGTTCAAGCAATATAGAGAAGGAAGTTCATAAAGATAAATATGGATATCATTCTCTTTTTGACACAAATACTGCATTTAAGATGCCCAATTTACACATTCCTAATTTCAATGGAAAGGATGTTGATGGGTGGTTATGTCAAGTAGATCAGTTCTTCCAACTTTATAATGTACCTAAATATTTATGCATTACCATGGCATTTTTCAACTTTGAATCTGAATCCTTACAATGGTATCAATGGTTATAAAACACAACTTCAAATCCTTCTTGGGAATATTTTGAGTCATAATCCCTCACTCTATTTGGTCCTAGTGAATATGATGACTTTATAGGAGCCTTAACCAAATTGAAGCAAACCTCTATTATTTGTGACCATTAGAATCAAGTTGAGAAACTGACTAATAGGACAATCAGGTTGAATAAAGGATTTTTTTTAGACTTGTTTTATCAATGGATTGATATATGATATCAATATTGAGGTCAAAATATTCAAACCATAGTTTATGATGCAAGTCATTGGATTGGCAATATTAGTAGAAGAATTTTTTTTCTGGCTCAAAGGAGACCATTTAAATTTCCATAATCCAAACCCACATTTCCTTCCAAGTTCACACACAATATTGGAAATAAGTATACCCCATTAAAGCATTTCAAAATGGAGGAAATGAATTCCCATAAAGCATAAGACTTATGTTATAATTATGATGAAAACTATTCACCAAGGCAAAAATACATTCAAAAGAAGTTATTTTTGTTCGATGTAGAGGAATCAATGAGCAATGAACACCTTGAATAAGAAGCAGAATCCCTAGAGGAATATATTAAGGATGAGGCTGAAATACAAGAAGAGCCATAACAAAAAATATCTATCCATGAAATTCTAAGAATTTCCATCCCTTAATCAATGAAAGTAGTAGGATTCTTAAAAGGGCAACATCTTACAGTTCTCATTGATTCAGGTGGTACACATAATTTTATTGAGCCTAGAGTAGATAAGCAAGAAAATTGTTACATACATGCTTGCAACTCCTTTGAGGTTATAGTGATAAATGGTAGAACATTACCTTGTAAGGGTAAATTCTACAATGTTATGTTAAATATATGGGACTATGAACTAAAAATTGACATGTTTTCTCTTGAATTAGGAGGTTATGTTGCGCTAGGATCTCAATGGCTAGGTACCTTAGTAATAAAAACCTAGAACTTTGAAGAATTATGGATGCAAATATTAGTGAATGATAAGTCCTACACCCTCATGGATTCAATAGTAGACTCTCCAAATATTATTAGTTCAAGTAGTATGGAGAGTTATAAAATCTCCATATTGGAATGTGACTCAAATATTTATAATTAAACTACAAACTCTAGATGAAGGTTAAACCCGAGAATATTTGCAACTCATTTTGACTAAGCATAATGCAATTTTTGTAAAATCAATAAAATTACTTCCATGTCATTCCATGATCATGCAATACCATTGGTACCTAGTAGTGTGCCAACTAACTATTGGAAATTTGAGTTAATTTGAGTTATTTTATGTTGTCCTTGATGTCACATGGATCATATTTGGTTTTGGTGGCAAAAGCACTTCATAGATAATCATCTATGATATTTTGGAGAGCATGGATATATACAAGGTTTTTATGAAAACCAAGGCAGGTAAAATAAAAGGTTTTATTTAAAACCATGGTGGGCTTATGTGGAAATGGATTTTGTTAAAAGCCAATGTGGAATTTTGTTTCATCGAAAAAGGACCTTTAGTGATGAAGATATTAAATTTTAAAGTTAAAGTTTAAATTAATGGAGGGCCGGCCTATGTGCAATTAATGGAAGTTGGCATATATATATATATATATATATATATAATGTAAAGGTTTCAATTTATTTCAAAAATGGGGCATATTATATATCGTCAGAAAGCTTATTTTGAGGTCTATTTGACTAAATTATTTATAAGAAATAATATGTGTGTAAAGATATATTTCTGATTTTACAAAGGGGTTACAAAAGTGAATTTTGTCTTGTTCTTTTTCAATAGGTGTAATTCTTTCATGAGGTGACAAGGTATGCAATATTGTGATTTATTTTATTTTATGGTATAAGTGGTTTTGGGAGTGAAAAGGTTATGCAATGTTTTGATTTATTTTATTTTATGGTACAAGTGGTTTTAGGAGATACAAGGAAGTTGTGCAATTAAAGGCCTTGGTGATGATTATTGAAAAGTGGAGTAATGTTGATTATTTTGTGATCTACTAAACCTTGTGAAGATTGGTAAAATAATTTTGTGATTGTGGTAGATTTACAAAGAGGTTTTTTCATCTTCATAAAAGGTATGTGCACATTCACCTATTTATTGTTTATGGTGGTTGATTTATGAAATATCATTGGAGGGAAAAGGATTGTTTGTGGTTTCCTTTTCAAAAGTGGTTGGTTGAATACTTTAGGGTATTTTGAATTAATATTTGTGTCTAAAATTTGTTTGATAAGCATAGTTGTTGAATCCCATTGGTTGTGAAAGGACTTGAGTTAGAAAAGAACATGAGTATCATTGTTATGTGAGATTTGTGGTTGAGCATTGTTTGAAACATTTGAGTTAGTTGATACATACTTGGACTAGGGTTGTGCAAGACAGAGTTGTCCCTTGTGATGATTGGTTGATTTGAGTTAATTGAGCCTAGTCAAGTGATGTGTGAAGTGATTGTTCAAGTTCTATAAAAAAATTATTCCATCATTATATGTTGAGTTGAGATTAAGGTTAGAAAATATTGAGTCTAACAATTCTCTTTATGGTTCTATAAGACTTGAGTTGAGTTGAGGTTGACTTGAATTGAGTTGAGGTTGATTTTAGTTGAGAGTGATATTAGAACATATTGAGTCTCTAACAATTCTCTTTATTCTTCTATGAGTTGATTTGAGTTGAGCTGATATTAATTTGGGTTGAGAGTGAGTTTAGAACATATTGAGTCTCTAACAATTCTCTTTATGCTTCTACAAGTTGAGTTGAAATTGATTTTTATTGAGAGTGATATTAGAACATATTAAGTCTCTAAAAATTCTCTTTATTCTTCTATGAAGTTAATTTGAGTTAAGATTGCCATTCATTGTTAAGTTCATTTTGAGTACTACTTGAGCATTATTGATTGAGCCTTTGAGAAGGCCTTTGGGAAAAATTTGAGGACAATGTTGGGATAGATTTGAGGACAGTGTTGGGAAATATTTATAGACAGTTTTGGGTAACTTCTTTGTGAGCTTGCTAGAGCAGAATTGGGCAAGTTCTTGGTGAGCTTGCTAGAGCATATTTTGGCAAGTTCTTGGTGAGATTTCTTGATCAGATTTGAACAAGTTATGTGTGAGCTTGTTAAGAATATTTGACAAGTTCTATGTGAGCTTGTTAAGTAGGTTCTGTGTAAGCCTCTTGAGTAGGTTCTTAGTGAGCCTATTAACAAATATTTGGATATGATAGAGTACAAAGTATAGAGTCTCAATGGATAGAGATCCAACAACAAGCATAGTTGAAGACATATCTGAGTGAGGATTCTTCAAGTGGAGAGAGGTCCACCAATTAGTGCAACAAAGAGATAGAGTCTTATAGAAGATCACATAGCCAGAATAAGGGGAAAGAGTTCTCCTATGGAAGAGATCCACAAAATTAAGATTAGGGGATCAACATATCCTTTGGATAGAGATCCAAAAACATTGTAATTAGGAGTGATTCCCAAAGATATTGATTGAGAAAGTTTTAGTAAAATATTTTCTTCATGGAGTACCTCACATTGGGGAAACCATGTTAAATATTGTGTCTCAATTGTGTGTGGTGACTTGTGCTCTTGCTTACTACTGGTATATGAGTTATTAATGCACACTACTATATTTGGTTATTGCAATTAAGGATATTAATTGATATTGGTTTGGAAATAAAGTAAAAAGTGGTCTTATATTGTTCACCTTCCCTCTCAGTATAATATTGTGTTATTAAATTGGTATTAGAGTGGGTTCCTTTGAAAAGGCTAATAGATTGAGGGCAAATTCTACAAATAATACATATGGCTTCACAGAAAGCATTATATTTAAATAAGTATCCATTGTTTGATGGTAAAAATTATGCTTTCTAGATCATGAGAATGAAGAACTACTTGATATCACAAGGATATGACGTATGACAAATGGTTGTGTTGGTCACGAATCTGCCACAGGAAAGGATTTTATAAAACTAAGCACCCTAGACCCGACCAACATTGAAAGGCTAGGAGAAAGAGATGTCTCCTAGACCAATCTCTAGAGTGGGCTAGTTCCATTTTGATTTTAGATTAGATTTGCTGGAAAGGAATTACAAATATGCAAAAAGAAACAGGAAATACATGGAAAGAGGGGAAATTTAGTCGTATGCCAAATTCGTTAGATCGGGAAATAATAACAACAGATCACTTTAAGTAAAGCAAAAATATATAACATAAGATATTAACTTAATTCTCTTACAACCTTGCACAGAAAATCCCTCCAAGATCACCTTCTAGAACTCACTCCCTCAAAAGCAATATTCAAACTCAACATGCAAAATTCAAATGAAGTAGCAAATAAGGAATATGAGTGTTATATTAGGAATGTAAATAACAGAAAGAAAAATCACACAGACAGCTGCTTGCAAAATCAGAGGCCAATTATCTTTCATTCATGCAATGAACTTCAAGCTTTCAGCAAAAGTTTCTCTCAAACTCCCGATACCTGTTTTTGAGATCTACATTGCTTTATATAGAAGTATTGCTTCTTTACAATCATTAAAAACTTGCGATGGAATTCCTCAAGATTTACAACAATATGCAATGGAAACAAGGAAATTCTCCCCTTAAACCAACCTCGAAACAAGGAGTCGGTTGTCTTCATTAAATTGTCTTTCTTGAAAATATGCTTAAAATTGTTAGAAAAACCACAAACAGTAGCTTCGAATAATGGAGCATCCTTAATTCTGATGGTTTGAACACGTTCTTCTACCTTGACCACATCAAAAAGCAGCAAAAATTCAATTCTAGAGTACTTTGAATCATCGAAACTCACAAAAACCTCATCGGGCCATTTGAACTGCATTCTGGCATGAAACTATAATAGGTTGCGAAAACATGACATGTCATAAAATCATGACATTTTTCTACTCCGTATGATTTTATTACTTTCGAATCACGAAAACCAACCATGTCACAAAATCGCTACAAGTTTGGCTTCTTTATCTCTTTCACTACCTTGAACCGCGAAAACATGACGCGTCGCGATTTCGCTACATTCCATACAATTATGTTCCTTCTCTGCCATGTTGTTGCGAAAATGTGACAATGCATGATTTCGCTACATCTTTTCATCGGCACCTTCATCGTTATCTTCGAGTCGTGAAAACCAAGCAAGTCACGAAATCGCTACACTATCTTCCCACTGCTCAGTCTTTGCTTTTATGTCACAAAAATCCAACATGTCACAATTTCGCTACAATTTTCATGCATTCTATACAGTCCTTCTCTAGCCCACAAAAATGCGACATTCTTTGCCTCAAGTGATTCTTCAATCTCCATCATGTCGCAAAATCGTGACAGATTTTGTCTCCTTGGACTTTGCTGCTTTTGAACCATGAAAATTCGACACGTCGTGAAATCGTGATGTTATATACAACCTGGCTACCTCCTTGCTTCCTCTCTGTGAAAACACGATGCATCATGAAATTGCTACCATTTTTTGCACTAAGTCCTTCTTGCCCCATGTGTCGTGAAATTGCGACAAGTCTAGGTTGTTAGGCTTTATCTCCACAAATTTCATGAAATCGCGACGCCAACTTCTTTCTTGCCCTTAGCCTCAAAAATGTCATGAAATTGTGACAGGTTCTGTCTTGCTCAGCTTCATCCCACAAATTTTGCAAAATCACGACGTATTCATGCCTTAAACATTTTTGTCTCCACTTCATCGTGACCATGCAACACATCACAATTTCACGACATCTTTCGCCTTTTGAACCGCGTTCAATATTTTGTCGTGATATCGCTATGATATTTGTTGCCATCACCCTCTGCTGAGTTATGTCGCGATTTCATGATGTTTTCTAACATTATGCTCCCTGGCCATTGCAAGTCACGAAAATGTGACATGTCGTGATTTCATGACAATTTTGCTACGTTGCCTCCATTGACCACTTTGATCACGAAAATCCAACACGTCATGATATCGCAACAATTTTACCCCCTTGCTGTTGTTGACTGCATTGACCGTGATTTTCTAACATGTCGCGAAATCATGCCAGTTTCCGACTTTGCTCTTTTCTGCCCTTTTGCATCGCAAAACTGTGACAAGTCACGATTTCGTGACACCTTTGGATTTTGATTTCTCTCTCCTTGAAAGACCCGCGATAACGCGATATTGCGACGATTTTGAAAATGTGTCCTCCATGATGTATTTTTGTCATGATTTCATGACAGTCTTCGGACTTAGACTTTTTTGCATCAAAACCTGTATAGAAGTGATAATTTCAACATCTAATGCATGAATAAAAATCAATCAAATAAATGTGGCAAAAATGCCAACATTCTTGGCGGCTCGCGGGGTATACAGTTCTGCTGTATGCAAGAATCTCGAGCCTGAATCCATTGGGCAACAGAGTCATGAGAAACTGAGAATAGAAAGTTGGCTGCTGGGGTTCATCTCGGTGGACTGCTACAACAACTTTTGCTGAATGAATGAAACTCAAAGAATCTATATTCGGCTAAACTGACCATGGAATGGAAATGATGAATGATGGAATAATGGAATGGAGGGAGTGAGGTGATAGATACAATAACAGAGTGCTTCTGTGCTACCAGCTGCTATGAAAGGGAAATGGAAGTGAATGGAATAAATAGAATGATGATCAGAAAATGTGTAGGCTGTGGAATGAGAATGGAGTGGGGAAATGAACTATAGATAAATGCTTAAAACAACAATGTAGTTAGAAGAAAAGGAAAAGAAGAATCGGGAATATTAGAAAAAAGGAAAAGAAACAATAGCAGTGGCTTGATTACTGTAGAGGAAAAGGAGTAGAAGAAGGAGGGAATAAAGAGGGGAAGAGAAGAAATAAAGAGGAAGCCACTAACTACTGGGAAAGAAGAAGAAAAAAGACAAAAATACGTACCTACGGGCTCGCATGCAAAAAGAGCTGAAGTTTGACAAGGGAAAACAATACTTTTTTTTTTTTTCTGTTTTCTTTTCTATTTTTTTTTTGCCTTTTTTTTTTACTATGTACAAGGTAACTCCCAAATTAGCTATGAATTTTTGGGAAAGACATGAACCCAAACACGGTTCTGTCTCCTGGATCCTAGATCCTTGATATACACTTAGTAGACTCCTAGTTGATGGTCAGCTTAGAGTCACCAGAGATCCGTAACTGCTGCACTCCAAGTGTCCCAGCTGTCTTGAGACCTGGGCATGATCGTTTAGTCTCAGTGTTAGCACCATTTTTGTATTTTGCTCCATTAGAATAGAGTTTATCTGGTAGATAAGCTTGTCCAACTTGATCAGGAGGCAACTTTACTTCAACCTCTTCAGGCTTCATAATGGAATAACGTTCGATCCCAATTTAGATCATGGCGTTAAAATTGAGCATTGAAAACTCGTCCTCCAAATCAGGATCCTCCAAATCTTTAGTTATCATATGAACATCATGTTTGGACTTTTCTTCTTCTTTTATCTTATCAATATGAAAAGTAGAAGGTTTCTTATTGTAGATCTAGACTCGTCTTCCTTTGAATAGAATCTCCAGATGAGAATAATCCAATGCAAGATAACCTTGCAACTTTGTAGTGAACTCTCTAGATAAGCACATACTAAAATATGATTCTAGATCCACCACAACTATCTCCTGAATGACTGTAATCTGAGGCATAGTGTGTAAAACAATCGGGACATCCTTGATTACACCCACCATTTTCACTGGAGTACCATCTAGCTACAAAACTCCAGGAAATTATGTACGATCCAACCCTCCATCCTAAGTGACAGATAAAATGAGGGTGGTCTATTCCTTTCAGTGACTGCAGAAGTTAACGTTTGAGCCATAACTACCTAGGTTGGAGCTTTCCCCTTACTTTGTATGGTCTTCAGGGATTCCTATAAGAGATTTATCTATCCAGGCAACTATAGGGTGTCATACAAATTACCTTAGCTGGTATCCATTTAAGTTCTTCAATAATGTTGTACTCCATGGAGATATGTTCTTTTTCACCACTACCAGATTCGAATGTGCTCTTATGTTGCTGGATAGCCTCCATTCGTTGTTGTTTTGTCAATTATGGATATCACAACGTCTCTTTGGCTTGCTCCTTTGTTTCTATTTACGGCTGGGTAGTAGAGGCTTGTCCCTTATCTTTTGCTGGTGATGGAAGTGGATCCTTCAACAAAATAGGTGATTGTCATTACGCTTGGGAATCATGAGCCTTTGTTGGCATTTGCTGCTTCTTTGCTTGTACAAGAGGCACTTTCAATGGCTCCATCTTAGCCGGATCTACCAACATTGGTTTCTTGTTGTTGCATGTTAGTATTGCTATATGTTCCTCCAGAGACTCCATGAAAGTAAGATCCACCTCTCAAATCATGTTTAGATGTCACCTTGTTAGTGAGAGATCTCATAGCTGACTGAATTTCTTGTAACATAACCAATTGAGGATCTGGGCTTGAGGACATAGGCGATGCCTATAAAGGTAGTGGAACCTATGGGGAAGGTAATGCAGGAGTTGAAAATGGAGGGACTAACCGTGGAATACTCGGTGCAGGCAACTAGGGAAAAATTGGAGTAGGAAGCTGAGGAACTGGTATGGGTGCAATTTGAGGTGCATTGGAGCTCCATGATGGGGTAGGATACATTGATGGCATGGGTTGTGGGAGTGAACCAAAATATAAATATTTAGGCAGATCAGGAATAATAGGCATAGTTACCTTTGGAGGAAGTTTACCTATAGCAATCAAATTATCTTTCACCTTTAACGCTTGTTTGAACAACTCTAGAAATGTAGTCACGTTGGACTACCGGACAACCCAACCGATGTCTATGTCGAACGCTTTGAGGTAGTAAAATGCAGCTAGCTCATCAGTAGGCCAAATAACATCAAGAATTCTCTACCAGGTTCTGGTAAATCTAACATTGAAATTAGCTATCTCTTCCTATGGGTGCCTTTGGATTGCGTTAAACTGATGCAAAAATGAAAATGGATCAGCCTGTTCATGAAAATTCTTCACTAACAATTCTCCTAGATGATCCCATGATGTAATGGTGCCTGGTTGCAACGTTCGATACCAGTACAACAATTTACCTCTCAATGATAACACCAAAAACTTTACCATTACATCTTCGTCAGTTATATCATGAATGGCCACCAGAGAAGCTACATCATTGATATGTTCGGAACTGGATTATGAGCCTACAAATTCAAGGCTCCCAAACTGTTCCATGCCAATAACTTCCTAGGTGGAGGATACTGGGCCATTGGGACTAGTGGATATGACTGAGAAGATGGAAAACTAGTAACAATACCAAGGATTTGTGTAGATAGGGCAGATGATGCAAGCGATGGGGAAATCAACCTAGATTGTTCACCTCTTTTTGTGCTATCAAGTTCAAAAAACTCAACAAGATCTTCAACTTTTTTTTATTTTGATCTCATGATCATGAAATACAGCTTTCACTACATCCACATTCAGAGATTTTTGGGCACTGCAGAGTCACCAAATGTTCTAGCTATATGGCATGAAGGTGAACATTAAACCTTTAATACTATGGGATCTTTTTGAGATAGAAGAAGTCTGTCCCATCGAGCATGCCAAAAACTGTTGGTCACGAATCTGCAACAGGAAAGGATTTTCTAAAACTAAGAACCCTAGACCCGACCAACATTGAAAGGCTGGGAGAAAGAGATGTCTCCCAGACCAATATCCGAAGTGGTCTGGTTCCCTTTTGATTTCAGATTAGAGTTGCTGGAAAGGAATTACAAATATGCAAAAATAAATAAGAAATACATGGAAAGAGATGGGAAATATAGTCGTAGGCCAAATTTTTTATATCGGGAAAGAATAACAGTAGATCACTTTAAGCACAACAACAACATATAACATAAGATATTAACTTAATTCTCTTACAACCTTGCACAGAAAATCCCTCCAAGATCACATTCCAGAACTCACTCCGTCACAAGCAATATTCAAACTCAACATACATAATTCAAATGAAGCAGCAAATAAGGAATATGAGTGTTATATTAGGAATGTAAATAACATAAATAAAAATCACATAGACAGTTGCTTGCAAAATCAGAGGCCAATTATCTTTCATTCATGCAATGAACTTCAAGCTTTCAGCAAAAGTTTCTCTCAAACTCTCGATACCTGTTTCTGAGATCTACATTGCTTTATATAGAAGTCTTGCTTCTTTACAATTATTAAAAACTTGTGATAGACTTCCTTGAGATTTATAACAATATGCAATGAAAACAAGGAAATGCTCCCCTTAAACTAGCCTCAAAACAAGGAGTCGGTCGTCTTCATTAAATTGTCATTCTTGAAAATATGCTTGAAACCGTTAGAAAAACCATGAACAACAGATTTGAATAATGGAGCATCTTTAATTCTGATGGTTTGAACATGTTCTTCTACCTTGAATGCATCAAAAAGCAACAAAAATTCAATTCTGGAGTACTTTGAATCATCAGAACTCACAAAAACCTCATCGGGCTGTTTGAACTGCATTCTGGTGCGAAACTGTAACAGTCGCAAAAACGTGACATGTCACGAAATCGTGATGTTTTTTTGCTCCATACGCTTTCCTTAATTTTGAATCACGAAAGCCAACCATGTCACAAAATCATGACAAGTTTGGCTTCTTTATCTCTTTCGCTACCTTGAACTGCGAAAACGCGACGCATCGCGATTTCGCTACATTCCATACAATTATGTTCCTTCTCTGCCCTGTTGCCACGAAAATGTGACAATGCACAATTTTGCTACATCTTTCCGTCGGCACCTTCATCGTTATCTCCGGGTCACGAAAACCAAGCAAGTCACAAAATCGCTACACTATCTTCCCACTACTCAGTCTTTGCTTTTATGTCACGAAAATCCAACATGTCACGATTTCGCTACAATTTTCATGCATTCTGTACGGTCCTTCTCTAGCCCATGAAAACGCGACATTCTTTGCCTCAAGTGATTCTTCAATCTCCATCATGTCACAAAATCATGACAGATTCTGTCTCCTTGGACTTTGCTGCTTTTGAACCATGAAAATTTGGCATGTCATGAAATCGTGACGTTTCGTACAACCTGGCTACCTCCTTGCTTCCTCTCCATGAAAACACGATGCATCGCGAAATCGCTACCATTTTTTGCACTAAGTCCTTCTTGCCCCATGTGTCATGAAATCGCGACAAGTCTAGGTTGTTAGGTTTTATCTTCACAAATGTCGCAAAATCATGACGCCAACTTATTTCTTGCCCTTAGCCTCAAAAATGTCACGAAATCACGACAAGTTCTGTCTTGCTTAGCTTCATCCCACAAATGTCGTGAAATCATGATGTATTCATGCCTTAAGCCTTTCTGTCTCCACTTCACCATGACCACGCAACACGTCACAATTTCATGATGTCTTTCGCCTTTTGAACCGTGTTCAATATTCTGTCGCGATATCGCTACGAAGTTTGTTGCCATCACCCTCTGCTGAGTTATGTTGCGATTTCACGACGTTTTCTAACATTATGCTCCCTGGCCATCACAAGTCGCGAAAACATGACATGTCACGATTTTGCAACAATTTTTTTGCGTTGCCTCCGTTGACCACTTTGACCATGAAAATCCAACATGTCACGATATCGCGACGGTTTTACCCCCCCTGTTGTCATTGACTGCATTGACCGTGATTTTTTGACATGTCGCAAAATTGTGACAGTTTTTGACTTTGCTCTTTTCTACCCTTTTGCGCCATGAAACTGTGACAAGTCGTGATTTTGTGACACCTTTGGCTTTTGATTTCTCTCTCCTCAAAAGACTCGCGATAACGCGACATGTTGCGATATCGCGACGGTTTTGAAAATGTGTCCTCCATGCTGTTTTTTGTCATGATTTCACGATGGTTTTGAAAATGTGTCCTCCATGCTATTTTTTGTTGCGATTTCATGACAGTATTTAGACAGCCTTTTTTGCATCAAAACTTGTATAGAAGTGAGAATTTCAACATCTAATGCATGAATAAACAACAATCAAATAAATGTGGCAAAAATGCCAACATGTTGAAAAAGAGTATAAGGTTGAAGGTGATCCCGAGGAAGATAAGACTACCAAGAAATTGGTTGAGATCAATGCAAGAGCAATGAATTGTATTTTGAGTGGGCTATGTGAGACATATTTTACAAAGGTCATGGTATGTACTTCAGCTAATGAGATATGGACCAAGTTGAGAAATACTTATGAAGGAGATTCCAAGGTAAATTTGGCAAAACTACAAAATCATAGAAAAATATTTGAAGAATTGAAAATGGAAGATTCTGAAGATATTGCAAAGTTCTTACTTCGATTTGATGAGATTACTAACACTATGAGAGGCCTAGGTTTTGATATCACTTCCCATGAAATATGATGCAAAGGTTTCAACAATAGAAGAAACAATGGATATCAACAAGTTAACAATGGAAGAATTGCAAGGTACTCTCATAGCTTATGAGATGAGGGTAAGTAAGCATCAAGATCCAATAAAAGAGATTGCATTCAAGGCTTCAAAAAAAGAGAAAGGGAAAGTTTCAGAAATAAATAGAGTTTTAGAAAATGATGAGAAATCTAACTTCATAAAAAATAATGACTCAAGGAATTTTAGAGATATAAGAAAAGTTACAAGTGTGGTGATATTGGTCACTATGCATACAAGTGTCCACAAGAAGAAATCAGTGATGATGAAAAATAGGTTCATAGAAGAAAAAAATATGGAAAGCATAAGCATGACAAAGATGACAGATTCAAGCAAAACAAGTATGAGAAGAAGAAAAATTTTCGTAAGGTAAAGAAATATTATTACATTATAGAAGCAAGTGATAGTTCATATTACAGTGATAAATATCAGTTAGATGAAGAAGA
The DNA here is from genome assembly GCA_028583015.1 of Wollemia nobilis. Lineage (NCBI taxonomy): Eukaryota > Viridiplantae > Streptophyta > Pinopsida > Araucariales > Araucariaceae > Wollemia > Wollemia nobilis. The sequence goes on from JAQPPZ010003282.1 coordinate 362,537, forward strand.
ATGTACATTCTTTGGAATAAGTGAAGAAAAGCAAGAATACCTATTCCTAGATATTGAAGCTAAAGAAGAGGATGTGCCTATTGAAGAAAGACATGAAGAGCTTGCCATAGCCATTGAGCAAGTAGATAGGTACAAGAAATGTCTAAGGATACTAAAATGCTTCATATGTGGAGATTTTTGGCATATAGATGATGATTGCACATACTACATCAATTACAACAAGGAAAGTGTATTTGAAAAAGAAAGCAACAATTCTAGTGACAATTCCAGCAGCAGTGAAAACAAAGAAGTCTAATTTTTGGTAATAGAAAAGGAAGAGGATGGTCCAAGTAAACAAAAATTAGAAATCAAAAGGTTAAAAGAAGAATACAAGAATATTAAAAACAATATTTGAATAGATTTCAAAATTAGAGAACTACTTCAAACAATCAGTAATATCAGAGAAGAGCTTCAAAATGCAAAAAGGATAGAAGAGAGGATGAATTAAGAACTAAGGGTAATGATAGCAAGACATGATACATTAGATGAAAAGATTAAAAAAGGAGTGGAAAATTATTTTAAGGCTGCATCTTACTTCCAATAAAAGTCACACTCAAAAGGAAATGAAGTTCTAAAAGATGAAAGCAAGGAAGCACCTAATATTTGTGAGGAAAGTTCCAAAGTTCCTATGGCTCCAAATATTCAGTTTGCTTCTTGTTTTGACATAGGTGAATCAAGTTCAAAAGGAAAAGAAATTCTTGAACAGAAAGGCAAGGAAGAGGGTTTAGATGCTACAAAGAAGGTTCAAGAATGCAATGCACAAGTTGAAGATGATCATAAGGATAATGGTCAAGAAAGGTATGAGGAACCAAGGCATGAATAAAGGGATTTTCAAGGATATTGTTTTTCTTGTAATCAATTTGGACACAGGGCTATACATTGCAGGATCCATGGATCAAAGAAGTTTGATTTTGCTAGAATAAAATTCAAGGGAAGAAGGTATGGTTTTCAGGGACATTGCTTCTCATGCAATAGGATTGGTCATAGATATTTTTAGTGCAAAGGAAATGAGCAACATGGTTTTGGTTTTAGAGCTACACATTTCAGAAGTCATGGTTATAATGGTCATGAAAACAGAGCTTCACAATACAGGGTTCAGGAAAGGAAAGGATATGGAAATTATTTTAAGAATAATTTCAAGACATGGGCACCAGCCAAAGGCTACAATATCAAGTGTTTTAATTGTAATAACTTTGGGCATATTGCAATATGGTGTAGGACTCAATTCCAAATAGGTTCAAGGCAAGAAGGTCAAAAAGGTTCAAGACAAGAAGATCAAGTAATTCATAAAGAGAAGGATATCAGAAAAACATGGAAGGAAGTTGATAGAGGAAAGAATCAATGTAATATTGGAGTAAAGGTACTCCCACCCCAAAATTAATCACCTCAAGAGAGAAGGTGGTGAAGGGGCTATGCTTAAGAGTCATATATTTTAGCCCCATAGGTGTCCCTTTTACCATTGATGTTCAAGAGGGAGAGATTTGAGTAAGGGGGAGAGCATTGAGTTAGGAGGAGAAGCCTCCAAAGAGAGCATTGAGTTAGGGGGATTAGCCTCCAAAGAGAGTATTGATTTAGGGGAAGCAACCTCCATAGAGATTATTGAGTCAGGGGGAGCAACTTTGATTCTCAGAGATGGTTTTTGCAGTGATTGTGGTTTTTTCTTTAGAGGTTTTGCCATCAATAAAAAGGGGGAGATAGTTAGAAATTTGAGTTAATTTGAGGCATTTTATGTTGTCATTGATGTCACATGGATCATATTTAGTTTTGGTGGAAAAATAACTTCATAGATAATAATCTATGATATTTTGGAGAGCATGGATATATACAGGGTTTTTATGAAAACCAAGGCAGGCAAAATAAAAGGTTTTATTTAAAACCATGGTGGGCTTATGTGGGAAGGGCTTTTATTAAAGGCCAAGGTCAAATTTTTTTTCATCGAAAAAGGACCTCCGGTGATGAAGATATTAAAGTTTAAAGTTTAAGTTTAAATTAATGGAGGGCCAACCTATGTGCAATTAATGGAGGTTGGCATATATATATATATATATATATATATATATATATATATATATATATATATATATATATATATATATATATATATATATATATGTAAAGGTTTCAATTTATTTCAAAAAGGGGGTATATTATATATTTTTGGAAATATTATTTCGAGGTCTATTTGACTAACTTATTTATAAGGATAAATAAGGTGTGTGTAAAGAGATATTTTTGATTTTTCAAAGGGGTTCCAAAAATGAAGTCTACCTTGTTCTTTTTCAAGAGGAGTAATTCTTTCATGAGGTGACAAGATATGCAATATTGTGATTTATTTTATTTTATGGTATAAGTGGTTTTGGGAGTGAAAAGGTTATGCAATTTTTTGATTTATTTTATTTTATGGTACAAGTGGTTTTAGGAGAGATAAGGAAGTTGTGCAATTAAAGGCCTTGGTGATGATTATTGAAAAGTGGAGTAATGTTGATTATTTTGTGATCTACTAACCCTTGTGAAGATTGGCAAAATAATTTTGTGATTGTGGCATATTTAAAAAGAGATTTTTTCATCTTCATAAAAGGTATGGGCACATTCTCCTATTAATTTTTTGTGGTGGTTTATTTTTGAAATATCATTGGAGGGAAAATTATTGTTTGTGGTTTCATTTTCGAAAGTGGTTGGTTGAATGCTTCAAGGTTTTTTTAATTGAGAGTTGTGTCTAAACCTTGTTTGATAAACATAGTTGTTGAAGCCCATTGGTTGTAAAAGAACTTGAGTTAGAAAAGAACATGAGTATCATTGTTATGTGAGATTTGTGTTTGAGCATTATTGGAAACATTTGAGTTGGTTGACACATACTTGGCCTAGGGTTGTGTGAGAAAGAGTTGTCCCTTATGATGATTGGTTGACTTGAGTTGATTGAGCCTAGTCAAGTGATGTGTGAACTGATTATTCAAGTTCTATAAAACAAACTATTCCATCATTATATGTTGATTTGGGATTAATGTTAGAACATATTGAGTCTTTAACAATTCTCTTTATGGTTCTATATGGATTGAGTTGAGTTGAGGTTGACTTGAATTGAGTTGAGGTTCGTTTGAGTTGAGAGTGATATTAGAACATATTGAGTCTCTAAAAATTCTCTTTATGCTTCTATGAGTTGATTTGAGTTGAGCTGAGATTTATTTAGGTTTAGAATGAGTTTAGAACATATTGAATCTCTAACAATTCTCTTTATGCTTCTATGAGTTTATTTGAGATTGATTTGGGTTGAGAATGAGATTAGAACATATTGAATCTCTAAAAATTCTCTTTATGCTTCTATGAAGTTAATTTGAGTTGAGATTACCATTCATTGTTGAGTTCATTTTGAGTACTACTTGAGCATGATTGATTGAGCCTTTGAGAAGGCCTTTGGGACAAATTTGAGGATAGTGTTGGGATAGATTTGAGGACAGTGTTGGGATAGATTTGAGGACATTTCTAGGATAGATTTGTATATAGTTTTTGGCAAGTTCTTGGTGAGCTTGCTAGAGCAGAATTGGGAAAGTTCTTGGTGATATTTCTAGAGCATATTTGGGCAAGTTCTTGGTGATCTTTCTTGAGTAGATTTGGACAAGTTTTGTGTGAGCTTATTAAGCATATTTGACAAGTTCTGTGTGAGATTGTTAAATAGGTTCTGTATGAGCCTATTGAGCAGGTTCTTAGTGAGGCTATTGATAGATATTTTGAGGTGACAAAGTACAGAGGACAAATTCTCAGTGGATAGAGATACGACAACCATCATAGTTGAAGATAGATCTAAGTGAGGAGTCTTCAAGTGGAGGGAGGTTCACTAGTGAGGAGTATTCTAGAAGATCTCATAGCCATAGTAGAAGTGGAAAGAGTTCTCTTGTGGTAGAGATCTACGAAATTGAGATTAGGGGATCAACATCTCCTTTGGATAGAGATCCATAAAAATTGTAATTGGGAGTGATTCCCAAAGAGATTGATTGAGAAAGTTTTAGTAAAATATTTTATCAATGGAGTACCTCACATTGGGGGAACCATGTTAAATATTGTGTCTCAATAGTGTGTGGTGACTTGTGCTCTTGCTTATTAATACTATATAAGTCATTAATGCACACTACTATATTTGGTTATTGCAATTAAGGACATTAATTGATATTGGTTTGGAAAGAAAGTAAAAATTTGTCTTATATTGTTCACCCCCCCTTCTCAGTATAAGATTGTGTTCTTCACTAACATTAGATATTATTGATACCCCTATGCCATTAAATAAAACATTGAAAAATTGGTACAAGAATTGATACAAGGAGGGGTCATTTAGCCTAGTAACAATCCTTATTCTTTCCTATTTCTCTTGGTTAGAAATAAATATGGGTCATGGTAGTTGTGTAGAGATTTTTGTGAGATCGATAAGCTCACCATTAAGGATAAATTTCCTATACCTATGGTTGATAAATTGTTTAATGATCTACATGGTGCAATTGTTTCCTCCAATTTGGATCTTTGCATCGAGTATTATCATATAAGGTTCAAGAAGGAAGATATTACCAAAATGACATTTTGATATCATAAGGGTCATTATGAATTTTTTGTCATGCCATTTTGCATTACTAATGCACCATCCATATTTTAGAGCCTCATGAATAATGTCTTCCACCCATTTCTTCCCAGATTTATAGTCACTCTTGGGAGGAACAACTCATACATTTGGATTATACTCTAAATATTTTATCTCAAAATAAACTTTATTCCAACCGGTCTAAGTGTTTGGGATGACAGAAGTAGAGTTTTTGGGTCACATTGTCACCCACTATGGAGTTAAATTTGACCCAAAAAATATTCAAGTTGTTCAAGATTGCAAAACTCTCACACTCTCAAAGGGACTTCAAGAATATTTGGGAGTAATAGGGTATTATCACAAATTTGTCAAAAAATATGGAAAAATAGAAGCTCCTTGAATAACCATGTTGCTAAATATTCTTTTACTTGGTCATACCCAATTGAGAAGGCTTTATTTGACTTAAATCACACCATGGCAACCGCCCCTATGTTAACAACACCTAATTGTTTTAAACCTTTTGTAATTGAAAGTGATGCTTTGAGAAATGACATGCATGCCATGTTGATGCAAGAGGGAAGACCATTAGCCTTCACCAGTAAATCACTTTTAGGATGTAATTTGGGAAAATATACTTATGCAAATGGGATGTTAGCTATTTTGCATATGGTTAATCACTAGAGGTCCTATCTCATTTGATGCCATTTTTTAATTAAAATAGACCACCAAAATCTCAAGTACTTCTTGGAATAATGGATCACCACACCTAAAAATAAAAGTGAGTCTCTAAATTAATGGTCTATTATTATGAGATCACATATAAAAAGGAAAGGAGAACATCATGGATGATGTACTCTCTTTATAATTTGAGGATAAGAGTATGTTATATTCTATCTCTCCTCCCATACCTCAATGGATTACTTCTCTCAAAGAGGATGTGATCAAGGACTTAGGATTGTAAAATTTTATCACAAAATTTCAAATAGAGTCCATCTCATGTTAGGGATACACTTGGTATAGAGAAAATTTGAGATATATTAATTTCCTTGTTATTCCCTAAACTTCACAACTACAAGAATTCATCTTGAAGAAAATGCATGCCCCACCCACTGTGAGACATTATGGGTTCCTAAAGACATAAAATGATTAAGCATACTTTATTTTTGAAGGGAATGAAGAAGGATATTCAAATTTTTATGGTTTAATGTGACATGTTCCAATGAATTAAAGATGAAATGATGCATTCCCTTACAACTATTCAGCCCTTGTGAATTCCAAGAGAAGTATGTATAGATATTTTAATGGATTTTATTGAAGGGTTACCTAAGTCAAGAAAAATATAAGTTATTCTTGTGGTAGTGGATTATCTCACCAAGTATGCTCATTTTTATTCCCTCTTCCATCCCTACACAACCTTAGTAGTAGTACAAATATTTATAGATTTCATATTTAACCTTCATGGCATACTCACATCTATTGTTACCAATAGAGACCCTATATTTACTAATAATTTATAGTAGGAATTGTTTAAGTTGCATGGAACTCAAATCAAAATTACTTTAGCCTATCATCCATAATTGGATGGCCAAATAGAAATTTTTAACAAGTACTTGGATACCTACCTTCATTACTTTACCTCTAAACATATGGCATAATGGACAAAGTGGATTTTCTTGGTTGAATGTTGGTATAATACTTCATATCACAATGTGGCTATTGTTAGCTATTTTGAAGCAATATATGGTTTCCCTTATTAAAACCTTCCTCCTACATTCCAAGAAGCTCCAAGGTTTATGTTGTCGACACTACACTTAGAAAACATGTTTTAGTCCTTTGTTAATTGGAGATAAATCTAGAATTGGTCTAGAAAAATATGCATCAATAAGATAATCAACACTATATTGAGCACAAATTTGAAGTAGGATATATGATTTTATTTTATCTACAACCCTATAAGAAATGATCACTCTATCTCCATAGATTTTAAAAACTAGGAGGAAAATAAATGTGTTTCTCAAAGAGGTTATAGGTCTTCTTTATCCAAGTAACTTTGATTTATTGATAGATGTTGCTTTAGGAATATGGTTTCAATATAAGGATCTATTGAATGACAATGAGTATGTTATTTGATATCAAGTTACAATTGAAGTAATTATTATTAAGAAGTTCAATTCAACTAAGTCTATCACTATAGGGTGAACCAATAATATTTGTGAAGGAGGATGATATACTTAGGTTATGCATTAACTACCACATATTGAATAAATAATTAGTTAAAAATTGATATCCTCTATTAAGGATAGTTGAAAAATTTGAACATATTTAAGAAGCAATAATATTATCAAATATTCTTATCCTAATCTATATACCATCAATTGGTGATCAAGAAATATGACATCCCAAATGTATCCTTTAAAAATCATTGGGGTATTAGACTTTATTTTGTTCCCATACAAACTCATGAATACACCAGTAGCTTTCATGAACCTCACGGATAATATTTTTAGATATAACCTTAATAAAAATGTGTTGGTCTTCTTATATGAGTTATTGATTTACTCCCAAAATGAGGTAGAACATTTTTAGCATATGAGCATGGTGATGTTGATATTTAAAGAACATCAACATTAGAGGAATATATCCATAAACACCTTCTATAAAAGAGTGCATTAAATAGTGCATATCATATCTATAGATGGTATTTTAGTAGAACCAAAATATTAAGGCTATTATGAAATGGGTAGCACCACAAAATATTAATAAATTTTATTATTTTATGGGTCTAACAAGTATTGTAAAATATTTGTAGAATGTAAAATATTCTATTCTAAGAGGAATTGCGATAGGTTTGGGTTGGAATAAATGGACAAAAAAATATTATAAATCATCATTCATCCATAATAAAAATTAGGATAATATTATTAGTTATGTAAATTGAGGATTTGCATAAGAGAAAATTATAGTCACCTACAATTTTTGCTAGGGTTTAGGTTTAGTCATTATGTAATTTCTTATAGGTATTTAACATGCTCCCTTGGAAAATTTGAAAAAATATTTATTTGTTTTCTAATCTATTTTTGAAAACATTGTGAGCTTTTTTTTCTTGATTTTTTCTTATTTACATTATGCATACCTTATGCAAATTAGATATTATGAGCTCTATATTTCTTTTGAATAAATTTACATTGGTTTATTATATTTTAGATTCTATGAGTATTATCCTACATGTTTAAATTTGTAGCACAATTTTACACACACACACATAGTGACAAATAAAATTTTCTCTTTTTCATTTTCATAGGGATTATGGTCAAAGTAGGTTGATGTATTTCCTTGATATATTGCATGTGAAAACCTTGAAACACAAAAAGAGATTTTTTTTATAAACAGTTTGATGAACAACTCAAAAATAGGGTATGCCAATTTGTGTTTCTATAATTGTTGTGAATGTTTACTCTATTGTCTTGTGTGAATAGTTATAAGGAAAATATAAAGTTAATAAAGGCTTATGTGTTACCTAAATCTAGTTTATTTTTTTGATAAAATATAGAAAAATTTTAGCTGAATACAATTGTTTTGACTTCTTGGTCAATACCTTGTCAAAATATTGCTATAGCATCTAATTATTGGGTATTGAGTACAAATTTTTATTATATATTTGACATGATACATATTGATCTCTCAATAAATTCAAGATAAGTCCTAGTCTTCTTTAGTTTTCCTTGAACCAAGAGGAAAGACCCTAGCATCCAAATCAGGGTCAATTAGAGTAGGTTGTTTACCTTAGCTCATGTTCACATAGGTAATTTATTTCATTTTTATTTAGTTATTTCATGTATTTTCCCCAGCCACTTATGTGTGGATATTTCATTTATCTTATTTAGATATTATGAGATGTTACATATTTATTTCTTATATATTATGGGGATATTTTTAGGTATATTTGGAGGGTTGAGATTCTTTCTCCCCATAGCGGTTATAGATCTATAGACCATATCACATATTCCTTTTGTATAGTGGATATTTATCCTTAGCTTGATCCTAAGACTATGGTTGATAATCCTTGCCTTTATAAGCAAGGCACATTCATTGTACTTGTTGAGTAAGTTCCTTTTTTAGATCTAATATATGATATTGTTGCTCCTTGTTTTGCATATCTATTTGTAAGCTTATGTTGTCAATTTGCTTTCAGATTCTTATTTTGGTTGAATGTGGTGTTCTTTTAACACTTGATATCCTTTTAGATTAGAATTATCTGATTACCATTCCTCTCATGTTATCATAGCAATAGGTGTTACAATCATCCATTTGTGAGTGGTGTGCAGTTGTTTCTCGTGAAGGTTCAAATATTGGTGTGGAAGCTTCGATTTTTGTGATTGGGTCCTTGGTGGATTTTTTGGTTAGTTTGTGTCTCTCCTTCCATTTTCAAATCATCATTAGCCTCCTAAAATATCTTATGCCCATACTACAACAACCTCATTCCCTTGAATTTGTCCTAAGCAATTTTTTTGAGCATTTCCATTTTTTTAGCAAGGTCACCAATACAACCCATTTTTATATTTTGCATATACCTTCTGATAAAATGTAAAATTTTCTACAAAAAAAAATTGCGGTCTTTATATGCATGCATATGATCTGTGCCCAAAATTACAACTCAACTGGATAAGTATTATTCAAGTTATCATGATTTTACAAAAACCTATAGTTTTTAGTAATATGCATATATCTTCATCAAAACTTCAATTTTTTTGCATATTTATTTACAAAAACTGTAAAATCACCTAATAGACCTTCCCATAAAATTTTAGAGCATTTGGAGCGATATTCAAATCGTTACAGTGATTTTACAATTTTTAGTAAACACATTATTTTGGGCACAATATGTGGAGTTGCTTAGCAATTTTTTTTCCAGTATTGTAAAATCATATTTCTAATATGTATCTAAAATTTAAGATTGTTTGGATGTAAATTTAGATATTTATGATTATTTTATGAATGCACTCTCAATATTACATTGTGAAAAGGTTTTTTCACTTGAACCGGTATATGGACTATTGTTATAAAGTCCCATCTTCCTTCATTTGTTGATTGTCCCCTTAGTTTGGATCTTTGTGATTAGCTTATTTGGTGTTCAATATTGGTGGATCCTACACATTGTTTTACTTGAGGATTTCTTTGTCTTTGACTTCTCTTGCTTTGTTGTGGTGCATCCTCTTATGTCAATCTTCCTCATTAAGGCACTTAGTTTGGAGGGGATTATTTTGGGAATTCCTTTGTAGAATTTTCAGATTTTATAGGCTTCATTTGTACATTGGCAAGATTTTGTGGTATTTTGCACCAACTTGTGACATCACACTAGAACTCTTAAATTATAATGACATTTGATTTTGGGAGAGCTCTTCTACTTTTGAGGACATCTCAGAAACATTTTTTTTTTTAGACTTAGCATAGAGGAAAATGTTGAAGAAGCATGGTTTAAGATAATTTATTCATTATATCAAAGTGAAGGTTTGGATACTTTCTTCAAAACTCCCAAACCCAAACCAATGGTGATAGATAAGGAGTACAGTATATGGTTCATAAATTATTTAAGGATATCTAGCATACCTTATCATTCAGTTTGTGGGGAGATTCAAAAATTTATTGGAGTTCAAAAGAAGACACCTCAACTTGCTTATCTTATGTTGAGAATAAAGTTTTTACCCAAGGCACCTTCTCTTAAAATTGCTTGCATGGAGGACACCATTTGTGACATTGCATATTGATTTCTAGAGTCACTATCTCATGATGTTTTAGATAATGAGGTTGATGCTACAATACCTTCTTCAAATATTTTATAGGACACATCTCCACACTTATATTATGTGGATAATCATATTGATGTTGTAGGATATAAATCAGATATTTCATGGCATGTTACATCCTTACATACAAATGACTTCTTGGGTGGTGTTGCCTCCCTCTTCATTGAGAGTCACACATGTGATTTTATTGAAATGTATGAGGAGATCACTCATTTATTTGATTATGATGTGTACATTGTATCTCCTCCATTTACTTCTTCCTTTGAGGACCCTTTTATGGTGTGCCCTCCTTTGAGTGAGCCACCTTTTCCACGATTTTCTTCTCTTATTTCTTTCTCATTAGATGATGTACTCCCATAGGAGTTGAATACACATATTTTATCTTTTTTTGGACTCTCACTTGGAGATCCTAAATACCATGTTGATTCTTTTGAGGCTTCTAAGCCTCCACTTATTTCTCTTGCTACTTTCATGGACTCTTCATCACTTATGTAGTAGGACATTGGTGATTATTCCTTGATGTATTCTCTTCACATATCTCTTCCACTTTTGCACACTCATGGTTTCATGCACATTGATCTTTTGGATATTGATTGGGACTATATTATTCCTCATTTTGGTGTTGTTTTGCACTTCTACATTCCTAGAGATTTATTTTATAATTCATTGGTGACATCTTCACTTCAATATTCTTTAGAGGATTCTACGTCATCATTCTATATTTTGTTCCCGTATTCTAACACCCAATTGAAGTGGGAAGATATTAAGCCGATGGTTAATGGCTACTTTCTTCCTTGTGGAAGACACATTCTTCATCACAGAGGTATACACTTCTTCATAGGACATATTCGTGGAGCTCATCATTCTAGGAGGGTTTTGGGAGCACTTATTGGCTCCCTTCTTACTTCTTCTTCTCTCTTTCTAGTTGGATGGTTTTTTACACATGGTTTTCCATATTCTAGTTCAAGAGTTTCTGGATACACATTGTCTATGAGTACCTAATCATGCCTTGTTACTAGGACTCATACTACGGATGTACCACTTTATTTTTTGGCATATAGATTCACTTGGGGGGTGTTAGAGTAGGTTTTTTACCTTAGCTCATGTTCACATAGGTAATTTATTTCATTTTTATTTAGTTATTTCATGTATTTTCCTCACCTAATTATGTGTGGATATTTCATTTATCTCATCTAGATATTATGAGATGTTACATATTTATTTATTAGATATTATGAGGATATTTTTAGGTTTGACTATTCCTAGGTGTTATGGGAATATTTTTAGGTATATTTAGAGGGTTGAGATTCTTTCTCCCCATAGAGGTTACAAATCTATGGACCATATCACATACCACTTTTGTACGGTGGACATTTATCCTTAGCTTGATCCTACAACTATGGTTGATCATCCTTACCTTTATAAGCAAGGTATATTCATTGTACTTGTTGAGGAAGTTCTTTTTTCAGATCTAATATATAATATTTTTGCTCTTTGTTTTGCATATATATTTGTAAGATTATTTTGTCAATTTACTTTCAGATTATTGTTTTGGTTGAATGTGATATTATGTTAACACTTAATATCCTTGCAACTTGGAATGATCTGATTATCATTCCTTTTAGGGTCACTATTATTTGTCCACCCAATATCTACTCAATTAGACCTTTAAAATATAGTCCTGGTCTTCAATATTTTCAAAGTCGATAAACTCTAATATTATTATGGCTCTAAAATGTAACTCTATCAAAAATTGTTAGGATTCCATCCTAACATTATTATGTAATAAAAACTTTCCAATGTGGGGACCCTATTATAATGATATTTTTTAATATTTTGTAAAGGTATGTGATAATTGAGTCACCTAGATAAGTGAAGCCATTTCATGTAACCATTATCAAGAATGTAAGTATTGTTTGGTAGAAGATTCTAGTCTTAGTGGCGCTTTACATGTAATTCAATTCTTGATCATTAGGTTAGGGTTGCATGATGTGTATCTTTAAAAAGAATGTATATTCTTTACAAAGGGATTGAAATTATTGAAGAAGGTTTCCCCATCGAAGAGACCCATGATTTTATGTTCTGTTTGTGAGATTATAATTTTTTTACGTTTACATTTCATATTGTAATATTCTATTTTTTATGAATTTCTAATTTTATTTAAATATATATGTGAATGTTCTTACTTTAATTAGAAGGTTCTAACAAGTGGTATTATATCATTTTCTAGGGCTATGTTATGTTGTGACTCCGATAGCTCTTTCCCTACCACTTTGACTACTAGGTATATTTTTTTTGTGTTTTTATTTTCTTGCCTATTTTCTTATTAAAAAAGCCCTTTTTTTACATTAGTTTATTAGGTTAAAAACATTGTGCCAAAGGTTTTAAAATATCATAGAGGACCTATCATTATTGGCTAATCTAGATTGTCTATAAAGCATCTAGTGAAGTGAGGGGTAAATAAGATCCAATACCTAGGTGTCAGACCTCATAGGATAGGCATTTGAGCTCCCATGTATCTTTAGGTATATAAGGAGACCTCATAGGATAAGAAAAAACCTTTAGCCCTAGAAATATTAATGTATTATCCATAGTAAAAAAAACACAACATATGGTAAGATCACCCTCCCATAGTACGAGAGAGGCAGATTGTGTGTTGAAGGGTATGCATAGAATCCTCCTTGAGTAGTATCCTAAAATATTGGTTTGAGAACTATCGATCATCACTATAGTATAACTAAAGGAATATAGGTAGTATACACACCTTGGATTAGAGTAATTTATTTATATTTATCCTACATATCAAACAAATTACATCACAAAAGCTAGCATACTAAGGATACTACACTATTCCATAATTAATTCAGCATAATTAGTCAACAAAAAACTAGTGATGAGAATATTAATCATAATAGGGTTTATCAGTAATAGTTTTGGGTGTTGATAAATATCATTGTGATCATATTTTCAAGATTATCATTTAGATATAAAGCACCCAAACACTTTTTTTGGCCCATTATGAAATCAAGTAACCCCTAGACTAATACTTGTATTTTAGTAAGTCTATGGGAGTGGTCCAAATTGCACCTAAATGGATGGAGGAACAAGAGGAAACCAAAAGGATATAGAATAAAAAACTCTTATGGAGTAAATGCATACTGTAATTACTAATATTAACAATGAATTTAAACAGATGAGAGAAGAAGTATCACTTTTGACAGGTGAACAAATGAGATTCAAAGCTACATTTGAAGAAATATTTCTAAGGCCTAAAGGTGTTTGAGCATCTTAACATTGAAAACTAGGTGGGAGTTCAAAAAATAAAGAGAAGGAAGTTCATAAAGAGAAAAATGACTATCTTTCTCTTTTTAATATAGATACTCTATTTAAGATGCCTAATTTATACATTCCTAAGTTCAATGGAAAGGATGTTGATGGATGGTTATATCAAGCAAATCAATTTTTAAAACTTCATAATGTACCAAAATATTTGTGGATTACCATGACATATTTCAACTTTGAATCTAAAACCTTAAAATGGTATCAATGGTTACAAAACACAACACCAAACCCTTCTTGGAAAGGTTTTGAGTCATAATTAATCACTTGCTTTGGTCCTAGTGAATATGAGGATTTTATAGGAGACTTAACCAAATTGAAATAAATCTCTATTATTATGACTATTAGAATCAATTTGAGAAATTGGTTAATAGGACAATCAATATTAATGAAGGATTTTTTTAGACTTTTTTAATCAATGGATTGAAATATGATAACAAGACTGAGGTCAAAATGCTCAAACCATAGTTTATGATGCAACCCATTGGATTGAAAAGATTTGTAGAATATTTTTTTTGGCTCGAAGGAGACCACTAAAATTTCCATAAGCTAAACCCACATTATTGGAAATAAGTATACTTCAATCAAGTATTTTGACTATGGAGGAGATGAATTCCCATCAAGCATAAGACTTATGTTATAATTATGATGAGAAGTATTCACCAGGGTGTAAATGCATCCAAATGAAGTTTTTTTTTTTTTTGATATAGAGGAATTAATGAGCAATGAACACCTTGAGGAAGAAGTAGAATCCCTAGAGGAACATCTTAAGGATGAGGCTGAAACACAAGAAAAACCATAGCCAAAAATCTCTATCCAGGAACTTCCAAGAGTTTCTATCCCTCAAGAAATTAAGGTAGTAGGATTATTCAAAGGGAAACATCTTACAATTCTCAATGATTTAGGTAGTAAACATAATTTTATTGATCCTAGAGTAGACAAGCAATCAAACTATTACATACATGCTTGCAACTCCTTTGAGATTATAGTGAAAAATGGTAGAACATTACCTTGTAAGGGTAAATTCTATAATATTATGTTAATCATAGGGGACTATGAACTAAAAAATGATATGTTTACTCTTCAATTTGGAGGATGTAATGTTGTACTAGGAGCTCAATGGCTACGTACCTTAGGAATAATAACCTAGTGAATGATAAGTCCTACACTCTCTTGGATTCACTAGTAGAATATCCAAAGATTATTAATTCTTGTATGGATGCTTTTTTATAAAATTTCCATATGGGTATGTGACTCAAATATTTGTTATTCAACCGCAAACTCTAGATGAAGATAAAGCCCAAGAATATTTGCAACTTATTTTGACTAAGCATAATGTAATTTTTGTAAAATCGATAGAATTACCTCCATGTCATTCCCATGATCATGCAATACCATTGATACATAGTAGCATGCCAAATAAAATTAGATATTATTGTTACCCTTATGCCCTTAAGTCAAAAATTAAGAAATTGGTACAAGAATTGCTACAAGGAGGGGTCATTCAACCTAATAACATTCCTTATTTTTGCCTAGTACTTTTGTTTGGAAAGAAATATAGGTCATGATAGTTGTGTATAGATTTTTGTGAGCTCAATAAGTTCACCATTAAGGATAAATTTCCTATACCCATGGTTTATTTTGGATGATCTACATGGTGCAATTTTTTCCTCCAAGTTGGACTTTTCCTTGGGCTATTATCATGTAAGGTTATGTTGGAACAAAATCTGCCTTCGGTTAATAGTGTTGCGCCTTAGACTTTGCCAACATTGAATAGACAGATCTTGCTTGAGATCATCTGTCTAGTCTCCAGAGAAGGCTGGTTCCTTTGAGTTTTTTAGAGAAAAGGGGAACAAGAGATAAGGGAAATATAGCCTAAGCTAGAACTTTTCTCATGGTACAGATTAGACAACAACAAACATTGATGATGCAGATTACTACTTTCGAAGTTTTCTTTATATCTTCTTATAGAAAACATGAATTCTTGAGTGCGACTTTTAGATGTTCGTCTAAATACATGTAAATATCTTTTAATGTTCAACTCTAGAAACAAGGTTTATACGTGCACAGTCCAGATTTCAGAACAGATACATTATAAAACTTAGAATGAATAAAAGTTAAAACACCAGATACATACACTTGCACACAGAAGTTTCGGAAGCCAGAAGAAGAAATCTTTTATTGCTTGTAATCCAGTACATGTACATCAAGCTTGTAAACGTCCAAGAGCCGACCTTTTTCATGGTCGACTCACTCCTATTTATACCCTAAAAAGAGTATCTTCTACTATGTACATTTAATTTCTTCAATCAATTACAAGTAATTGTCTACAGTTTCTAAGAATATACAATGGATTTCTCGCAGATTGGATAGATTTCCTTCTAGCTAAATTTAGATGAGCCTGTTATTCTGCAATCGTCCAGCGGACCTGCCAAGTTATAATCAACTGACCATTCTTCAGAAATCAGCACCAGATGTCAGTGCATGTCCCAGTTGCCAAAAATATACTCTGTTTCCTTGGCAAAAACCGGACATGTCACGAAATCGTGACACTCTTGCTTCTCTGCCTGCCTGCCCTTTTTGAGTCACAAAAATGCAACATGTCATGAAATCGTGACATTTTTATGTCTTCAGCTTGATTCTTCTTCTTGCATCGCGAAAATGTGACATGTCACGAAATCGTGACACTTCTGCCTCTTTGTTCTCTTTTGTCGCTTTTGGCCACGAAAATGCAACATGTCGCGATATCGTGACACTTTTTCCTTCTTGCTATTTCTCTTCTCTTTTGGCCGTGAAAATGCAACATGTCGCGATATCGCGACACTTTTGCCTCCTTGCTCCCTTTTGTTGCTCTTAGCCACGAAAATGTAACATGTCACGATATCGCGACACTTTTGCCTCCTTGCTCCCTTTTGTTGCTCTTAGCCATGAAAATACAACATGTCACGATATCGCGACACTTTTACCTCCTTGCTCCCTTTTGTTGCTCTTAGCCATGAAAATACAACATGTCGTGATATCGCGACACTTTTACCTCCTTGCTCCCTTTTGTTGCTCTTAGCCACGAAAATACAACATGTCGCGATATCGCGACACTTTTACCTCCTTGCTCCCTTTTGTTGCTCTTAGCCATGAAAATACAACATGTCACGATATCGCGACACTTTTACCTCCTTGCTCCCTTTTGTTGCTCTTAGCCGCGAAAATACAACATGTCGCGATATCGCGACACTTTTACCTCCTTGCTCCCTTTTGTTGCTCTTAGCCACGAAAATACATGTCGCGATATCACGACACTTTTACCTCCTTGCTCCCTTTTGTTGCTCTTAGCCGCAAAAATACATGTCGCGATATCGCGACACTTTTACCTCCTTGCTCCCTTTTGTTGCTCTTAGCCGCAAAAATACAACATGTCGCGATATCGCGACACTTTTACCTCCTTGCTCTTTCTCTTTGCTTTTTCCCATGAAAATGCAACATGTCGCGATATCGTGACACTTTTACCTCCTTGCGGTATTTTGCTTTTTCTTTGATCTTTAGCATATGGGCCACTTCGGTCTTCTTGGAAAATATGCAAAAAGGTGCATCAGCTATTTTTCTGTAGTTAGTCACTTTTTGACTAACATTCTTGGCGCCTTCCAGGGGAATTTTTGCTCGCAAAAATAGAGACCAGGCCTTCATCCATTGGGAAACGGAGTCACCAGCACAGTTGCGAAAAGTAAAATTTCGAGCGGAAAAACAAAGATAAAAGAAAAAGAATGCACTTTGGAATATAAGTGATCTTTACCTTATCAGAACCTTTCTTTTACCGCTTAGGTATTTAACCTTTGTCTGAAGAACACAAAAATTCAATTCTGGGAGCTGGTCCCAGCTCTGGCTGCTGGGATTTCTCAGGTGGCTGGGACACTTCGGGAGCAGAAGAATGACCACTTCCTACGCTTGGAGGGATTCTAACAGGGAAACTTCCTCCCCAGGAGTGAGTGCCAGTTCTTCTTATTGTCCTCTGGAAATATTAGGCCGTAAAAAGGGAAATATTTACAAAACTTCAAACTTATAATATACTGTACATATAATGGTGATCTGTAGCTTTTACTGGAAATACAATTTTAGGTGAAAAGCGTTCACCGTGATGGGTAGAACCCATCCATCTTGATCTTTTAACTGGAAGGCATTGAATTGCTTTTTTGAAACAATTTCGAATGGCCCCTCCCAGAATGCATCAAACTTGTCATGGTGTCCTGGCTTTGCTTTCTTGACATTCCATTTTAATACCAGGTCACCTGTTTTAAATTTCCTGAAAGTGGTTTTCTTATCGAACCACCCGACTGTTTTTACCATATGCTTTTGATGATGATCGTAGGCCTGTTCCCTAGATTCTTCAAGCTGCAGAAGTTGCATCAGTCGGGCATCCATTGGATGACCTTCATCTTCGTTAACTTGGTTTAGCATCCTCAACGCGGGTATCTCCATATGAATCGGCAGAACAACTTCTTTGCCATAAACCAAAGCATATGGCGATGTATTGATTGATTTTTTGATTGAGATTCTGTCGGCCCACAGGGCTTGATTCAGGAGTGAGTGCTTGATTGGGTATATTATCTTAGCCTGTAGGAGTTTTAACAACTCCTGTTTCATTAAGGCTTCAATTTTAGGATTCACAGGCCTCTGCCTCTGCCTAAAAGGTTTAGCTCCTTCCTCTAGTTCGATGGTATGTTGAATGACCTCTTTCCTGTACACTTTCAGATCACTATAAGTCCAGGCTATTATATCTGGATATTCTCTACATAACTATTTTATTTGTTCTAGTTCTACCACTGTACAATCGGTCCCCACTTTGATCATTTTGCCTGGTTCTAGTTCTATTTCCTTATACCGACATTCATCTACCTTGATCCTTCGACCTACAGCTCTGTCGCTATTGTCGAAAAGGCTCTCCAGGGTGATCAGTCCCCTGGGGATATGATTATTTTTCAGTTGAATAAGGCTCTCTTCGTCCTCTTCTTGTAACGCTCTTTCTGTAGAGCAATTCATCTCATGAATCAAAAAATCCAGGATCTGCTCGTCGTTTTCAAATACCTGCCAAAAAATGTCCTTGTCGGGCACAGAAGGCCTGTATATAAGTCTAACTATTTTAGACTTTTGAATAACATTGCTGACTGGGCAAAAATTTGATCCTACTGATGCTAACAGGTCTGCATGTGTGTTTTTCTCTCTGGAAATGGATTTCATGTTTAGTGCTTCAAAATTTTCCAATAGATCTAACACTTTGTTTTTGTAAGCTCTTAGGTAATGTTGCTTACAAACGCATTTTCCAGTAACCTGTTTAACAATCAGCTCTGAATCTCCATAGATCAGCAGCTATTTTGCACCCAATTTTTTAGCTTTCCTGAGTCCCAAACACAAGGCTTCGTATTCAGCTGCGTTATTGGTGCAACTCCATGTCAACCTATATGAAAAGACTTTTTCTTTTCCAGTGGGTGAAATCAGAACGATTCCAGCTCCTGCTCCATTTTTGCACCTTGACCCATCAAAGTACAATTTCCATAACTGGTTGGCCGAATCATCTATTTTAGGGACAACAATAGGGAGATTTTTTGGTTTCTCAATGGAATAGCTTCCCATTTCTGTCTCTATCATAGCATTGAAGTCTTTCATTGAAAACTGATCCTCAGATTGGAGTTCCTCCAGGGTTTCTTCCATTAAATCGATATTTTCCAATTCTTCAGACATCATGTTGATGGTAGTTGTTTCCTCCAATATTTCTACGTGGAAAGTAGATGGTTTTTCATTGTAGATCTTGACTCTTTTACCTTTGAAAGGTACCTCCAAATGAGAATAATCTAGAGACAGATAACCGCCCATTTTGGCCATGAATTCTCTGGATAAACACATACCAAAATATGGTTCTAAGTCTACAACGACTACTTCTTGTATGACGACTACTTCTGGCATTCTATGGAGTTGAATAGGGATATCTTTGATCACCCCGATAGTTTTTACTGGAGTACCATCTAATTGCAACACACCAGGATGACTTCGAGTATATTCCATCCCCATTATGTCACATACGGCTTTCGGCATCACCGTAGTTGCGGCCCCTGAATCAATCATACAATTGTGAACTATCCACCCCTCCATTTGCAAAGATAGATAGAATGGGGGCGGTCTATTTTTCCTAGAGGTTGGCACCACATTTGCTTGTACGACATTTGAGAAGGAGGCATCATTTTTTAAATTTAGGGACTCTTGGAGGAGGTCAATCTGACCAGGAATTTGTAGTGCATCATACATGCTTATCTTGGAAGGAGTCCTCTTCATTTCTTCTGCAATGTTGAACGAAAGGGTTGCAGTGGGGGATACCTCAGCACTCTTTTCCCTTCCACTAGTAGATGCGTCGTATTTATCTCTATAGACCTGCGTGGCTTCTGTTCTTTGCCTTTTTGTCAATGAAGGAAATCTGAGTCTTTCCTTCGCTTGCTCTTGAGCCTCGCTCCCTTTTCTAGGAGGATATTATTTTCTTGGTGTAGCCGCAGAAGTCTGAGGAGGATCAGAACGTCCTTTCTCATTGGACTGGTTTTTCTGTGGAGTTGCCCTAGGGGCAGGAGGAAAACCTAGTGGTTGGAGTTCCTTAGGGTCGACTTGTAACGACTTTTTTCCCGACCTTGTCAGGACTGAGACTTGTTCCACAGATGGCATTGCCAAATTGTGGTGGACTTCTCTGATTATGTTCACCTGTCCCTTGCCAGTTTCTTTGGCTCTTTCATTAATAACCGCTTGCACATGATGTTGATGAATCATGCATGAATCTTCTCCATGAGGATCATTGCAAGTGGTACACCAATAATCAAAATTAGTGGGTTCTCCATTATCTCCTATCTCATTTGCATACACCACATTTTTTCTCTCTTGTACCCTTCCACTTGTTGAAGCACCTTCCTTTTGTATCTGTGGAAATATTCTTGCTTGGATATTCCGTTCAGCCTCTCTCTTTTTCATGGATGCCATTTCATTTGACAATGTCTTCATTGTATCAATTATGGTCGTGTATTGATCATTGGGGGGAGCTGATGCAAGGGGTGTAGCTGGTAATGCAAGGAATGTAGGAGGTGCGGCTATAGATGGGAGAGCCTGTGTTGATGGGAGTACAGGAAGTTTAGAAATTGACGCTTGGGAAAGCTCTGGTACAATTGGCAATAGACTCTTTGATGGATATCTTTTTGTAGCGATGAGATCAGCTTCACCCTTTGTTGCCTCTAGATAGATCCCAGGAAAAGTGGTTACACGGGATTGCCTTATTATCATACTGAGATCTGAATCAAAAGCCCTTAAGTAATAGCATATAGCTTGTTCTTCCATGGGTTTTAGGCCCTGCGGTACTCTATCACGAGTTCTGGTAAATCTGATGTTGAAATCCTGGATTTCTTCTCGTGGATGCCTCTCAATGACAGTGAATTGATTCAACAATGTGAAAGGATCTGCATGTATGTTAAATTCATCGACCAGACGGCCGACAAGCACTGCCCAAGAAGTAATGGATCCAGCGGGGAGCGCTCTGTACCAATAGAGCATCTTTCCCTTCAAAGATATAACTAGCAATCTGACCATTACATCTTCCTGAGTGATATTGTAAATAGATGCTAGCGATGATACATCTAGACAATGCTCATCTACTGTTTTTCCTATTTCATCAAAAGTTGGTAATGCTTTTAGTGCAGCTTGTGGAATTTGGTGGTGTGCTCCCAAGTTCAAAGGGCCAGTTTGATTCCACACAAGATGGGTTGGGGCAGGGGCGGCTGCCATGATTGCTAAAGGAGTTACAACTACTATAGGATTGCTTGCAGATGCTCCTACAATGGGTGTTAAAGAGGTGCTAATGGTGTCGGGCGGATTTGATCATGCGGCTAGCACAGGGTGTGCTTTTAGGCTTTCGAGATGTAGTTCAAAGAACTCGATAGGTTCTTAGAGTTTCTAGCTTGGGATCTGGTTATCATATGGCTATATAACCAGAAGGTTTCTAGACAAGGTCTTTCTTTTATGGTCTAAATTGCAATGGAGTCGCCAGGTGGTTTTTCTTGAGATTTTCAAACAAAAAGGCTCTTAAGGTAAAACACCAAAACTTATACAATACTGTGGGATTGCTTGTCCCATCGGGCATGCCAAAAACTATTGGAACAAAATCTGCCTTTGGTTAATAGTGTTGCGCCTTAGACTTTGCCAACATTGAATAGACAGATCTTGCTTGAGATCATCTGTCTAGTCTCCAGAGAAGGCTGGTTCCTTTGAGTTTTTTAGAGAAAAGGGGAACAAGAGATAAGGGAAATATAGCCTAAGCTAGAACTTTTCTCATGGTACAGATTAGACAACAACAAACATTGATGATGCAGATTACTACTTTCAGAGTTTTCTTTATATCTTCTTATAGAAAACATGAATTCCTGAGTGCGACTTTTAGATATTCGTCTAAATACATGTAAATATATTTTAATGTTCAACTCTAGAAACAAGGTTTATACGTGCACAGTCCAGATTTTAGAACAGATACATTATAAAACTTAGAATGAATAAAAGTTAAAACACCAGATACATACACTTGCACACAGAAGTTTCGGAAGCCAGAAGAAGAAATCTTTTATTGCTTGTAATCCAGTACATGTACATCAAGCTTGTAAACGTCCAAGAGCCGACCCTTTTCATGGTCGACTCACTCCTATTTATACCCTAAAAAGAGTATCTTCTACTATGTACATTTAATTTCTTCAATCAATTACAAGTAATTGTCTGCAGTTTCTAAGAATATACAATGGATTTCCCGTAGATTGGATAGATTTCCTTCTAGCTAAATTTAGATGAGCCTATTATTCTGCAATCGTCCAGTGGACCTGCCAGGTTATAATCAACTGACCATTCTTCAAAAATCAGCACCAGATGTCAGTGCATGTCCCAGTTGCCAAAAATATACTCTATTTCCTTGGCAAAAACCGGACATGTCATGAAATCGTGACACTCTTGCTTCTCTGCCTGCCTGCCCTTTTTGAGTCACGAAAATGCAACATGTCACGAAATCATGACATTTCTATGTCTTCAGCTTGATTCTTCTTCTTGCATCGCGAAAATGCGACATGTCACGAAATCGTGACACTTCTGCCTCTTTGTTCTCTTTTGTCGCTTTTGGCCACGAAAATGCAACATGTCGCGATATCGCGACACTTTTTCCTTCTTGCTCTTTCTCTTCTCTTTTGGCCGAAAATGCAACATGTCGCGATATCGCGACACTTTTGCCTCCTTGCTCCCTTTTGTTGCTCTTAGCCGCGAAAATGTAACATGTCGCGATATCGCGACACTTTTGCCTCCTTGCTCCCTTTTGTTGCTCTTAGCCACGAAAATACAACATGTCACGATATCGTGACACTTTTACCTCCTTGCTCCCTTTTGTTGCTCTTAGCCAAAATACAACATGTCGTGATATCGCGACACTTTTACCTCCTTGCTCCCTTTTGTTGCTCTTAGCCGCAAAAATACAACATGTCGCGATATCACGACACTTTTGCCTCCTTGCTCCCTTTTGTTGCTCT
Organism: Wollemia nobilis; assembly: GCA_028583015.1. Classification (NCBI taxonomy): domain Eukaryota; kingdom Viridiplantae; phylum Streptophyta; class Pinopsida; order Araucariales; family Araucariaceae; genus Wollemia; species Wollemia nobilis. The sequence continues at coordinate 385,855 of JAQPPZ010003282.1, forward strand.
TAGCCACGAAAATACAACATGTCGCGATATCGTGACACTTTTACCTCCTTGCTCCCTTTTGTTGCTCTTAGCCGCGAAAATACATGTCGCGATATCGTGACACTTTTACCTCCTTGCTCCCTTTTGTTGCTCTTAGCCACGAAAATACAACATGTCGCGATATCGTGACACTTTTACCTCCTTGCTCCCTTTTGTTGCTCTTAGCCATGAAAATACAACATGTCGCGATATCGTGACACTTTTACCTCCTTGCTCCCTTTTTTTGCTCTTAGCCATGAAAATACAACATGTCACGATATCGCGACACTTTTACCTCCTTGCTCTTTCTCTTTGCTTTTTCTCGCGAAAATGCAACATGTCGCGATATCGTGACACTTTTACCTCCTTGCGGTATTTTGCTTTTTCTTTGATCTTTAGCATATGGGCCACTTCGGTCTTCTTGGAAAATATGCAAAAAGGTGCATCAGCTATTTTTCTGTAGTTAGTCACTTTTTGACTAACAGGTTCAAGGAGGAAGATATTTCCAAAATGATATTTTGATCTCATAAGGGCCATTCTGAATTTTTTGTCATTCCATTTGGCCAAACTAATGCATCATCCACATTTTAGAGCCTCATGAATAATGTCTTCCACCCATTCCTTCACAAATTTATTCTTATTTTTATTTTTTGTGATATTTTTATTTATAGTCACCCTTGGGAGGAATACCTCATACATTTGGATTAGACTCTAAATATTGTATTTTAAAATAAAATTTATGCCAAGAATTCTAATTGTTCTTTTGGGATGATATAAGTGGCTTTTTTGGGTCACATTGTCACCCAAGATGGAGTTAAAGTTGATCCAAAAATAAATCAAGTTGTTCAAGATTGGCAAAAACCTCACACTCTCAAAGGGACTTTAAGTATTTTTGGGACTAAGAGGGTATTATTACAAATTTATCAAAAAATGTGGACATATAGAAGCTCCTTGAATAACCATATTGAAAAATTTCTTTTACTTGGTCAGACCCAATTGAGAAAGTTTTATTTGAATTAAAGCAAACCATAACAACAACCCCCATGTTAAAAATACCTATTTCTTGTAAAACCTTTCGTAATTGAAATTTATGCTTTGGAAAATGGCATACATGCCATGTTGATGCAAGAGGGAGACCATTGGCCTTCACCAATGAAGCACTTTTAGGCTATAATTTTGGGAAAATCTACTTATGCAAAGGATATTCTAGCTATTTTGCATGTGGTTAGTCACTTGAGGTCATATCTCATTGGGTGCAATTTCAATTAAAATAGACCACCAAAGTCTCAAGTACTTCCTAGAACAATGGGTCACCACACCTGAACAAAAAAGTGGATCTCTAAATTAATGGGCTATGATTATGAGATCACATATAAAAAGGAAAGGAGAACATCATAGATGATGCACTCTCTTGATAATTTTAGGATCAGAGTATATTATATTCTATCTCTTCTCCCATACCTCAATGGATTACTTATTTCAAAGAGGATGTGATCAGGGACTCAAGATTAGAAAATTTGATTACAAGACCTCAAATAGATCCCAAATCATGTAAAGGATACATTTGGTATGGAGAAAATTTGAGATATATTCATTACCTTGTTATTCGCTAAACTTCACAACTACAAGAATTCATATTTAAGAAAATGTATATCTCACCCACAGTGAGACATTATGGGTTCCTAAAAAATTATAAAATGATTAAGAATTCGTTATTTTGGAAGGGAATGAAGAAGGATTTTTAAAATTTTATGGTTGAATGTGACATGTTCCAATAAATGAAAGAAGAAACAATGCATTCCCCTAGAACTCTTCATCCCTTGTGAATTACAAGAGAAGTATGGATAGATATTTTAATGGATTTTATTGAAGGGTTACCTAAGTTAAGAAAAATATAAATTATTCTAGTGGTAGTGGATCATATCACCAAGTATGCTCATTTTTATTCCCTCTTCCATCCCTACACAACCTTAGTATTAGTCCAAATATTTCTATATTTTATCTTTCACCTTCATGGCAAGCTCGCCTCTATTGTGTCCACCTTTACTAATAAATTTTAGTAGGAATTGTTTAAGTAGCAAGGAACAAAACTCAAAATTTATTTAGCCTATAATCCATAGATAGATGGAAAAATAGAAATTGTTAACAAATGCTTAGAGACCAACCTTTATTACTTTACCTCTAAACATCCTGCACAATGGATAAAGTGGCTTCCATTGGCCGAATGCTAGTATAATACTTCATATCACACTATGGCTAAGGTTAGCTCTTTTGAAACAATCTATGGTCATATTCCACTAACATCATCCTCCTAAATTTAAATAAGCTCCAATGTTCATGTTGTTGAGACTACACTTAGACAACATGTTGTAGTCTATTAACTAAAGATAAATCTAGAATTGGCCTAGAACCATATGCATCGACAAGATAATAAACACCATATTGAGCACAACTTTGAAGTAGGATATATGGTTTCTCTCTACCTACAACCCTATAAGTAATCATCAAGCTAGCTCCATATATGCCAAAAACTAGTAGACAAATAAATATGTTTCTCAAAGAGGTTATAGGTCTTCTTGCTCCAAGTAACTTTGATTTATCGATAGATGTTCCTCTAGGAATATGGTTTCAATATAAATATATATAGAATGATAACAAATATGTTATTTGATCTCAAATTACAATTAAATTGATTATTATTAATAATTTTAATTCAACTAATTATATCACTATAGGGTGAACCAAAAACATTTGTGAAGAAGTATGATATACTTAGGTTATGCATTAATTATCACATATTGAATAAATAATTAGTTAAAAACTGATATCTTCTACCAAGGATAGTAGAAATTTTTTGGCTCTTTAGGAATTCATTCAGTTGTTTTGTATGGTTTATTGCAATCCATATTTGACACCTTTTGAGATGGCGGTTACTTTGACTTATTCTTGCACTTCACCATTGTGCGATGCTACTTTATATTTTTAGTTAGTTGGAAGTCTTTTGTACCTCACGCATACTTGTCTTGATATATCCTATGCAGTTGGGCTTTTTTCTCAGTTTGCATAGTCCCCACATGACACTCATTGGTAGGCAACCAAGAGGATTCTTTGCTATGTAAGGGGTACTTCACACTTTGGTTTATTCTATACCAGAGGTGATCCAGTGTTGGTTAGCTACACTTATTCAAACTGGACTAGTTATTTCGATGATCATCGTTCTACCTCCGGCTATGTGTTTTGTCTTAGAACTTCTTCCATTGCTCGGTATTGCAAGAAGTAATAGGTTATTATACTATAATCCACTGAGGCAAAGTATAGGTTAGCGGTTACTACAATTCAAGAAGCTTTTTGGCTTTGAAAGTTATTGTAGGAGTTTTATTTTCCACAGGATCAGGCTACAGTTATTTGGTGTGACAACCAAAGCGCGATCCACATTTCTCACAATCCGGTTGAGCATTAGTGTATGAACAACATCTAGGTTCATATGCATTTCATCCGCCAACACATCCAGGATGGCATTCTTGGCTTGGAGTATCTTCCTACTCAGCAGCAAATTGCAGACATCTTCACTAAACCTTTTGCATCATCACATTTTCTTGAGTTGCATGGCTTTCTAGGGGTGAAGGAAGTTGTACTTGGGGGTGTTGAGAGGACATCTTCTCCACCTTATTTTCTCTTCCGGTAGATGGTTTTTTCCCATGTGATTTTTCATCATATATAGGATAGTTTCATGTTTATATTATAGACATTGTACACGAGTACCTTATGAAGTCTTGTTATCGAGACTCATATTTGTGGATCTTGCCACTATATTTTTTGTTTGTTAGTTGTCCCTAATCCTTCCTAGTATCACTTAATGGGGGGTGTTAGAGTACATTTATATGTCTATTTTTTTAGGTATCTAGGCTAGCTTAAGTTCACTAGATAATATAGTGTGTTCCTAGGTATTTAATATTTTTGGTATACTTTGTCATCCTTATCTATTTGTTATTTATATATTGTTGTGATCTTGATACTCTCCAACAGATCGTGTGACTGTCATTGTTCTCCTTGCCTATTTAAGCAAGGCCTCTTGCTATTTTGAAATAATGCAAGCAATAATTTTTCTCTCGCTCATTTATGATTGTCTTCATGGCTCTGATCTTGGGTGTGGAATGATATTTCTGGTTCATTCCTCTTTCAAACATATGTAAGAAGCACCAATATTATCAAATATTCTCATATAATCTATATACCATCAATTGATGATCAAATAAGAGGACATCCCATATATTTCCTTTAAAACTCATTGTGGGCATTAGAATTATTTTTGTTCCAATACAAACTCATGAATGCACCAGTAGAATTCATGAACCTCATGGACAATTTTTCTAGATATTACCTTAATAAAAGTGTGTTGGCATTCTTATATGAGTTACTGGTTTACTCACACAATGAGGTAGAACATTTTTAGCATATGAGCATGGTGATGTAGATATTGAAAGATCATAAAAATTAGAGGAATATATCCATAAAAACCTTCCTCTATAAAAGAGTGTATTAAATAGTGCATATCATATCTATAGATGATACTTTAGTAGAACAAAAAAATTAAGCCTATTATGGAATGGATAGCACCACAAAATATCCATAAATTCTATCATTTTATGGGTCTAACGGGATATTGTAAAACATTTGTAGAAGGATTTTCCAAGATAGATCACCAATAATATCACTGTAGAGAAAAGAGAAGATGTTTATCTAGATCAAATAATATGAAAGGCATTTCAATTGCTAAAAAAAAATCTAACAATAGCTCTATTAGTCAAGATACCAATGATTTTAAAAAAAAAACAAGCTTGCTTTATTAGTCATTTTGAAGATCAAGATGCTTTAGAGATGAAAGTTATATATGTTTTACATGTGAAGTTATTAAATAGACATAAATTTATATTATGTTTGTAATTTTATTGTAATTTATGTGTAGAAAGGTCTTTTGTGTAATGATAATCATGGAACAAAGGGAGAAAGAAAGAACATAAATTTAAATAATTTTTTGAATGCCTTGGGTGGAATTACTTGAGTAAGTTCTAGATTCTACCTTGTTGAAATAACTTAAGGGAAGTGTGAGGCCTACGTGATAGGACACAACCCAAACCATGGCATAAGATTTGAATTTTGGTTTTATATTTATATGAACTACTATAATTGATAAAACATAGTTGTGAGGCACCAATACCCTAAATTCATACATAAAAAAAAACTTTCATTTTTGGGAGAGCCCAATTTTCACCATGTAAGAGCAAGAGAGGGAATTGGTTATACATAATATCCCAATCCAATTAGGTGGTATGGACGAATGGTCAAATGATCGAGCTCTATTCATAACTTTATCATTCTAGGGATGAAATGATGTTTATTCTAGGATGTTCTATTCTAAGAGGAATTGTGATAGGTTTGGGTTGAATACCTGAACAAAAAATTATTTTAAATCATCATTCATCCATAATAAAAATTATGATAATGTTTTTAGTTATGTAAATTGAGGCTTTGCATAAGAGAAAATTATAGTCACCTACAATTTTTGCTAGAGTTTAGGTTTAGTCATTATGTAATTTCTTATAGGTCTATGACATGCTCCATTGGAAAATTTGGAAAAATATTTATTTGTTTTCTAATCTATTTTAGAACATAAATTTGAATTTGAAAACATTGCGAGCTTTGTTTTATTGACTATTTATTACTTACCTTATGCAAATTAGAGATTAGGAGCTCTGTATTAATTTTGAATAAATTTACATTGGTTTATTATATTTTAGATTCTATGAGTATTATCCTGCATGTTTAAATTTTTAGAACAATATTACGTGCACACATAGTAACCAATGAAATTTGCTCATTTTCATTTTCATAGGGATTATGGTCAAAGTATATTTATGAATTTCCTTGAGATATTGCATGTGAAAATCTTGAAACACAAAAGGAGAATTTTTTTAAAAAGAGTTTGATCAACAACTCAAAAATAGGGTATGCCAATTTGTGTTGCTATAATTGTTGAGAATTTTTACTCCTATCTTGTCTTGTGTGAATAGTTGTAATGGAAACATAGAAGTTAATGAAGGCTTACATGTTAGATAATTCTAGTTGATTTTTTTTTATAAAAGTTAGAAATTTTTTAGGTGATTACAATTGTTTTGATATCTTGGTCAATATATTTTTTTTTGAAAAAAATCTAGATTATATTATATCATTCAGAACATTACAATATTTTGGTGTTAATACTATCCACCAAATAAAAAATAAAATGAGGTTGATCAGGAGTAAAACATCATAACTGAATATACATAAGAATAGAAGTTAATATCAACAAAAAACCTATAACTATATCTTGATGCAATACACCATATATCAACATTCATATTTGGGAGAGTCTATTATATAAAAGAATTCTAGGCATGTCTTTCGTGTTATCTTCTATGGTCTTCAGAGAAGAAAAATAAGTAATCAAACCCTGAACCTGCTTATCGTTGTTAACTATCTTCTGAGCTTCCTATTGGACTTTCTGAAGATCTTGAATCATATGAGAAAGTTGATGAAGTTTGTCAACAACATCTCGAGGTATGTTGGAAGGCCCATAGACTTGGGAATGAATGTGTCCCACATGTAGCAAAAGATCAAAGGTCAAGTCTGCCAAAACTTTATCCCATCGAGGAGTAGATCCAGTAAACACCTTTTTACATCTGTACTTCCAAATGTGCTTTAGAAGGATGAGTTTACAAACATACCAAATTTTGGGGTATTGATCCAGGTGAGAAAAACCAAGTAGAGAAAGCTTCCAAGATCCAACAAAAGAGGGAAAAATAAAAGAGTAGAAGATATCCAAAAACTGTTTAGCCATGCCACAAAACCAAAAAAAGTGAATAAGAGTTTCTAAAGTATTGCAAAAATTGAATTGAGGGGGAATGTGTAAAATCACAGCTAAAATTTTAGCTGTTGGCAATTTTTGATGCAAAATATACCAACCAAGAAGTTTTGTTTTTGATTCAACAAGAGCTTTCCAAATTTGAGTAGCAAGAAACTACCATTGGGCATTGGTAAAATTTACTTGCCACTTGACATTGATCTTAGAGTCTAAAGAATATGGACACAAAATATTTTTGTATAACCAACTAGAAGTAATGAAAGAGATTCTATGACCATTAAGTCATCTCCAGTCATTCCAAATATTATGGGCAGTTGTTCCCAACTTCATAAGGACCTCACAAGGGATGGAAGCCACAATTAAACCATAAGACTCTTTGAACCTAGAGGGAAGGGAGCAATTCCAAATATTATGGGTAGTTGTTTCCAACTTCATAAGGACATCACAAGGAATGTAAGCCACAATTAAACCATAAGACTCTTTGAACCTAGAGGGAAGGGAGAAATTATTGTAGATCTAGTTCCAGGTAAGAATTCAACAGCTACTCGGATCCTAGATATCTCTAATTCTATCAATTCCTTTCTTAAAAAAAACTAGCCCATGAATAGCATTACATAAAGATAAAGGTTTATCGTTATGAAGAATAAGTTTATTCCACCAAAGACTGTTAAGACCGATGCTCAAACCATGTCTCAAGGAGTCAGACTTCCAAGCCAATAAATGAGAAACTGATTACCAAGATTTCTAGTTTTGGGTAACTAGAATAGAACCTTTAACTATAAAATAAGGTGCATTAAGGACCTTATCCTCCCAAGGGTTTTCTTTCCATTTACCTTTATGCGTATCTAGAGATATTTTGTACTTAAATCAGTGTTTCCAATTTTCATCACCAATAATGGCTCTCACAACCCATTTTGCAGCCAAATTTTTGCTTTGGGTAAGAGGATCAATGATGCCTAGACCTCCTAAAGCCGTAGGTTGAGTACAAAGTTTCCAAGAGATGGGTATCATACCAACCTCTCCATCCCATTTAGTTCATAAAAATTTACAAATGGTCTGAGTTAATTTATTATAGGCTACCTTGGGGGCCATCCAACGAGAGGAGTAATAAACATGAGAGGTTGTCATTATTTTATTTGCAACTTGAATTCTTCTTGTTAAGGAAAGAAACCGACCTAGCCAAGCATTAATTTTTTTTTTTAAGTCTTTCCATAACTCAGATCTACATATTCTTAGGAGAGATATTAATCCTAAAAAGAATTCCCAAATAACACACCCCATTAGTCAATACATATTGATTGAAACTGAGCTACATTATGTGTACCCCATCAGTTATTGTATGACAATGACAAGATTACGAGACTGGAAAATACCTTGTCAAATTATTATTATAACATCCAATTATTGGGTATTGAGTGTGAATTTTTATTATATCTTGACACTATTTATATTGCTTGTCTTTTAACATGATCTCAATGTTTAACTTGTGTGATTTTATTTTTTCGTTGATGTTTTTTTTGGGTTGTGTCAATCTCAAAAATTAGTATGATAGTCCTAACCACATGACATATGCAATGTCACCAATCGTATACAAATTATATGTGTGATTGATAGTTGCATTGTTTGCTTTCAGTATGGTTGGAAAGTGTATGACTAAGAGAAAGTTAACATTGTTGATTACTTTAAGTTAAATTAAATTATCAAATGTTCCAAAATGAATAAGAATATTAGAACATTGACCATTGATTTCAACAATCAACTCAATTAATATAACTTTCTTATGAATGTCAACATTGTAAATTTGATGAGCCCCACTTTTGCTTGCCTATAAGCAATGCCTATGGAAATACAATCCATCCTTTTAATAATAAAAGGGCAGCCGTCTTACTATTATTTTAAAAATATATATAAAGCACAATCTTAGTATTTATTGATTATTATATAAATTTTGTACATAAATAGGTGACGAATTTGATGAATTTTCTTACGACTCAGGACTCATGATGACTGTATTTTAATAAAATGGTAGTTTACAAATGCTCATAAAAACAAAAGCGTTTTCACCGTTCAAGTGCAGCCGCGTATAATTGAAATTTCCATTCTAATTGGATTTGGAAAAATTCAGAGAAATTTTAAAAGCTTTAAGGTGAATCAGTGCTGGAAAACAAATGTACGCGATGTGCAGACTGAGCTCTCCACTCAAGAAACAAAAATGTTGAATCAAAAATGTTGAATCTAGGAACAGAAGATGCATGCCTAACAACAACAAAGGCCACATGAAGAATCTTAAATAAGATCATTGGCATGTGAAAGAATGATGTTTTCTCAAGCAAGTAGTGCATGCCTAACAACAAAACCCACATGAAGAATATTAAACAGGGTCATTGCCATATAAAAGAATGATGTTCACTGAAACCAATTGTTTTTCATTAATTTTATTTTATACTTTTAAAATAACCCACTTTTAGAGCAATTGTAAACCAGTCAAAATTCAATTTGGAAGATATCCTCTTCAATCCAAATAGTGTAAAATTCAAAACCCATTACTTTCAAATTTCCATCTTTATCATTGTAGTTTCAAGTGATGATATCAAATTGAATTTTTTTTTAACAAAAAAACTCCTGTGAAAGCATTTAACTTCTCCCGACCTTAAAATGACATAAAATCATTCCTCATGATAATTATCATAACTATAAACTAACAGAATCTTCCCATAGTTAAGTTTTTGCAAGTTGAAAAAAGTTTTTGCAAGTTGACCCTATGAATATTAACATGTGACTAATAACATGTGTTTGTACAGAACTGAACTATTTTGAAACGCATATCCATCAAGATATCTTGAATTAGAGGCTAGTAGAAAGAATTTCAAGGTTACCATGTCTGGCAATCCTCTTGCCTGGATTCATGTATAATATACCGATACAGACAAAATACTTTCCATGATCATTAATCCCTATCCAAATACATGGATATCATATCCACATCATGTATCCTGATACATGTCTATAAATGGTTCATATTTAAAAATTTGAAATAACTTGGATACATCTTGAGCCATATCCACAACAGCAGATTTTAAAAAAGAACACATGACATTTTTTTAGATATAACTCGTCCATATTTTATAACTTGGATACATCTTGAGCCATATCCACAACAAGAGATTTAAAAAAAGAAACATGAATTTTTTTAGATATAACTAGTTCATATTTTATAAATTGGAATATGACCTCGATAGATATTGAGCCATATCTACAACAAGAAATTGAAAAAAAATTCATTACATTTTTTAGATATAACTTTCAAATAAATAGAAATTAAAAGAATTTTTTATTAATAAATGAATATGTGTTGTTTATATGTTTGTGTGTGCCTTATTCCATTCTATTTATATTAATTGATTTTAAGAATTTTTTGTGCTTGTACCCCATATTTCATGTAACATTGAAGAATTTTCATCCATAAGTTTGATGGATGAAACAATATATTAATCCAAGGGCTTGAATAGTTGCATTGTTCCACTTCTTCTAATTAAATGCCATGGAAGACCAACATAAAATCTGATTTGTTATCCTAACCTTTAGAAATTAAGTTTGACTACTAATAAATGACCGGGACATGAATGGATGGCAGGGTCAACAACAACTAAATACTAGGGTGGATTTTATCATAATTTGAAGGGTGGATTTTATCATGAAGGTTTATATCTAAGAAAAATACTCTTATAGCCTTAAATGACATGAAGCAACATAGAAGCATAGTGTACTAATACTGACTATTTTTCTAGGCTAGCCTTCTTGTGTAAAGCATCTCTACCCAAAGCATAGTTGATATTTCATTGAGGGCTTGAGAGAATCCACCAGGGATAGGTTAAGACTTTGAAATCCAACACTTGACAAAACCATTTAGAAAACAAAAGCATATTCAAGAGTTGTTAGAAGTTATTGTAAATATGGTCCTCCTTCAAAATATTCCAAGATTAATAGTATAATCAAAGGTGTTGTAAATCTAGTTTCTCCATGATTTTTGCAATAGCAAAATGGTTGACTCTAGAGACATGTATCCTACTATTTTTTGTTGAATCTCATTTCAAAGTGATTTGTCTTAATTGTAGAAAGGATTAGTCCAAAAAAATTCATATTGGATATTTTGGACAAAGCCAAATTAAAAGTAGCTAAAATTGATCTCATGGATTAGTTGATGGTAAAGAGGAATAAATGTTGATCATGTAGACGATGAACAACAAGACATTAAAAAAATTACATTTTGTGCATAGCATGGAAAACTCCACTCAAAATCTTGAGAGTAAGGAGAAAGAATAGAACAAGAACAATAATGGCACCTAATGATTCTAGAATCACCCATAACACAACTCCAAGTTAGCATCATCTACAGGTCTAAAAGTTGAAACACCACAAACCTTTCAAGGGCATTGCCTAGCAATGTTATGATGGATTGCAAAAAGCTAATTAAGGGACTAAAATTATTGGATGGCTATGAGCTAAGTATCGTACTATTGATTTATAGATGATGGACCCAAAAGGGACTAATGCGACCATAGCAGTGCAATGGTTGAAGACTTAATGTTAAATCCACATGAATATTGATAATTTATACATGAAGTTAGTGTAAAGAAAATAGATTATCATAGAAAAATTGTATCTAATGCAAATAAGGCATCCCAATGCACAAAATAGTATACAACTTGTTGAGTATGAGTTAATTTTCATATTTTAATATAGGGCCATAATGGGCCTACAAAGTAAATTAAAGTTACAAATATTGCAAAAATGATGCAAAATAGCATCCAGTTATTAAATTTTAAGATACATTACAAGACCTCTGAGATGGGATGCTACCAAATATATGAAAAATAAAAATATCCCAGGTTTAATGAGAATGGATAAGATCTTAGGATGAGAGGGTAACTAGTTAGTAAATATACTTTGTAAAGTGACATATCCAACACATAAAAGGTGTCCCCCCATAAAGAGAAAATATCAATATAAGTGATCCCTTAAGAAAACATGCATAAATCATGGCTACCATGTGCAAAATGTGTATTCCCATAAATAGAAAACCTAAATTAAATAGGCATTCAATCCTTAGAGTAGAGATTATGCTTTTGGGTTTTGTATATAGAAAGTTGAAATTTACTAAATTTTTGGCCAAATTGAACAATCAAACTACATTTCAGGTTCCTTTGAACTTGATATAGTGCCCACAAATTCTTAGGAAAGGGTCTTTCTACTCCATGCATAGTAGATGTACTATCCAGGAGGTATTGATAATAATAAATAAAATTCCTACACCTAGTTTTCATGTTTTATTAATTTTTCTTTTTTATTTTTTCTTTTTTGTTTTGCTTTAAAATTTTAAGTCTGAATCATTTGAAAGTTTTTTTTGTGGTTTTGGAAGTGGCCCAAAAAATAATTACAATTTTCTTCTAGATAGTTTCAAATTTCATTATCTTCGTTGTGGTAGCAATTTACCAGTTTCTATTAATCTTTGTTCCAAGTTTTAAATATATTTCAACTTTGAGCTCCAGTCCCACATTTCTGTAGTCTTTTTAAATTTCATCTTGAAGTTTCAGATAAATATCTTAGTTGATAATTTCTTATTTTAGAAGGCACATACAATTAAGAAAATTCATATGACAACCAATTATTATGAATGATAATGTAAAGATAAGGTAATACATAGTGTAATTAATAACTTACCCTTGAATTGTAAACATACTTTAGCAGCTAGAAATTTATGATCACACATTTATATTCCAATAAAATAGTCGAACTAGGACTCTTCAATGGAAAAAGAACAAAAAAGGTATCATGGAGACATTAACAAACTGTCTGACTATATTTTAGATGTGCCTAGAAAATTTAATTGTCTAACTCATTAACTTTACCTCCATCGAAAACTTTGTGAAGCTAGTAGAATTAGCTTACCTCTTCCTTGGCTTTCTAAATATTTGAACATTTTATCTGATACATTTTTTTGCAATGTGACTCCCTAAGTGCAAATGAATCGACTAATTCATGAAGCATGATCAACTACTGCTCATATTCTCTTGACCTAACACTTTTTTTAATAAATAAATATAAAGTCCTACAATCAATGCAAATAACGTTGAATAGTGTAAATTTTGATAAGATATCAAGAAGTAAGATAAAGTAATGATACATTAAACTCCAAACATCATAACACAACATTCACCTACGTCTCTCACTATCATGTATAAAAATGAGACCACACACTCTACGATAACCAAAGAAAACTAATCATAAATATTGGTAATTTTTTACTTACCATGTACATGAATGATTGATTGAATGCAAACTAGATTAATGTATTAAAACCTCCCAAAATCTACTTTGCTAAAATTACAAAGTATGGGTAATATCATACAAGACCTACACTAACAACAAAAGACCTTGAGACAATACCAAGCCAATTTAGGGCATTGAACATGACCATTTATTTCATCGTCATGTTACTGAAGATCTTCAAAATAATAAAAAGGGCTACAACGAACAATGGGGAATGCATATATCATCTTCTTATGCAAGGATATAGTACAAATGAATAACAATCCATGGATAATGAAAGTAGTTGTGCTCCATTCCCTCTGCAAGTATTGATAGTTAGGATATGTGCAAGTGTTTATAGTTAGGATATAAGTAAGTGAACATCAAAAAAATCTTCAATGTTGGTTTAGGATAAACCCAAATAAGGTTGTTTCATATTTTAAATAATAAAATTTCAACCATGTATCTTAATGTGACATACAAACATAGATTTGATACATACCTGAAACACTCAAGGGCCCATCTTGGGTTGAATACCAAGATGTGTTTCTCTCTCAACAATTGTGTATTTCTATGTGTATATTCTGTAGAGAATATATACATAATTACATATTATGAGTTTTTTATAAGGAAACATAGGTTGGTTCAACCCTCTATGTGCTAATTGATACACAATATTTAAAGAATTGTAATCACTAAAGAGTTTGCACACGTAACATATTATGGAAAAAATGTGTGCACACAAAACCTTAAATTCATAGTTAGGGAAAATTTTGATTTTACAAAAAATTGATAGCCCTTTGGACCATCAAGATCATATTTTTTTGAACAAAAATAAACAAAAAAAGGTGGAAAAATTGTGGAAATCCAAAATTTATAATTTATAGAAATATGGATTTACTGATCAAATTCATCCATAAAATGGAGAAAAAGGAAGGGAAGGAACACATTTTCTTGATTGACGATGAGATGATGTGGGTGAGAGGGGTCAAAGGATCCTCAGGGTTGTGGAGATGGAGCCCTTACTCCCTTATTTTTCTCATCCACCATTGACATCAATTTTATTTTATATGGATATTCAACCAAATTATTTAACCTTTAACACGTAAATCCTACGTGGTAGTATGTATATACCTAGATATTACTAATGCCTCCAATTAATTTTAAACATTACTTGCGAGCAATGACATGGCATTTGCACCTATTCCACTTTATATATTAAACCATAATTTTCCAATGCCATTCACCAAGGGGGATGTATCATCTTCAATCCCATAAGACAGTGCTCACCTTATCTATATGGGCAATTGTCACCATACCTCCCTCTCTATATTGGCACCCGTCACCTACATACCTACCTCTTAGTATTGACACCTATCACCATGCCTCGCGAGAAGCTTATTTTTTTTAAAGGTGACCCGAGAAGCTTATTTCCTCACACAGGAAGCTTTTTTTTTTTTTTTTGAAAGGTGACCCTAAGAAGGTGATTTTTAACCACCCTCTTAGGGTTTACTAAATTTTTTTTTAAAGGTGACCTGAAACCACCCTCTTAGGCCTAAGATGCCGGTATTAAACCATCTTCTTAAGTCTAAGAGAGTGGTTTAAAAATTCCCTCTTAGGGTTACCTAAGAAGGTGGTTTTAAACCACCCTCTTAGGATCTATCAGGGTGATTTTTTACCACAGTAAAAAGCTACCTTAATTTAGTTACCCTTAAAAGTGATTTTTTGTGTAGTGAGGTGCACTAGGTGTATTGTGATCATGTTATATCAATTTATTTATCCACTCTCTTCATATATATATTTATGTGCTTCTAGTTCATAAGTGTAAGCATTAATGGGGTACATTCATCACTCTTCTATGCTTCATCGTAGTAGAGACTATCTAGTAACACAAGCAATAGGTATTGCTTAATTACTATGACTAGATTACTTCTAGTTTCATTATAGATACCATGAATGGCATGACATACTAATCCCAATTAATTCATATTTAACTCATATCTAGGGTCTATGAAATGCCATGAACCTCTCCTTATTGCAACAAAATATAACCATGAGAAACTATATTTATAAGGCAATAAATACAAGTTCACAAGATGACAATAATCAATTTGCACATCGCACATCTGACACACCATATATCTTGGAAAAACCTCAAAGGGAAAAACCCAACCTCAAAGATATCCATATTCTATTTATTATAATTGAGTTCAATACAATCGTTCTATGAATCTCTAGATTCTTAATCTCTAGATTCTTTTTTCCATATTATTAATACAATAATGGGCACATAAGGACCCCATAATCCCTATGCCCCATATCATGAAATGATCCATTATTTTACATTTCTCAACACATGAGGGGACCCCATAATCCCCTTGAATGAACTCCATGTTAATCCTACAAAAGGTAATTACTTCCTTTGATCCAAGCTCCAAAGAACATCTCCTCCTTGAAATTCTAATGTAACCGCATATCAACTATAATGTCACACACATCAAATCATTAATGAGGACCACATATTCTTCTCAAATGAATTCCTATGTGAGCTTACCTAGTAGGAGACGAACCTTATCCTACTTTATCAAAGCACCACATAATCACCATTAAATATTAGTATGAATTATGCCATCCACAATGTATGATCCATTAATAAATTTTTGAACTCATTCAAATAGTGCATCACTTAATCTACTCAAGTCTAAATCCAACACATGAAACATATTACTCCTTATCATATCCCAACTCATTTTAATCATATACATTATCCCGTAATGCATATATCTACTACATTAATTATGTTATCACTAGCATATTTCCACTTTTTAAGGCAAATGAGATACATTTCAAGTTCATTATATCTAACAAGAAACATAATATCCATCTTGTATTTCTAGTCCATTTTCAGCTAAAAAGGAATTTAATATCTACCATTACTTCCTACATCCATGTTCATTCTATCTAACAAGAAACATAATATCCATCTTGTATTTCTAGTCCATTCTTCAGTTAAAAAGGAATTTAATATCTACCATTACATCCTGTATCCACTCTACTACAAAATCATTTCATTTAATATATTTATCTATCATTAAAAATAAATGAAATGTATCTTTTTTTTTTTTTTTAAAGCGAAAAACCCCTTGTGGGGCCACCTTGGTCTAAGAGACCATGAACAGGGGGTTCTACACCGTCAAAGTCACCCGGGGGTCACACCCAACCCTGCCCGTACCAACATTATCAATTGGATTTTGGGTACCCAATTCAGCTTTTTGGTAGGGTGGAGATTCAAACCTAAGACCTCCCTTGGAGGATTGCCCTCTCCTCTCCAACTCACCTGCAACACTTGAGTAAATAAAATATATCCTTCTTTAATATATTTCTCCATCTTTAAAATCAATTGAAATATATTTAACCCCAATATATTTCTTTATCATTGAAATCAAACAAAAATATATATCCACAAACATTTTTCAACTCACCCAATCTTAATATAACCTTTAGTTTTGCCATGGTTTAAAATAAATAAATATTCTTTTATTTAATTCAAAAAAACCTTTCAGACTAAAATCAATAAATATTATTTTTTTAATTCATAAATGACTTTTCTTTTATCCAAAGTCAAATCAATAATTATTCTTTTATTTAATCTACTGCCCCAAGGGCTTATTTAAGCAAAAGAGAATTATTCTTTCTTAAATTCATAAAAGGCCTCACATTCAAACCAAGGTTAAAATCCATAAATATATATATATTTTTTCCATAAATACCTTGCTTCTATCAAAGGTCAAACCAATAATTAAGAATTACTCCTTTCAAAGGTCAAACCAAGAATTAAGAATTACTGCCTCCAAGGGTTGATTAAGTCTATAAGAGACCTTTATTTTATTAAAGTTCAAACCAATAATTATTCTTTTATTTAATGCACTATCCTTAGGGGCTTATTAGGCCTATAAAAGACCTTTCTTTTCTCAAAGGTCAAATCAATAATTTATAAAATCTACTCATTTAATTTTATACCACTTCAGAACTGAAGAAGCAGGACTATATCAAGGAAAGACTCCACATCCAAAATTGTTGTTAACAGACAGGTAGGATGATCCACACCCCACAAAATAGCCAACTATCAAACGACAACCAACTATGGATAACTCCGAGCTAAATATAGAAAATTGCTTGGAATTTTTTATATGCGTTATAGAGAGCTACCTCAATGTTCTATCTATGAATTCACCTACCTATTCGATGTACTAATTCATAACAGTGAACATAAAACTCGCCGCTTCCAATGAAGAAAAGTTTAAATAATAACAAATCCAAAATCGATGAGTGGATATGACCTTTCTCATCCTAATATTAGAATTCATTTTCCACTAATCATCAATTCAAGTGATAGAAATTTTAATATCATATATAAAAAGATAATTACTATTTTCTTGACTTTTTCTCGTAACATCGATTTCAAGAATTACATAGCACCTATAAGTCAAAATTTAGTTTCCAAGAGCCAGTTGGTGTAAAAAAAGTTTTAAACAATTTAACCATCTAAATTAGAAGCATTTGTCATAAATAAAAGATATTAATCTATTAAATTCCTGGAAACTAAATTAAATTTCAAGTAAATCTGTTACAAATACATGATAGATGAAAAACTAGAAATAATTCAACATCAAAATATTAAACTATATTATTCATGTTTAATCTCTAGAATCAGAGCTTAAATTTACCATTTAGAAAAACATGTGTACTTCAAACATTTACCACGTTTATACAGTATAATCATAAAAAATAGTATAATGAAGGAAACTCGGAAACTTATCTCTTTCCTTAGTGAAGCTTCTAATAATTCAATAGGTTCAATGAATGTATTCAAGCAATACACATCATAGGTAATGCATATGTTAATTGAATGCATCATGTCTGACGATAGGATGCTAGGTGGTCTTACCCTGATTTAAAGGTTGCCACGACAGGGCTACGTGGCACTTCAACAGAAGGACCAAGAATTTCATAAGGTTGTGGAGATTAATAAACCCACTCAAAATAATGTCTATTTGTGTAAATACAATATCTGAGTTATTAAATGACAATGCAGTGGCAAAACTGGGCACTGAGAGACCGTGCCACATGCTGGAGTAATGGGATCTTCTTAAAACTTCTAAGGTTGCAAGTTTAAAAAAAAATTAACAAACCTTCATGGGCTGAAATGTGAATGAGCATGTTTTAAAAGAGATTTAACACAACTTCACTGGCTGAACTATGAGGGTCAACAAAAAAGAAATAGAGGGTGGTTTCCCCCTTAATTCTTAACTGCATGCTTAATGAGATGCATAAATCGAACACTGGTCTGGTTCAACGGAGAATAGGAGCAACCTAAAAGCAAATGGTCATAAATATCAGTACAGGGCATTCACAAAATTGAAACAGAGATGTTTGAGTCCAAAATCGAGCATAAGGGCCTTGAATGCCTAGTCAGCGACATAAAATCCAAACACAGGTGATTTAAATAAAAAAATATAAAATGTCAATAAACAGGTGATTTAAATAAAAAAATATAAAATGTCAATAAACAATCAGGGACCAAAGAGAAGTTATACATAATCTTATACATAGCCATACACAGGTGATAGACACATGATATGCATCCTTAATTAGAGCATTATTAGTCGCAAGAGTAGCAAAAGAGCGTATAAATAAAATAACAAAGTGTATAAATATAGTAACAAGGTATTGAAGCCTGACCATAGACCAAATATGACCAACCTATAACTTTTCTTAGGTCTTTGGATTCTAAAATATTTCCATCCCTCCCCATCCACCTTCAAGAGTTGCCCCTTCTTTTTTTTTTCAAAACAAAGCCACCACTCCCCCAACTTCCTTCGCGTGCACTCTACCCAAGTTGATGAGAGGGGAAAAGTACATGCCCTGGTGGCCAACCTCTCTTCTCAGTCCCTATGAAAAGAGGCTAATAACTTTGCTTTCCCAAAAAATAGCCATATTTTTTTTTATTTGAAAGCACTTACTTCAAATGTAAGGTCAAAGGGAATATTATACATAAATTATAAATATTAAATATTTTTTCATCAAATAAATAAGTTATGATTAGGATTATTTTAAAGTATTAACCTAGTAATACAATGGTTTATTATTTCTATTAAACCATTATTTTCCTAAAGGTAAATATTAAAATTTTCTTTGCTAGACCTTTAAAACAATATTCGATTTATAGTCAAATTGTTCGATTATTATCATATGGTTAGTCCTTTTTAATTAGAGCAACGTTAACCCATTTCTTTGTCAATAATTTTAAAGCATCATCAACGTAGAATATTAAATGTTAGCTCATCATTGTTCTTCTATGAGCCCAATTTGTCCTGCAAAACCACAAAAACTTCGTAGCATGAAAATCATAAAACATGGTCATATACTATAACATATCCTTGTATATTCATGGTACCAACAATGTTAGATGTCAAAAAAATTAGTACAATTATATTGTTTTCTCATCGATGGTCCTATAGGGGTAGGTTGTGATATTCTACTCTCATTGGACTAAACACAGTCACGTGTGTTTACCTGCAATAAGAAAGATATCATTGCATATTCAAATTAGATACGGAAACATGTCTATCATCCTATTGACTACACAAAATATACCATCCAATGTGTCATCCCAAGCATTATCATCATCCATTGATGATATAAATGGTCGTGCTTACTTCACGTAAGATGTCATTCCAAGCATTATCATCATTCCCTGATGATACAAATGGACATGCTTACTCAACGTAAGGTACCATTTTAAACATTATGCAACAAAATCAACAATACCCTTCTAGAAGAAGGTATTTCCCCATGTTTCCTCCTCATCCTAGCTCCTCTAAGATGAGTGACATTTGGAGAGCTATGCACTTCCTACATGATTAATCTCCTCAATTTCCCAATTTGGGTATAGTTACTCAATCTCCAACCATAAGAGTCCATCCCTGGTGCTGAAATCTCTATTCCCTTCATAATTTCTCCTATATTGGCCTAATTTTTTACTAAATTACTCATTCATATTGATCCACCAAATCCATGTGGCTACAGGTCCAATTAGTTGTAAGCCCAGGTTCACATGGATCCATGGTTAATGTTCATAATGAGTAAAAATCATAATTTAATATTCAAAACATGACCAGATATATCTATTGCAATCCTAGTTACACCGCTTAGAACCCGCTTTAAGCCTATTATTTTTTGAGAATCATCCTTCATGTAGGTTATAATCAACATTAAAATATCTTCACATAGTGTAAACCTCAAACATAAATTATACCTATAACTAAGGATAACTTATATAACAATCAGTAAGTCCACCCTTGAATTAACCATGGTTTGAACAAAACCATATATCAAAATCTCCTAGCTCAAATCTTCTTTTTTCCTTGATGTGATTCCACCATTCTAATTTTATATCAAGCACATGAAGGTTAACCCTATTATTTGGGTTACCAATGAATAGTTCCTTAATAAAATTTCCATTTCCAATTCACACAACCTTGTCTCAGCTGAAATCACCAACTTGGATACCCTAATTTTCTTCAAGTCCTTGGCTACCTCTATCAATACTTTAGCTTATCTTATCGATCTTCTACAATAGGATACTCCTATCATACACAATTTTTTTTTTGTAGAAAACTTGATCAATAGTTAATTTCCAATAATTGTTGATGTTGGTTCCTTTGTTCCCTTTATCATTTAATTGTTCTTCTAGTAACCATACTACAATAATGAGGTTTTCTACTTCTTGTAGAATTTCTCCAAAATTTACTTTAGGGTCTAGCTCAACACCTATTTACCATCTAGAAGATAAATACCCTCATTTATTAGAGAGACCACTTTAGATTGGATGTTTGATGTACATGATCAATATAAAATTCTTTGAATCTCAAGCTTAGATCCTTTACCTACCACCTCAAGTTTGTAATGTTTTCAGATCTTATTTTATATTCACCTTTGGCCTAATTGCAATTTTTTTTTAAATAAATCCAAACTTGAATGCGATCAATTATTTGATCTTGAGAATATTTCAATTGTACTTAGCTAGTCCTAAATTTTTTGAAGATCCCCTGCTTTACATTCTTACCTTGGGTGCCAATTATTTTTTCCCCACCAAGGATTTTGGATGAGAAAGCAACATCTTGAATCTAACCATCCTAGAAGAGGATATAAATTTCTTTCCTTTGAATCATTATAGTTCACAAAGAAATACTAGATAGGATCATAGAGGTTCCACCATATTTCGAGTTCCATATGTTGTAGACATACCTTGAGTGGATAGAAGTGATCACTCTCCTGTATTTTGCTAGGGTTAACCTTATACACTACCGATACAACTTAAAGGACATCTTCACATGGTCTATCCATTTCCTAACACTCTCCATGAATGTAGGACATCTTGACCATATTATAAGGATTAATCCTGTCTAAGTCAATCGAGACAAAGAATTTCAATTCCTTTACTAAGCTCATTATTTCGATCTAGTACTTAGTCATAAGAACCTCTCTTTTCCATGATGAGCTAACTTAAACTATCTATATCATCTCCATGATGAGCTAACTTAAGCCATCTATATCATCTAAATGATAAGCTAGTTTAAGCTATGTGTCTCATCTGCACGATGATCTAACTTAAGCCATTTGTATCATCTACTTTGTGCTTCCAAAGGTTACCTATATTTTCCCAAGAGCCAACTTAAATCGTTTATGGTAACCTTTGCACTTATATCCCCACTCAATGTTTCATATTTATTATGACCATTATTGCTTCCTAGAATTATCCTAGGTCACACTTACCTTGTCACAAGGTGCTTTCCTCCTTAAATCATCTTACTATCATTCATATAATAATGGATATAGTTCTCCTTGATCCACATAATATACTATTTCTACGTGAGAAAGGTACCATGTTAATGTTAAAATTACATTTCCTAGGTTTATCCCTTAAGCATGCTTTAGCATATCCATGAAAGATTTTAGTCTTTTGCAACCAAGGGCTTTGATACCAAATGTAACAACCCTAAATTCCAAACCACTCTAGAAAGAGGAAATTTTTATTTATTTTTCCTTTAAACACTTGTTAGAGATGTAGATATCCCCACCTTGCATAAGTTATTCTATAGAGGTGTTTATTAACATAATATCACATGCAACTAAGTTGTTTCTTTCATCTCTAGTATGAGCTAACTTATCTCTTTAGTCTATCAAAGGGGTACACTTATCTCTACACCATACATAAGTCTATCTATGTAGGTGTACTAAGCATATTGTGATCATGCTATATCGATTCCTTTAGTCACTCTCTCCCTATATATGTTTAGGTTCTTCTAGTTCATAAGCGTAAGCATTAATAAATGATACTCATAACTCTTCTACAGTTCATCATAGTAGATACTATTCAATAATACAATGAATGGGCATTGCTTAATTACTATAACTAGGTTACTTCAAGTTTAACCATTACAAATACCATGAATTACACCACATAATAATCCCAAATAATTCATAATTAAATCATATCTAGGGTCTATGAAATTCTATGAATCTATCATTTGAAAAACAATATAACCATGAGAAACTAGATTTAGAAGATAATAAATACAATTTTACAAGATGATAATAACCAATTTCTACATCACACATATGACACATCATATATCCTAGGAAAATACCTAAGGGAAAAACCCAACCTCAAAAGATATCCATATTCTATTTATTGCAATTGAGTTCAATACAATCATTCTAGGAATATCTTGATTCCTTTTCCAACTTATTAATACAATAATGAGAACATAAGTACCCCATAATCCCTATGCCCCATACCATGAAATGATCCATTAATTCACATTTCTGAGCATATAAGAGAACCCCATAATCCCCTAAAATGAACTCCATGCTCATCCTCCAAAAGGTAAGTACTTTCTTTGACCCAAGCTTCAAGGAACATCTTCTCCTTGAGAGTCTAATGTAACCGCATATCAACTATAATGTTACACAAATCAACCATTTGTGAGGACCCCATAATCCTCTCAAATGATTTCTTATGTGAGATTACCTAGTAGGAGAGTAACCTTCTCCTACATGCTCAAAGTACCACATAATCACCATTACATCTTAGTATGTATTACACCATACACAATGTATTATCCATTAATAAATTTTTAAACTCATTTAAAAAATGCATCACATAATCCACTCAAGTCTAAATCCAATACATTAAACATATTATCCCTTATCATATTGTAACTCATTTCAATAAAATACATTATACCCTAATGCATATATATACTACATGAATTATGTTATCACTAGCATATTTCCACACTTTTAGACAAATGGGTACATTCCAAGTTCATTCTATCTAACAAAAAATGCTATATCCATCATATATTTCTAGTCCATTCTTTTTCTAAAAGGAATGTAACATCTACCATTCATTCTCGCATGCAATCTATTGTAGAATCATTTCAAATCTAAAGAAGTAATTTAATTTGTATCCTAATTTTCTATCATTAAATCCAAAATTTATATATATATATATATATATATATATATATATATATATATATATATATATATATTTCTCTATAATTAAAAGTAAATAAAATGTATCCTTCTCTAATATATTTCTCCATATTTGAAATCAAATGAAAATATATCCACATACATTTTTAAACTCACCCAATCCAAATATGACCTTTCGTTTTGCCATGGTTTAAAATCAATACACATTCTTTTATTTAATTCACAAAAAAACTTTCATTAGGCAATGCTAAAATCAATAAGCATTCTTTATTTTTTTTTTTGATTGGTAGAAAGGGTGTTGAAAGGTCCTTGAACCTTTTACAAGAGAAATTACATGAATTCCATATCGACCGAGGTGGTCCAAGAAATAAATATCAAAGAGCGAGCAAACCTCCACATGAGGAAAGGTGTCGCAAAATCGTGACCAAATTGGTGATGTCGTGAAATCGCAACAAGTTGCACCATTGTTGCCAAGAGAAGAGAGGAAGTCATGAAATCACGACAAGAAGCGCCATCGAAGCCAAAGGAGGGAAGAAGTCACGAAATCATGACATTTTGCACGGTTGCTGCTAGAAGAGAGGAAGTGTTGCGATATCGCGATGTGTTTCTAGGTTGGAGCTGGAAGAGAAGAAGAGTCACGAAATCGTGACATGAAGGAAACCCGTGATCAGAAAGAAAAGGTGTCACAAAATTGCTACAAGAAGTAAGACCACTGCCGAAGAGAAGAGGTGTAGCGAAATCATGACAAGAAGGAAGACCACAGCCGAAGAAAGAAGGTGTCGCGATATCACGACAATTATGGAAGATCGCTGCCAAAGAGAAAGGGTGTCGCGAAATCACAACAAGATGGAAGACTGCTACCGAAGAGAAAAAAGTGTCATGAAATCGCGACATTATGGAAGAGCGTTGCCAAAGAGAAAAGGTATCGCGATATCACGACAAGATGGAAGACCACAGCCAAAGAGAAAAAGTGTCACGATATCGCGACAAGATGGAAGACCGCTGCCAAAGAGAAAAAGTGTCACGATATCGTGACAATATGGAAGACCGTAGCCGAAGAGAAAAAGTGTCACGATATCACGACATGATGCAAGAAGGAGAAAAGGTGTCATGATATCGCGACAAGATGGAAGACCGCTACCAAGGAGAAAAAGTGTCGCAATATCGTGACAAAATGAAAGACTGCAGCCGAAGAGAAAAAGTGTCGTGATATCGTGACATGTTGCAAAAATGCACCCGAAGAGAAAAAGTGTCGTGATATCATGACATGTTGCAAAAACACACCTGAAGAGAAAAGGTGTCGCAATATCACGACATGTTGCAAAATCACGATCGAAGAGAAAAAGTGTCACGATATCGCGACATGTTGTAAAATCGCAGCCGAAGAGAAAAAGTGTCGCGATATCATGACAAGTTGAAAGACCGCTTCCAAAGGAGAAAAAAGTGTCACGATATCGCGACAAGTAGCAACCTCATGGCCAGAGGAAAAAGGGATGTCGCGATATCGCGACATGCTAAAATTTTGTGGCCAACGGTGAAAAGTGTCACGATATCGTGACAAGTTGCCAAAACGCAGCCAAAGGGGGAGAAGAAGGAAGAAAGGATGC
Organism: Wollemia nobilis; assembly: GCA_028583015.1. Taxonomy (NCBI): domain Eukaryota; kingdom Viridiplantae; phylum Streptophyta; class Pinopsida; order Araucariales; family Araucariaceae; genus Wollemia; species Wollemia nobilis. The sequence goes on from JAQPPZ010003282.1 coordinate 411,256, forward strand.
AAAAACTTGACCAGTTCCAAGAGCAAACAAGCATTCTTTATTTTAATTTATAAATGACTTTTCTTTTATCCATGGTCAAGTCAATAATTATTTGTTTATTTAATCTACTGCTCCCAAGGGAGAAAAAGAAATAATTATTCTTTCTTATATTTATATAAGGCCTGTCAAGGTTAAAATCCATAAATATTCTTCTTTTTTTATAAAGACCTTTCTTTTATCAAAGTTCAAACCAAAAATTACTCCTTTATTTAATGCACTGCCCTAAAGGTCTTATTAAGCCTATAAGAGGCCTTTCTTTTATCAAAGGTCAATCCAATAATTATTATTTTATTTAATGAACTGCCCCAAAGGGCTTATTAAGTCGATAAAATATTTTTTGAATAATTTATATACATTCACCATGAGGATTGAACCCCGATCACATCACCGATGAAATACCTTTCTTTTATCAATGGTCAAATCAATAATTATTAGAAATTGCTCATTTGTTTTTATACCACTTGTGGACTCAAGAAGCATGACTATATCGAGGAATGACTACATCCAAAATTGTTGTTAACAGACAATTAGGATGATTCACAAAATAAAACAACCAACTATCGATGACTACGAGCTAAATGTATAAAATTGCTTGGATTTTTATAAATTCTTCATAGAGAACTACCTACCTATCCTATCCCCAAATTCACCTACCTATTCGATGAATTGATTCATAACAGTGAACACAAAACTCATTTATTTTATAACTCGTCACTTTTAGTAAAGAAAATTTTAAAGAATAACAAATCGAAAATCAATAAGTGGATATGACCTTTCTCGTCCTAATATTAATGTTCATTTACCACTAATCATTGATTCACATGAGAGAAATTTTCATATATAAAAATATAATTACTATTTTATTGACTTTTTCTCATAGCATCGATTTCAATATTAAATAGTGCCTATAAATCAAAATTTAGTTCCCAAAATCTATTTGGTGTAAACAAAAGTGTTAAAAAATTTAATCATCTAAATCAGAAGCATTTATCATAAATGAAAAATATTAATCTATTAAATTCCTGAAAACTGAAAAATATTTCAAGGAAATATGTGATAAATAAATGATAGATGAAAAACGAGAAATAAGTCAACACCAAAATATTAAACCTATATCATTCATCCCTAATCTCCAAAATCATATTAAATTTACCACTAAAAAAATGTGTATTTCAAATATTTACGAGGTTTATATCATATAATGGTAAAAAAAATATAACGAAGGAAATGCAAGAACTTATTTCTTCCTTTAGCCAACCTTATAATAATTAAAAAGGTTCAACAAAAGAATTCAAGCAATATAGATCATAGGTAATGCACATATTAATCGAATGCAATGCATCACGTAGGATGCAAGGTCGCATTATATTGAGTTAAATATCACCATGATAGGGCTATGTGGTACTTCAAAAAAATGACTAAGCATTTTATAAGGTTATGGATATTAATAAACCTCTCTCAGTTCTATCCTAATGGGAAAAAGAATGGGTCCAAAGTGATATTATTTGTGTTGTGCGTGTCAACCTAGAAAGAACAAGTTAACTAGTATATAGGATGTTAGATGTACCTTTTTCAATCATCCTAATTGAAATAATGTCTATTTGTATAAATGTAATATCTAAGTTAGTCAACAATGATGTAGTTATGGAAATGGTCACTGGGAGACCATGCCACATGTGTAATAACCCTCCAAAATCTATATACCTAATTTATTTGCAAGTATGAGATGCTGCTAATGTATCTATGGATGTAGGGACAAGTACTATTACTGGCAGGAACAATTCAAAGGAAAGATATCTCCTTAATGGGTAAAAAGAGTTTTCTGGTGTAAGGTAAGTCAAGGGAAATGATTGATAAGGGCAAAGAACCCTACTGGAAATGCATCCGCCAACGGTCCATATAGATGTGTATCATGTAGTTTCATTAATAGGAATGCTTGATATTTGACAATTTGTGATTTTATGATGTTTTATTGGCAATGAAAGTGCTTAAATGCATGAGAGGCATATTTTGAAACAATTGGCAAAATATGAAGTAATGTTATGATTATTGTTGATCTATGAAATTAAAAGAAAATATAAGAAGAGTACATACTAAGTAGAAAATAAGGGTAAATAAGATAATTAAAACATATATGTAAATGTGTTATTTTGGAATTTACCTTATTTTTTTTAATGTAAGTTTATATATTTATAACAAATAATAAATAAAAAAATAATATTTATTATAAATAATAAAATAATAAAAGAAATAATACTAAAAGAAAATAAATGAAAATCATAAAATATAAATGTTAACATATATAAATACGAATAACAACCATGTTATCTATTAGCAAGGCAATTTAAAAGGAATAGCATGCAATAAAATGATTATAGGAAAACAGTTGTTAAACGTGGAAATATTATGCATTCCACATGGCAAGACTTAGAATGAGAGCTGGTAGATGATTAAAAATTGTAAAGCATGAAAATAGGGTACTTATTGTAAAATGGAAAGAAAAGGGGAAAAAATATGCATTATTATTATGATAACTATCAATATCATCTTGGGGGAACGAAGGAGAGGAACAAAAGAAAAAATAACTTTCAAAAGGAGGAAACAAAACTAACGTTCATAATAAAGGTTAGCTCTTCATAATATTTTTTATTTGATAAATTAAAATTATGAAATCTTGGTTGTCTGATAGTTAATTTTTTGTTGGAAATATTTGGTTTGTGGATGAATGATTACATAATGAAATGTAAAATGATAGTGAAAAGAAAATATCCAGTTACATGTGTAATGACTGCAATCTGAACTACATATTGGTTGTTTGTATGCATATATAGAATTCATCTACATATCATTGTAGTTTTTGTCGTTCTAACCCTTGGAAACACTGGGAAATTTGTTACTAAACCTGGAGTATTTCTTGAAATATTAAGTTGTTGCTTTCTTGCCAATTGATGGATTTGTCTTCTGCATGCACTCAAATGCTAGGAAGTTGTGTCTAATTTTGAGAACACCTCTCTATTCTAAAACTATAAGATTTTGTTTTGTAATGTAAATAAAAAGAAATTAGTGAATCCAGAGGGCCTAGAATACTCAAAAATAAATCCTTATTTTACTATGTAAGTACGTTGTGTTTATGAAAAACTCAATAGACTTGCATGGTGAAATATGAGCATCATGTTGGAGTATATAAAATTATATGCCGATCGTAGGCATTGGAAACATGTCTATTTGATTTTGTTTTACGAAATGGTGGACAAAACCTGTTTGAAAAATAATGTTTCATGCTTGTGGATTGCATGTAGTTTGGAAGTAAAATTATTGTATTTAAGCATTTTAAAACTTTGTTTTTCGTTGTTAAAATTCTATCGTTCGAATTTCTTATATGTATGTTAAGATGATAGAATAGAATTTTGTTATATGACAAAGGTATAGTTTACCAAGTCTGGTATATACTGTCATTCTGACTAATATATGAAGCATGCAAACTAAAATCTTCTATGCTAAATGTGATTTTAGGAAAAATAGTTTACACTACAGCACTCCAAGTGAAATGGAGTTTGCATGGTAGTGTAAAGCAAAATTGTAAACTTTATTTTTATAATTGTAATAGTGCTAAAGGAAAACTATATTTATAAATACCATTATGTTCATGGTTGGTGAAAGCACGAGATTCCGGGCAAAGGAAACACTAATTATGCAATGTAAGACGAAATGTAACGCTTTAACCTTATGCACCAAAACAAAGGAAAGAGACAATTTAAAAGGAGAGAAAATATGTAAAGAAATCACAGCCCTCTTTATTCAAATATCTTATCCTCGGTTACATAAACGTCTCCTCCCTTTTTAGGGGCTAGGAGCATTAAATTTGTCTTTGTTACAACGTGTGACTTAGTCTTCCTCCTTCCGTGTGCCCACGATTGCAATGGGCGGGCCAAGGTGATGTCGCCACTGATGTCGATGAGTTCTTAACCTCCGCTGCTTCTCCTATGAACAAAGAAACAACCAAGATGTCAGTAGCATCTGCCGCAAATGAAAAGTGTTTGTTCTCTAAAACTAACAAAATATGCATGTAAACATTTGCCTGAAACAGTGAGTACAGTGAGTCCAAATGGCTTCAAAACTTGACAGAAGATAAGAAAAGTTACCAGAAGGCCACTGCCACTGAGACAACTGGCCAATCTACCTTCAACTAGAATTCGTCCCTGGGCAGGATGAATTTTGATCGCAATTCGTCCCTGGGTGGGACGAATTCTTCCGTGTTGAAGAAACCGACCTGTCTCTGCTCCAATGTCGGATCTCGAGACCTACAAAATGCCTGCAAATAGGGGGGTTATGTAATTGGGGCCATTTTGGGATGACCCAGATGGTCGGATTCTCCCAATTTGGCCTCCACCCTCGGGAATTTTACCTCGACACTTGCAAGTCAGCGAAACAACAAAGCAACACAAAACATACTAGAATCTGACCAAAAGTTACAAAATTGCAGCTATGGGTTAATCAAACCTAATAACACAAAATGCAACCTGAAAAAGTAATCTAAAATGCTCTAAAACTTAAAATAGGACTTGGGAGGTGCGGGGGTGCCCAAGTGGGCCTCCCACCGTTGGCACTTGATTTTGGAGCCAATCCACTAGGGATGGGCCCAAAACCTCTTAGGATTGGGGGTCGACGAATTGGTTGGTTCAGGTGTCCATGTGTTGGATTTGGGTCAGGTTCGAGCTTCCAAAGGCCACCCAACAACCTCCCTTGCAAAAGAGATTGGTGGATGTGGGAAGGTGAACCAAAGGGATGCAAGTGGGTCTTCAACTCGACAGCACTTCGTTGCTTAAAAACTCCTTCAACCTGTCTATTTTGGGTGAGAAAAGTCCCACCTTTTATAGACCCATGGGGTCTCTTTTGGGAGGGAAGCACAAATGCCATGTGTTGGTCATAGGCGCCATGTGGCAGTCTTGTCTTCCCATGAGGGAGGGGAGTCCTCCGTTGACTTGGGATTTGATAAATGCCTTTTGTGATAGTCTTCTAACGGCCCCTATGTCCACCTACACACGCGTGCAAGGCAGGAGTCATCAACTGACTGTTCTGGGCTGCCACTTGGCGCCATTTGCCTTTTTGCCCGTTAAGCTTAGAATTCGTCCCACCCAGGGATGGATTCAGAATTCGTCCTGGGGTGGGACAGATTCTATTTTGAATTCGTCCCTGGGTGAGACGAATACTGGGCAAAGTGTCCAAGTGTGCCAAATTGCTTCTTGACCTTACAAAATTTCTATGAAAGTGGTTAAGACCACTGTTTAACCTCTAAGGGCTGCCCTGGGGGCTGTGTTTGTCAAAGCGATCAGTGTTTGCAGTCACATAATCGGATTGGTGCTGTTTTGGTGTCTACAGATGCCCCTTTTTGGGAAGCGCTGCGGGTGACGCAATGCTGAGCAAAAATAAATAACCAAAGCACTAATGATTAGGGTTTCTTGGTAACCTAACCAAATTTTAATGCCCCAAGTATGGAAAGGGCATGCATTCTTGAATCCTTGCTTCTGATGAGCTAAGGAATTTGATTTCAAGTATTAACCTATTTTGTTGAGGTGTAACTTGAACTTAGACATTGATCAGTCATGAACAGGCAAAGGGCATTTTTATCCTTAGGGGGAACCTTGTGTTCATGATTCACGAAATGCCAAGTGTTTGATTGATTTGATTGTTGCTTGTTTACTGCCCCAAGCGGGAGCATGATTGTCTTTGTCAATGATTCTTTGAATGCATGTCATTTTCCTTAATTGGGTGTGTGATTGTTGGTTGGTGACTAAGTGTGACTACCCCTCAAGCGACGAATCGATGAGGGAATGACCTTCGTGAGAGAGGCGACGAGTTGCTTTACTCAAGATGACTTGTGTAGGTGTGCCTTAAAGGGTTTACCGTTAAGCTTGTGCAATTTTTCCAACATTTGGACCTATTTTTGGTGGGTGTTAACCCTTTTGGTGATGCCGTAATGAGGTGAAATCATCAAAAATCTAACTTCTCGTGGAGCGGTCCGACTATTGTAGCCTTCTTGGGGAAGATGGATTTTAGACAATTTCATCCCAAAACGACATCACCAAAAGGGTGATCGCCACTGAAAGCACGAGATTCCGGGAAAAGGAAACACTAATTATGCAATGTAAGATGAAATATAACGCTTTAACCTTATGCACCAAAACAAAGGAAAGAGACAATTTAAAAGGAGAGAAAAGATGTAAATAAATCACAGCCCTCTTTATTCAAATATCTTATCCTCGGTTACATAGACGTCTCCTCCATTTTTAGGGGCTAGGAGCGTTAAATTTGTCTTTGTTACAACGTGTGACTTAGTCTTCCTCCTTTCGCGTGCCCATGATTGCAATGGGAGGGCCAAGGTGATGCCGTCGCTGATGTCGATGAGTTCTTAACCTCCGCTACTTCTCCTACGAGCAAAGAAACAACCAAGATGTCAGTAGCATCTGCCGCAAATGAAAAGTGTTTTTTCTCTAAAACTAACGAAATATGCATGTAAACATTTGCCTAAAACAGTGAATACAGTGAGTCCAAATGGCTTCAAAACTTGACAGAAGATAAGAAAAGTCCATAAGGCCATTGCCACTGAGATAGCTGGCCAATCTACCTTCAATTGGAATTTGTCCCTGGGCAGGACGAATTCTGACTGCAATTCATCCCTGGGTGGGACGAATTCTTCTGTGTTGAAGAAATCGACCTCCTGCTGCTCCAATGTCGGATCCTGAGACCTGAAAAACATCTGCAAACAGGGGGGTTATGTAATTGGGGCCATTTTGGGATGACCCAGATGGTCGGATTCTCCCAATTTGGCCTACACTCTTGGGAATTTGACCTCGACACCTGCAAGTCAGCGAAACAACAAAGCAACACAAAACATACTAGAATCTGACCAAAAGTTACAAAATTGCAGCTATGGGTTAATCAAACCTAATAACACAAAATGCAACCTGAAAAAGTAATCTAAAATGCTCTAAAACTTAAAATAGGACTTGGGAGGTGCGGGGGTGCCCAAGTGGGCCTCCCACCGTTGGCACTTGATTTTGGAGCCAATCCACCAAGGATGGGCCCAAAACCTCTTAGGATTGGGGGGTCGGCGAATTGGTTGGTTCAGGTGTCCATGTGTTGGATTTGGGTCAGGTTCGAGCTTCCAAATGCCACCCAACAACCTCCCTTGCAAAAGAGATTGGTGGATGTGGGAAGGTGAACCAAAAGGGATGCAAGTGGGTCTTCAACTCGGCAACACTTCGTTGCTTGAAAACTCCTTCAACCTATCTATTTTGGGTGAGAAAAGTCCCACCTTTTATAGACCCATGGGGTCTCTTTTGGGAGGGAAGCACAAATGCCATGTGTTGGTCATAGGCGCCATGTGGCAATCTTGTCTTCCCATGAGGGAGGGGAGTCCTCCGTTGACTTGGGCTTTGATAAATGCCTTTTGTGACAGTATTCTAATGGCCCCTCTGTCCACCTACACACGCGTGCAAGGCAGGAGTCATCAAATGACTGTTATGGGCTGCCACTTGGCGCCATTTGCCTTTTTGCCCGTTAAGCTTAGAATTCATCCCACCCAGGGACGGATTTAGAATTCATCCTGGGGTGGGACGGATTCTATTTTGAATTCGTCCCTGGGTGATACGAATACTGGGCAAAGTGTCCAAGTGTGCCAAATTGCTTCTTGACCTTACAAAATTGCTATGAAAGTGGTTAAGACCACTGTTTAACCTCTAAGGGCTGCCCTAGGGGTTGTGTTTGTCAAAGCGATCAGTGTTTGCAGTCACATAATCGGATTGGTGCTGTTTTGGTGTCTACAGTTTGTTAAATAAATTTGAAGTCCATAATTTTATGCATCTTTATAATTTAATGTCGTTGAGATATATACTTGGAAGTCTTTCTTATTAAACTTTTGTTTGACAAGTTTCTCGCCTGGGCAAGCGATGAATGACTAGAGTCAAAACAAATAGATATTGGTGCCAGTATATCCTTAGTTTTGCTAAGCTTGTTTATAGAATGAGATAAAACTCTTTAATGTCTATGTATTAAATAAGGATTGTAATCTGCCTTTGTGTTTAATATTATAATGAATCCCTCGAACGTCAAACTATTTTTCGATCAACTATGAACATACAAGTAAAACAAATGCGTAGTCTGTCACTTCTTATCTTTATATCGATTCAGAGCTCAAGCTGAGTATAGAGGAAACTTAGGTTCAGGTCGTTAGCCAGTGATTTCATACTCAACTGCATTCAAAATGGTGATGCCTAATGATACCAACATAAAGTCTTGGAAGTAATATAATTTATATTAATCTGTCAACAATAAATTGTTCGGAATGTAGCAATGGCCATAGTTTTATCTTAAATCAGCCCTTCGAATCAATAGATAGTCTACTCCATGAGAACGCGGTTGTGTGTAGTTAGGATGTTACACATTGAATGCTGAATTTAATAAATGTTTTTAATAATCGATCCTTTTCACTGTTAAGACAGAGACACTCTATTTTATCAATACCAGCTTGTAAATGTATTTTAATATATGGTTTTTAGTGTTTCAATAGGTCTCTTAAAGTCTTATATTGTTCATATATGATTTTCTCATTATTATGCAAAGTTGAAAAAGGGTTTCATCTTGTCAAAGGGTAGTTGACATGTTTTGATTTAAATATGTTATTTTAAAATATCATGAAGATTTCTAAATGTTGGTTATATCAAATATTTGCAATTTCAGTTATTTCTTTTTATGTTATGACAGAAAATACTCATTATAAAACCAGTTATTAATCTCTCTTGTACCTTCATCATAGTTGCTTATAGAAGAATGTGGCCTTGTAATATCATGTTCATAGGGATATACTTAGGAACCTCAAACAATGCATTGTTAGGTTAAGAACCATTAAGTTTTGAGTTATGTCCTCTATAACTTAGTCTATAGAAAGTATGAGGTTTGTCTATTACTTTAATATCAGGGTACATAATTAGTAATTCATTTCAATAAATAATTTAAGATAATATTAAAATTCTTATTAATCTAAATTTATTGTTAAGTTGACTTTTTCAAATATCTAAAGTAGACTTACTTGGATTATTTTCACTTAGGATGAAATAAGTGTAAATTGTTTAATATATAACATTATATTTAAGCTTTATTGATGTTTATTTTTGGTTATGAACTATAAATATAGAGAGTACATAAATATCCTCTGTGACAAATGAAATCCATATTCTTATAAAACCATAAGTGAACTAATGGCAGGAAAAGTTCCAATATTGTGGGAAGGACAATCTTGACTCGCAACCGAAGGTTGTAGGCAGGACAACCTTGTCATTATTTCAATATTATGGGAAGGAAAATCTTGTGGGTCAAACATTAAGGGTGCTTGTGGGAGGGCAACCATCCTAATTCAGGGCTCTAACCGTACTTTTGACGGGAATGGTCATAACGGGAGGTAATGAAGGATGAAATGGGCATCTCTTCTAGGTTAACCCTGCTAGTATTTGAGTGGTGAATTTTGTGCTTGACTTATAGTGGGAATACTGACAACATGATGGTATGGGATATCATGTTGGTTAATCAAGACAAAATATCGGGTAGCTACCAGGGTATTGGTGGACCCTAGACGAATTCCAGGAGAGGTGGATATTCATCTAGCTCAAGCATGCATACGCTAACTCTTGCATAACTTGAAATTTGAAATCATGTAAGAGATGGGGAAATTATGCATCACACCTCTAGGTGATATGGGCCCTAGAGGAAAAGAAACCCCTACCTAAACTTGGAATCTCGGGTGGAGAGTGAAGTTCAATAGAGGCAACTATACGGGATTTGACCAATCTCGATCTCATGGGTATTTCGACTGCAACGAAATGGCACTCATGAATATTTTTAGCATGCTCATACTAGAAACTAAATTAGAAAAGAATAAAAAAAAATCACTATGACCCTTGATACAGGATAACCAAGTGGTATACAGGACAACCAAGTGGGTAGGATTTGGGTTGTTACATTTGGTATTAGAGCAAAGGTTGCGAAACCCTAGGCAATAAATTTTTTTCTCAAGATCATATTGAGCATTTAAAGCAAAAATTTGACAAGACTCTTTTTTTTGCTAAGAAGGCAATGGCATCTGGACAAAAATCTAGTTCTTCAAAGAGATCTACGATGGTTCAACAAGAAGGGCTGACCAAAAATCCTAAAAGGGTCTTCCAAAAGGTTATGAGGATCGGGGCTACAGAGGAAGTCATAGAACGTCCTCGAGTAATGAGGAAAGAAAAAGAACCAGCTGTAAAAGAAGATAAAATGGTCCGAATGGTGCAATTATTGCAAGAGAAAATGAGCCAACAAAAAGAGCAAATGGAACAACAGAGTGCTCAAATGGCTGAGCACATGGCTCAAAAAAACACCCAAATGTTAGAACACATGGAACAACAAAAATCTCAGCTGGCTCAACAACAAGAGATGATTTCTCAACAACAAAAAACAATAGAAAATTTATCTAAAGAAAAGGAAACGGTAATAGTTGAGGATGAAACAACTGTTGACCCTAGAAGAAAACAAGTAGGTTCTGAGTTGGATAAGGATATGCGAAGACTTGATATAGCCAAATTCAATGGTAAAGGTGATGGGGAAGAGGTTGAGAGATGGTTGAATAGTGTGGAGGTGTATTTTTCTATTAGAACCCTCTCATCTAAATCAAAAACTTCATGGGTAGTTTTTTGTTTGACTGGTGTAGCTATTGATTGGTGGGATACCTATAGGAAAACTCACAATGTGGAGGCTGCAGATGTCCATTGGGATACATTTGTGCAAGCATTCAAAGATAGGTTTCTAACACCACAATTTTACCTTGAAAGGACTGCAAAATTCTCAAGGTTAACTCAAGGTAGCATGTCTGTAATTGAATATTATCAGTGGTTTGTGCAACTGCTCAAGTACATGCCCAAATATGAGCAGCGAAATGAAATCAAAATCCAAAAAATTATTTTAGGATTACACCCAAATATTGGGCATCTGATTCTTATGCTAAAACCTACTACCCTAACTATTGCCTGTGACTTAGCTCGGTAGGAAGAGGACAACTATAAGGTCAAGAAGGCCTATTACCAAAAATCCTCTGAAAGGGAAGAGCCACAGAAAAAGAAAAATGTTGGTTCAACAAAATGGGATAGGAATTGGAACAAGAATAGTGGTAATGGGAATAGAAATAGATTTGACAAGAATAAGAATAGGTACCAAGGAAATAGAGGAAACCAAAACAATCGAGGTGGCCAAGATAGAAGAAATTTTAGGGATAGGTTTGATCAAAGAGCTAATGCACCAAGAACTGGTACTCAGGAAGGCAATGATGGAATTAAGAAAGAGAGAGCACCTCGAACCGGTTGTTATATCTTCCAAGAAGCTCATTACATTGATAAGTGTCCTTTGAGAGCTGATAAGAAGAAAGAACCTATGGAGCCCACCCATAAGATATATGTAGCAACAGGTAACCCTCAATTCAATGGTCAAGCAACACCTTTTCTGTTGAATGGCAAAATTTATAATAAAAATGTTCATATTTTGATTGATTCTAGAGCAACTGATAGTTTTATTTCTTTAAATATTTTGAGGGACATACCAAAAAAACTTGGGTTTATGGCTAATGGGTGGAAGGTTGAGTATGGATCTGGGAAAACCTATACCATTAATCAATGTTTATTTGACCCTCAGTTAATACTGCCTCAAGGAAAAACTAGTTGGCATTTATATGTGGCTCCATTACATGCCTTCGACATTATCTTAGGTATAGACTGGCTCAAAGCACACAAAGCATTGTTAAAATTTGAGGAAATATGGATGGATTTCACTGATGACACCAAGCAAAGGATTCGGATTTATTGTAGGTTGTGAATCAGTGGAACCACATCTATTGACAACAATGCAAGTTAAAAGGGCAATAAGAAAGGGTAGTAGAGTCTTTGTAGTCAAACTTAATAAAAAGGAAGAAACCAAGTCTGGGGCAAGTCTTTTCCAAATTTATCCGATACTGAATGACTTTCGAGATGTCTTTCCTGAAGATCTACTAGGTCTTCCACCCTAGAGGGAATTTGATTTCACTATAGAACTTCTACCAGGAGTAACTCCTATAGCTTGAGCACCTTATAGAATGACTACAATAGAGTTGCAAGAGCTTAAGACTCAACTTCAAGATCTATTAGAAAAATGGCACATTAAACCTAGTGTCTCACCATGGGGAGCACCAGTTTTATTTGTTAAAAAGAAGGATGGGTCACTAAGGCTATGCATTGACTACAAAATGTTAAACAAGATGACAGTTAAGAATAAGTACTCTCTACCTAGAATAGATGACTTGTTTGATCAACTGAAAGGAGCCACTATTTTCTCCAAAATTGATCTTAGATTCGAGTATCATCAGTTGAGGATTCGAGAAGAAGATACCCATAAAACTACTTTCCAGACTAGATATGGCCACTATGAATTTATAGTGTTACCTTTTGGATTAACTAATGCTCCAACAACTTTCATGAATTTGATGAACAATGTGTTTTGGGAACAACTAGATCGGTTTGTATTGATATTCCTAGATGATATACTGATCTACTCCAAAATCAAGGTAGAGCATGATCATCATATGAGGATTGTTCTCGAAATTCTTAGAAAGAACCAATTATACGGGAAATTGTCCAAGTGTGAGTTTTACGCAACCCAAGTACAGTATTTGGGTCATGTAATTTCTATTGAAGGAGTGTTTGTTGACCCAAAGAAAATAGAAGCCATTATTGATTGGCCTACCCCAAAAAATATTTTTGAAGTGCAAATTTTTATGGGGATGGTTGGGTATTATCACCGTTTTATCAAGAATTTCTCTAAAGTGGCCTATCCAATAACAAATATTCAAAAGAAAGGAAAATATTTTAAATGGATAGCACGATGTGAAGAAGCTTTCAAAACTCTTAAAGAAAAATTAACAACAGCACCTATTCTTAAAATATCAGATCCCAAACAACCATTTATAGTATGTACTGATGCCTCCATAGAAGGATTAGGTGGGGTCCTCATGCAAGAGGATGGTGTTATTGCCTACGAGTCATGAAATCTTAAGAAACATGAATTAAACTATGCCACACATGATTTAGAGTTAGTTGTAGTGGTACACACTCTTAAAATGTGGCATCATTACCTACTTGGTAAACCTTTTGAGCTCAGAATAGATCATCAAAGTTTAAGATATATTTTTACTCAACCAATGCTCAATGCTAGGCAAAGGCACTAGATGGAATTCCTGGAAGAATATGATTTTGGCATTGAATATATAAAGGGGAAGGAAAACAAATTAGTATATGCTTTGAGTAGAAGAAGGCAAATTAGTGCTATGTCACAATGTCAATCTGATATAACTGAACAAATAAGAAATCTTCAACTTCAAGATGAATATTCTCAAAAATGTCAGGATCTAACTCAGCAAGGTTCTGATAAAGCAAAAGAATTTAGAATCTGGGAAGATACATTGTATTTCAAAAATAGAATGGTAGTGCCAAGTGATCAAGACCTACGAAATAAGTTACTGTAGGAAGCACATTGTGCTCCTTATTTCGCTCATTCGGGCTATGTAAAGATGTATGAAAATATGAGAAAATATTATTATTGGCCAGGAATGAAAAAAGATATCATTGAATTTGTGGCTAGATGTTTAGAATGTCAAAAGGTGAAGGTGGAGCATCTACATCCAGTAGGATGCTTATATACACATGAAATCCCAACATATAAATGGCAGGTTGTGACTATGGATTTCATTGTTGGGTTGCCTAAGAACCATTTTCAGCATGATGCTATTCTGGTGGTGGTTGAAAAATTGACTAAAGTGGCACATTTTCTGCCTGGAAATATTAAATATGGAGCTCTCGCTGTAGCCCACAAGTTTTCCAGGGAAGTGGTAAGGCTACATGGATTTCCTGAAATAATTATATCAGATAGAGACTCTCGGTTCACATCTGAGTTTTGGTAGACGTTGCATCAAGCATGGGGAACAAAACTCAATATTAGTACTACTTATCATCTAGAGACAGATGGGTAAACTGAAAGGGTAAACCAAGTCTTAGAGGATATGCTATGAATGTATTGTATGGATCATCAAACGAAATGGGAAGATTACTTATTTCTAGTGGAATTTTCTTATAATAATAGTTACCATACTTCCTTAGGTATGGATCCATTTGAGGCTCTATACGGGAGAAGGTGCAGAATGCCATTGTCATGGAGTAATCCGGAGGATCGGGTAATGATCGGGCTGGATATGGTCAAATAAATGGAAGACCAACTCAATGAAATTCATCGGAGGCTCAAGGAAGCTATAGATCGACAAAAGAGTTATGCGGATCTTAAGAGAACGCCAAGGGAATTCACTATGGGAGACAGAGTATTCTTAAGGGTTAAACCAACAAAAAGCTCTATTAAATCCTCTAAGCTTAGTCCAAGATTTGTAGGACCTTTTACAATTATTGATAAAATAAACCCAGTAGCCTACAAGTTAGACTTACCACCCAATTTGTCAAAAATCCATGATACATTCCATGTGTCCCTTCTCAAGAAATATGTGTCTGACCCCTCACATGTTTAGAATGTTGATCATTTGTAGATGGATGATCCCCTGCGCATTGAGGTGTGACCAGTTAAGATCCTTGGTTATAGGACAAAATAGTTAAGAAAATGAAATATTGAACAATGTAAGGTCCAATGGGACCAGTATTCTAAAAATAGTGCCACATGGGAGGATGTGGCTACCATGAAAAGATAGTTTCCATTTTTGTTTGAACAGTGATATAATCATGTCGTAGTTTCCATTTTTGTTTGAACAGAGGGATAATCATATTTTGGTTTGAGAAGTATAATATATATATCTGTTGTTTGTGCATGCATGTTATTGCAACAATAAATGATGATTAAGTTTTGATCATGTAAATTTGTTGTTGTATTATATTGATTTTATATTATTCATGGCAATATTTGTTTTTATGTTTCAATGGGTAATGAAAACATAGGGACTGTGTTTAATCTTAGAGGGGGAGTATGTAATAACCCTCCAAAATCTACTTTCTTATATACCTAATTTGTCTGCAAGGATGAGATACTGCTAATGTATCTGTGGATGCAGGGATAGGTACTATTATTGGTGGGAACAATTCAAAGGAAATATATCTCCTCAATGGGCAAAAAGGGTTGTCCGGTGTAAGGTAAGTCAAGGGAAATGATGAGCGGTGGAGTATTCATCGATTGATAGGGGCAAAGAACCCTACTGGCAATGCATCCGCCAGCGGTCCATATAGATGCATATCATGTAGTTGCATTAATAGGAATGCTTGATGTTTGAAAAATTGTGAGTTTATGATGTTTTGTTGGCAATGAAAATGCTTAAATGCATGAGAGCCATATTTTGAAACAATTGGTAAAATATGAAGTAATGTTATGATTATTGTTGATCTATGAAATTAAAAGAAAATATAAGAAGAGTGCATACTAAGTAGAAAATAAGGGTAAATAAGATAATTAAAACATATATGTAAATGTGTTATTTTGGAATTTATCTATTTTTTTTAATGTAAGTTTTATAATATATATATATATATATATATATATATATATTAAAAACAAATAATAAATAAACAAATAATATTTATTATAAATAATAAAAGAATAAAGGAAATAATACTAAAAGAAAATAAATGAAAATCATAAAATATAAATGTTAATATATATAAATACGAATAACAACCATGTTATCTATTAGCAAGGCAATTTGAAAGGAATAGCATGCAATAAAATTATTATAGGAACATGGTTTTTTAACGTGGAAACGTTGTGCATTCCATATGGCAAGCCTTAGAATGAGATTTGGTAGATGATTAACAGTTGTAAAGCATGAAAATAGTGTACTTCTTCTAAAATGGGTAAAAGGAAAAAAAGATGCATTATTATGATTACTATCAATATCATCCTGGGAACAAAGGAGAGGAGCAGAAGAAGAGAGGACTTTCAGAAGGAGGAAAGAAAACTAGCGTTCATTAGCAAGGTTGGCTCTTTGTAATATTTTTTTTATTTGATAAATTAAAATCATGAAATCCTGGTTGTCTGATTGTTAAGTTTTTGTTGGAAATATTTGGTTTGTGGATGAACGATTATGGAATGAAATGTAAACTGAAAGTGAAAAGAAAATCTCTAGTTGCATGTGTAAATGACTGCAATCTGAACTACATGTTGGTTGTTTGTATGCATATATAGAATTTAGTTGCATATCATTGTAGTTCTGGCCGCTCTGACCCTTGGAAACACCGACAAATTTGTTACTAAACCTGGAGAATTTCTTGAAACATTAAGCTACTGCTTTCTTGCCAATTGATGGATTTGCCTTCTGCATGCACTTGAATGCTAGGAAGCTATGTCTAATTTTGAGAACACCTCTCTATTCTAAAACTGGAAGCTTTTGTTTTGTAATGTAAAGAAAAATAAATTCGTGAATCCAAAGGGCTTGGAATACTAAAAAATAAATCCTTATTTTACTATGTTAGTACGCTGTGTTTATGGAAAAACTCAATAGGCTTGCATGGCGAAATGTGAGCATCATGTTGGAGTATGTAAACTTATATGTCGAGTGCAGACGTTGAAAACATATCTATTTGATTTTGTTTTACGGAATGGTGGACAAAACGTGTTTGGAAAATAATATCTCATGCCTGTGGATTGCATGTAGTTTGGAAGTAAAAATTATTGTATTATAAGCGTTTTAAAACTTTGTTTTTCATTGTTAAAAGTTTGTTGTTCGGATTTCGTATATGTATGTTAAGATGATAGAGTAGAATGTTGTTATATGACAATGGTATAGTTTACCAAGTCTGGTATATATCGTCATTCTGGCTAATATCTGAAGCATGCAAACTAAAACCTTCTGTTATGGATGTGATTTTAGGAAAAATAGTTTAGACTATAGCACTCCAAGTGAACTGGAGATTGCATGGTTGTGTAAAGCAAAATTGTGAACTTTATTTTTATAATTGTAATAGTGTTGAAGGAAAACTATCTTTATAAATACCATTATGTTCATGGTTTGTTAAATAAATTTGAAGTCCATAATTTTATGCGTCTTTATAATCTAATGTCATTGAGATATATACTTGGAAGTCTTTCCTATTAAACTTTTGTCTGACAAGTTTCTCGCCTGGGCAAGCGACGAATGACTAGAGTCAAAACAAATAGATATTGGTGCCAGTATATCCTTAGCTTTGCTAAGTTTGTTTATAGAATGAGATAAAGCTCTTTAATGTCTACGTATTAAACAAGGATTGTAATCTGCCTTTGTGTTTAATATTGTAATGAATCCCTCGAACGTCAAACCATTTTCCGATCAACTATGAACATACAAGTAAAACAAATGCGTAGTCTGTCACTTCTTATCTTTATACCGATTTAGAGCCCAAGATGAGTATAGAGGAAACTTAGGTTCAGGCCATTAGCCAGTGATTTCATACTCAACTGCATTCAAATCTGTGATGCCTAACGATACCAACATAAAGTCTTGGAAATAATATATTTTTTTATTAATATGTCAACAATAAATTGTTCGGAATGTAGCAATGGCCATTGTTTTATCTTAAATCAACCCTTTGAATCAATAGATAGTCTACTCCGTGAGAACGTGGCTGTGTGTAGTCAGGATGTTACACATTGAATGTTGAATTTAATAAATGTTTTTAATAATCGATCCTTTTCACTCTTAATACAGGGACACTCTATTTTATCAATACCAGCTTGTAAATGTATTTTAATATATAGTTTTTAGTGTTTCAATAGGTCTCTTAAAGTCTTATATTGTTCATATATGATTTTCTCATTATTATGCAAAGATGAAAAAGGGTTTCATCTTGTCAAAGGGTAGTTGTCATATTTTGATTTAAATATATTATTTAAAAATATCATGAAGATCTCTAAGTGTTGGTTATATCAAATGTTTGCAATTTCAGTTATTTCTTTTATGTTATGACAGAAAATACCCATTATAAAACCAGTTATTAATCTCTCTTGTACCTTCATCATAGTTGCTTATAGAAGAATGTGGCCTTGTAATATCATGTTCATAGGGATATACTTAAGAACCTCGAACAATGCATTGTTAGGTTAAGAACCATTAAGTTTTGATTTATGTCCTCTATAACTTAGTCTATAGAAAGTATTAGGTTTGTCTATTACTTTAATATCAGGGTACATAATTAGTAATTAATTTCAATAAATAATTTAGGATAATATTAAAATTCTTATTAATCTAAATTTATTGTTAAGTTGACTTCTTCAAATATATAAAGTAGACTTGGATTATTTTCACTTAGGATGAAATAAGTGTAAATTGTTTAATATATATAACATTATATTTAAGCTTTATTGATGTTTATTTTTTATTAGGAACTATAAATATAGAGAGTACATAAATATCCTCTATGACAAATGAAATCCATATTCTTATAAAACCATAAATGAACTAAATGGCAGGAAAAGTTCCAAGATTGTGGGAAGGACAATCTTGACTTGCAATCCAAAGGTTGTAGGCAGGACAACCTTGTCATTATTTCAAGATTGTGGGTCAAACATTAAGGGGTACTTGTGGAATGGAAACCATCCTAATTTAGGGCTCTAACCGTACTTCTGATAGGAATGGTCAAAATGGGAGGTAACGAAGGATGAAATGGGCATCTCTTCTAGGTTAACCCTGCTAGTATTTGAGTGGTGAATTTTTTGCTTGAATTATAGTGGGAATACTGACAACATGATGGTATGGGACATCATGTTGGTTAATCAAGACAAAACACTGGGTAGCTACCAGGGTATTGGTGGACCCTAGATGAATTCTAGGAGAGGTGGATATTCGTCTAGCTCAGGCATGCATACGCTAACTCTTGCATAACTTGAAAATTTGAAATCATGTAAGAGATGGGGAAATTATGTGTCGCACCTCTAGGTGATATGGGCCCTAGAGGAAAAGAAAACCCTTCCTAAACTTGGAATCTCGGGTGGAGAGTGAAGTTCAATAGAGGTAACTATACGAGATTTGGTCAATCTCGATCTCATGGGTATTTTGACAACAATGAAATGGCACTCATGAAGATTTTTAGCATGCTCATACTAGAAACTAAATTAGAAAAGAATAAAAAGAAAAATTTCACTATGACCCCTGATACAGGACAACCAAGTGGTATACAAGACAACCAAGTGGGTAGGATTTGGGTTGTTACAACATGTCAGGTTAATAGGATCTTCTCAAAATTTCTAAGGTTCTAGGTTTTAAAAATATTTAACAAACCTTCACATGTTGAAATACGAAGGAGTAGGTTTTAAAAGATATTTAACACACCTTCACTGGCTAAACTATGAGGATTAGGGAAATAGAAAGAAAGGTTGGTTTCTCCCCTTAATTATCAACTATATGCTTAAAAAGATGCACAAATCGAAAACCAACATGGTTCAAAGAATAATATGATAAATATAAAACCAAATAGTCATAAATATTAGTACATAGTTTTCACAAAATTAAAAAAGAGATGTTCAAGTTTGAAATCAAGCATCAGGACCTTGAATGCATGGTCAGTGATGCAAAAACCAAACATAGGTGATTTAAATAAAAAGATATAAAATATGGATAAACAATCAATGCCCAAAGAGAATTTATACACAATTTTTTGTAGGTAAAAATACATAGCCATACATAGCAATAAACACATGATATGCATCCTTAAATGTAGCATTATTAGTGGCATGAGCAACAAAAGGGCATATAATTTTTTTTTTTTAAATGTATACATATACTAATAGGGTATTGAATCCTAACCATAAACCAGATATGACCAACCTATAATATTTCTCAAGTCTTTGTATTCTTAAATCTTTCTAGCTCTCCTCGTTCTCCTCCAAGAGTCATCCCTTCCTTATTTTTCAAAATAAATCCACCTCTCCCTTTAACTTCCTTTCACATGCTCTCTCCCCAAGTTGATGATATGGAAAAATTACATGCCTTGGTATCCAGCCACCCTTCTTATTCCCCTGAAAAAAAGTTAATGACTTTGCTTTGCCAAAAATAGCCATATTTTTTAATTTTAAAGCACTTACTTCAAATGGAAGGTAAAAGGGAATCTTATGCAGAAATTATAAATATTAAACATTTTTTTCATCAAATAAATAAGTTATGGTCATGCTAATTTCAAAGCATTAGCCTAGTAATATAATGGTTCATTATTTCTTTTAAACCATTATTTTCCATAAGACAAATATTAAACTTTTCTTTGCTAGGCATTTAAAACAATATTAGAGCTATAGTAAAATTGTTAGCTTATTATCATATGGTTAGTGCCTTTTAATTAGAGTAACATTAATCCATTCCTTTTCCAATAATTTTAAAGCATCATCAAGGTAAAAAATTAAATGTTAGATCATCATTATTCTCCTGTGAGCTCGATTCATCTTGTAAAACCACAAAAACTTAGTAGCATCAAAATCATAAAACATGATCACATTATTTAACATATCCTTGTATATTCATGGCACCAACAATCTTAGATGTGAAAATAATTAGTTCAATAATATTTTTTTTCATCAATGGTCATACAGGGGTGAGTTGTGATATTCCACCCCCCTTGGAATAAACACAATCTCGTGTGTTTACCTACACTAAGAAAGATATCATTACATCTTAAAATTAGATAAGGAAATATGTACTACATAGTATATTACCATCCAAGGTACAATCTCAAACATTATCATATTCTATTGATGATATAAATGATTATGCTTACTTCATGTTAGGTACCATTCCAAGCATTATCATCATCCATTGATGATATAAATGTCCATGCTTACTCCACATTTGGTACCATTCTAAACATTAGGTAACAAAATCAGTAATACCCTTCTAGAAGAAGGTATTTCACCATGTTTCATCCTCATACTAGCCCCTCTAATATGAGTGACATTTATAGAGCTATGCACTTCCTACATGATTAATTTCCTTAATTTCCCAATTTTGGTATAGTTACTCAATCTCCAAGCACACGAGTATATCCCTAGTCTTGAAATCCCTATTCCCTTTAGATTTTCTCCTATCTTGGTCTAATTTTTCACTATATTACTCATCCCAATATTGCTTTTTATTATCTCGATCCACCAAATCCATGTGGTTATAGGTCCAATTATTTGTAAGTCTAGGTTCACATGGATCCATGGTTAATGTTCATAATGAGTAAAGATCACAAATTAATGTTCAAAAAACCACCATATATATCTATTGCAGTCCTAGCTATACCTCTTAGAACCTTCCTTAAGTCTATCTTCTTTCAAGAATCATCCTTCATTCTGGTTATAATAAACATTAAAATCTTTTGCATAGTGTAAACATCATAAAATAATTATACCTGTAATCTAAGAGAACTTATATAACAATAGAGAATTCCACCCTTGAATTAACCATGGTTTAAACAAAAGCATCTATCAAAATTTCTAACTCAAATTTTCTTGCTACCTTGAAGTGATTCCACCATTCTAATGTTGTATCAAACACATGAAGGTTAACCCTATTATTTGGGTTACCAATGAATAATTCCTCAAGGAAAGTTTTATTTCCAATTGACATAACCATATCTCGGCTTAAATCACTAACTTGAATACCCTAATTTT
The DNA here is from genome assembly GCA_028583015.1 of Wollemia nobilis. NCBI lineage: Eukaryota > Viridiplantae > Streptophyta > Pinopsida > Araucariales > Araucariaceae > Wollemia > Wollemia nobilis. The sequence goes on from JAQPPZ010003282.1 coordinate 433,006, forward strand.
CTTCAGGTCCTTAGCCAGCTCTACCACTACTTGAGCTTATCTTCTTGATATTCTACAATAAGATACTCCTCCTATCATACTTAAATTTTTTGGATCAATAGCTCATTTCCAATAATTGCTCATGCTAGCAGAATACTATGGCGGCCATAAAAGCTGGAAAGCCTACCCGAATTCGTGGCGGCTATCGATTCCACCATGTAAATTAAAAATAATAATAATAATTGCTCATGCTCGTTCATCTATTTCCTTTATCATTCAATTGTTCTTGTACTAACGATACTACAATAATGAGGTTTTCTACTTCTTGTAGAATTTCTCCAAACTTTCCTTTGGGGTCTAGCTCGATACCCATTTACAACTTGGAATATAAATACCATCATTTTATAGAGAGTTCAGTTCACTTTAAAATTAAATGCTCGAGGTACATGATATATATCAAATTCTTTAAATCCTAAGCTTAGATCCTTCGCCTCCCTAATTAAGTCAATAATTTAATTAGATCTCATTTTCCATTCACCTTTTACCTTATTTTAAATAATTTTTGAATCACTTCGGACTTGAATGTGATCAATTATTTGGTCTCGAGCATACTTTAATCCTACTTAACTAGTCTTAAATTTTTTGAAGATGCCATACTTCACTTTCTTACCTTGGGTGCCAATTCATTTTACCCCACCAAGGAGTTTAGATGAGAAAGCAACATCCCAAATATAACCATCCTAGGAGAGGGTAGAAATATCTTTACTTTGCACCATTACGGTTGAAAAATAAATACCATATAGGTATCATAGATATTCCACCATATTTCAAGTTCCATATGTTGTAGACATCCCTCGAGTGGATAGGAGTGATCACTCTCCTATAGTTTGTTGGGTTTAACCTTGTACACTACCCATACAACTTAAAGGATACCTTCATGTGGTCTCCCCATTTCATAACACTCTCCATGAATGTAGAACAACTTGACCATAACATAAGGATTAATACTAGCTGAGTTAATCGAGACAAGGGATGTTAAATCCCTTACTAAGCTCAATATTTTGATCTAGTACTTAGACATAAAAACCTCTATTTCCCATGATGAGCCAACTAAATCTATCTATCTCATCTTCATTATGAGCTAAATTAAGATATATGTCTCATCTCAATGAGCTAGCTTAATCTATCTATCTCATATCCACGATGAGCTAAATTAAACCATATATCTCTACTTTGTACTTCCAAAGGTTAGCTATATCTTCCCAAGAGCTAACATAAATTATTTATGGTTACCTTCTCACTTGTATCCCCACTCAAGGTGTCATCTCAATAATTACTATTATTGCTTCCTAGAATTATCCTAGGTCACACTTGCCTTGTCACAAGGTACTTTCCTCCTTAGACAAAAAAGTGGGATTGATTTTAGTCCTTTCTATCCTTACAAACCAACTCATATTTTTATCATTCATATGATAATGACTATAGTTTTTCTTTCTCCATGCAATAAACTATTCCTAGGTGAGCTTAAATGCTATTAATATCCTGACAACAATGATGGTCATACTTGCTCTATGCAAGGTGCCATGTTAAGGTAAATCTACTTTTCCTAGGTTTAAAATTCAATCATCCTTTAGTTTATCCATGGAAGCTTCTAGTCCATCACAACCAAGGGATTTGATACAAAATGTAACAACCCTAAATTCCAACCCACTTGATAAAGAGGATTTATTTTCCTTTATACACTCATTAGGGATCTACATATCCCCATATTTCATAAGTCATTCTATGTTAGTGTATATTGACATAATATCCCATGCAACTAAGCTATTTGTATCATCTCTAGTATGAGCTAACTTATGAACTAGGTGTATTGTGATCATGCTATCTTCATTCCTTTATGTTAGAGTATATGACATTATTTAGGTACATGTCAATGTACCACCTTGGGTACATTGTTATATTAGGAGTATACATTAGGTTACCTTAATAAATGAACAAGTTTCAATGTGCAATTATATATTTTTTCAAGGAGTCCACTTGTACATGAGTCATAGGAAAGGTAGTTAAGGAGAGTAAGAGCCAAGTTACCTATTTTCAATATAAAGGCCCCATAGTGAGTAGATGTGTATGTGAGTAGTATAGGCAAGACTACTATAGTGTAGTAGTGTAGTTCAATGTATTTTTCCATTAGATTTTTGGAGTGCTCACTTCCTCCATTACTTTACATTGTACTATTTTTACAACTTTCCATTAATAGCATATTTCAATGTTATTGCAGAATTCTATTATCTTACATTTTTGCATATTTTTGCATCCTATGACTGCATTCTCTCATAGCATACATTATAAAAATATAATATGGGTATAAGAACATACAATATATCGATAGTACTAGGAAGAGCCATAAGGAACCACTATTGCTACTATCAGCCTAAACTTTGCTTTGCCTTTACAAATTAAACCTGGCATTGTGCATAGTTGTATGCAAACATCATTGCAAGAAATATTGATAGGAGAAGAAAATATCAGTTCCATAATTTTTGAGATTGCATTTGTATAGATTCTTTCCACATATTTATAAAAAACTCATGAATACTAGGACTCAACATCCATTTCACTAGATTGAAAAATCAACTAGTGAATATTTGACATTGCCATATTTAAAATAATACTACTAGTACTTTGTTGTAGGAAAAGGAGATTTTAGGAACCTGAGAAATTTTTTTTTGTAGACCTATATTTTCCAAAAGATAAGGCCATAAGAATCCTTGTATTAGATTCAATAAGAGACTCCAAATAAGAGTATGTGAGAGATAGGAGATTGGTGATCTTCTTTGTTGATTGAATAATTCTTCTAGAATAAGTTGAAGAGACCCACCAAAGATATTGTTGAAGAAATTCCAATGTTGGAAGATATAAATAAGGACTATCAAGATCATGTTCCAAACATTTGTAAGAAAATATCTCATTTCCAACACTTCCAGAGTAGAAGGTTGAAGAAAAGTATCATTAGGAATACCAGAGAATCTGTAAGTTTAAAGACCATGGAGAGGTCTCAAGGATAAAAAAGGAGAATGCTTGGAGAGCCTTATTTTAAAGTTTGGAGAAGCCATCAACTGAGTTCCTAGAAGAATTCATTGGAGAAATTCACTACCAAGGAGAATCTCCTAATAGTGAAGGAATGGGGACAACTATCACATCCAACAATAAGGCCAAAGGAGAAATTTTTGATAAGTATTTTTCCAAAATTCAAAGAGAATACTTATGAAGACCTCAAGAATTTTAGATTATTTAGAATAAAGTCTTATTTTAAATCAAAAATTTTGAAGGAGGTTGAAGGAGAACTCGGATAGAATAAACCCATCAAATCCAAAAAGATCTAGAGATTGTCTTTCATAGCTAAGAAGGTATTTTTCAGAGATAATAGTTGTTTGATTTATATAAAAATACTAAATGGGTTCTTGAAGTATATCTCAGATATTATTTGGAGGAATTCCTACAAAATTTTTGATATTCAAGGACAAAATTTCAATGGATAGATTATTTTCTAGAGGGCAACAATCAAGAGAACATTACTAGCTGCAAAACTTAGAAGTTCCATACTACATCCTGAAGGAGAAGTTGAAGCCATCTACTATAGTTTCAATTAAATAAACTAGAATGGTTCATAGCTATGAGCAATCACCATTTCAAATAGAAACTTGGTGAATCAAATCATCAAGATATCCATAATATTCAAAAATCATCAAAGGTAAGCAACTTAGGTGCAAAGGGTTAATTACTTGAATAATTATTTGGATTACTACTTATCTTCATTAAGAACCATATTAGAATTAAAAAGTTTTAAAATAGAAGGTTGCATTTTAAGTCTTAAAAGTAGGTGTAGAAGATAGGTTTTGTTAAGGGTTATTACCTACACATTGACTAGGAGTTAGATGCATTATTACTAATTATAGAAAATAAGACTACATTAAGTTATATATATTATAGAGCATAGTGCATATTACAAGTTACTTTTAAGGAGTAATAAGGAGATTGAAATTGCACTATATTAGTTTGTTTTAAGGCTTATTAAAAGTGCACCAAATATTTTAGTGAAGGTGTAAGATTAGTGCCAATATTAATATCTACCATATTGGTTATATTATTATTAGCTTGTATTCATTGTTACTAAACTATCCAAGTTAAAGAGTTAGATACTAGTGTTATCTAATAAAGAGAGACAAAAATACATTGCTCTCAAAAGAATAGAGTAAGTAGCAGCTATATCCAAGAATCTAAAGGAAAGCTTCAAATCACTCTACATTAGTCCTCAAGCATTTCAATGAGAAGTATTCATATAAAAGGAGGAAATAGCATCAAAAAAGAGATAACGAACTTGGTTACAAAAAAAAAGTCTCTTATTTATATTATACATGTGCACCATATCCCTCCTAAGGAGGATAGAGTAGAAAGTATCTCAAGATACAAAATAGCAAGTACTCTGCATCCACTATTTTTGAATCATCAAGGGTGGAAGGAGATCCAACCTAAGGCTCACAAATACTGACTTACGGGTGTCTAGAAACATCACTCTAATAACTAAAGCAAGCAGCCTCAAACAACATCAACCTATAGCAACATAGAAAGACTTGAACTTATTTACAAAGTAAGGAAAATAACAGCAAGGAAGAGATACATAAAGTGAATTGAAGGGTGAAAATACCTTAATATAGCATGGAGAAATTTGCTATCTAAGGGTAGAACTTGCAGTCTCAAATGAAACGCCATAGAACCATCTACAAGCACCTAGAACCACCATTGAACCAAGAGCCAATATCCTAATAAGAATAGCACTTTTGCTTTACTTCAAGGAAGCATTAAGAGTAATAAATTAGCTGGATATATGTTGGCAATATAAGTATATAGAGTTAAAGATGTTGGAGGGAAACATTTCATGCAATTACCATTTGTCACAAATGATAGAAGAGCTCATATTACCTCAAGAAATAAAATGCTCATTCCTTGAGCGTTATAATAATCATTCAGCAGTTACAAGGCATAAAGTAGCATTATAACAATTCTAAGTGATGTAGTTATCATCTCAAGAAGCCCAAAGTGTTACAAAATCCCTAATAAAATGTGGTTATCAGCTAAATAAGTGTTATAGCATTTCAATGCTATGTAGATGTCATCCCAAAGAACAATGGATCTCACAAGCCATGTGGAGAGGCATTAAAATCACCTCAAGTATTATACAAAGAAGCTTATACCATGTTGAAGACATATAAGGGAACTTATAGCTACATAAACGTCCAACTCCAAGGTGAAGCATACAAGTAAATTCTGAGAGAATACATCAATGTCTAAGAATGTAAAAGCATGTAAAAGGATACTTTATTTTGAGTCAAAGGAGGTAGTAAAGGACTATCATCAACCAGTGTTGTTAAAGAACATTGAATACTTAAAATCATAAGTAAAGACCAATTCCATTTGGAGAGAAGACCAAGCAAATAAAAAATAAATTAGTGCATTTATATCGAAGGAGAAGCACACAATTTTAAAAAAAGAGTAAGGTCAAATCAGGAGCATTGAATGCTTATCTTCACACAACATAGATACATTGAGATTCGTTGGAGAAAAGTGTAGTCTCAAACAACACAATGTTCCACTTTGCTAAGGTAAATTCAGTATTAGAATTGCTTCCTTTAATTAAGGTAACATTGAAGTTATAAGGTGATATCTACAAACTTACTATTGTATTGGAATAACAAACATTAACCAAGCATTAGTAATATATCAAGAAGGATCATTTCAAGATATTATTGGAGGATATTTGCAAATAACCAAGTAGGATATATAAGGTTTTCAACCTTGGTTAAACTCAAATATTAATTTACAAATACAATTATCATTATTTTCTAATATTCTAAAAGTAGGGATTTATAAGACATACTACTTCAAACTATATATATTTGGAATTTAGAAAATTAATCTATTGAATAGAGAAGCAAATCTATTGCTTACATATAGAGTTGGAATTAAATAATTATCTCATACTCATACTATGGAGACAAAAATAAATCCAACCATTAGGTCCTACTTCATTAGGAGAGATAAGGTAAAATTGAAGGTTTATTATTATTCTCAAAACATTACAAAATCAACCCAAAAGGTGAACTAAGTATTGCTAAGCTTTCTATTAAAGTCTATAGCATATCCTAAATTACTTAGAGGACAATAAATTCTACAAAACCTAAATCTAAAAAGGGTTTTATCAAATTAGTTCACATATCTAGGGAGTCATATCATAAGAATCATCATGACTACAAATAAATTCATCCTTACAAAATCACAACTGCTTAAAGGTCCAAATTACTTCTCATGGAATAACAAAGTAAGAATTACTTCTCTAGGGAGTCCAATTAGAATGGACTTCTTAAAGGTCCATTCTAATATTTGAAAAACTTTGGAAAATTATCAAAGGGGCCAAAACTAAACCAACTTTAGGAGATACAAAAATTTAGAAGTTTGAAGAGAGTGATGCTAAGGCACTAATGATAATAACCTTTGCCATCATAAATGAGATACAAGCTTACATTAGCTCAGTAGGAACATTTTTAGAGGCTTGGAAAACCTTGTAGAAAATATTTTAAGGGAATAATAAAGCCACTATCCTAAACCTTTAAACTCAATTACATTCTCTAAAAATGAATAGTGGTGAAAGTATAGAACTATTCCTAAGGAATGTAGCATATATCATAGAAAATTTATTAACATTGAGAGAAGAGGTTAAATATAAATTCCTTATTCAAGTAACCTTGAAAGCACTTCCAGATACAAGCATCTAGTTACATCTTTACAGGTTCTAAGTAAAGATACAATATTTGATGAACTAGTCAACATTCTTCAAGAATATGAGGTAAAAAATACAGTGAAATATGAAATGACTAAAAATGCATTGGTCTAAAAATATAATCAACAAGAAAACATTCCTTCATCATCAAAAGGTCAAATACCAAGGAAAAATATATATTTTCAGATATGTAGGAGAAAAGTTCATAGAACCAATTATTGCAAATTCAATCGAAGAAATCAGAGTCAAGGAAATCAAATGAACTATGGAAGTCAACCAAATAGGGAATTCCAACCAATGCAATATCAAAATAATCCGTAAAAATAATAATTTCAGAATAAAAACAATTATCCATGATTGGAATATCAATAAGAAAAGAAAAATGGACATCTAGCTTAGAGGATTGAAGAAATTAGAGAATTGGAAGATACTACAAATGCTAAAGAATTCAAAGCTCTTTCAGCAAGGGTAACAATTTATGAAGACACTAACTATTTTCTTGAAAATATTATATATTTGAGATAAGAAGATCCATATTGAATACTAAAGTCTTCAATACTCAAATAATGTAATATAGGGGGTGTTAGAGTATATTACATTATTTAGGTACATGTCAATGTACCACCTTGGGTACATTGTTATATTAGGAGTATATATTAGGTTACCTAGGGAAGAATTAATAAATGCACAAGTGTCAATGTGCATTATGTAAATGTTCAAGGATTCCACTTGTACATGAGTCATAGGAAAGGTAGTTAGGAAGAGTAAGGCCGAAGTTACCTATTTTCAATATAAAGGCCCCATAGTGATAGATGCGTGTGTGAGTAGTGTAGGCAAGATTACTATAGTGTAGTAGTGTAGTACAATGTAGTTTTCCATTAGAGTTTTGGAGTGTTCACTTCCTCCATTACTTTACATTGTACTATTTTTGCAACTTTCCATTAATAGCATATTTCAATGTTATTGCAGAATTTCATTATCTTACATTTTTGCATATTTTGCATCCTGTGATTGCATTCTCCCATAGCATACATTATCAAAAGCAAACACTTTAGTCACTCTCTCCATATATATATTTAGGTGATTCTATTTCATAAGCATAAGCATTAATGGATGACATTCATCAATCTTTTATGCTTCATCATAGTAGAGAGTATTCATTAACACAAGGAATGGATATTACTTAATTATTGTGACTAGGTTACTTCTAGTTTAACCATTAGATATACCATTACAATATAATCACCATTACATATTAGTATAGATTATGCCATCCACAATGTATGATCCATTAATAAAATTTTGAACTCATTTAAACAAATGCATCACATAATCCACTCAATTCTAAATCCAACACATGAAACATATTGTCCCTTATCATATCGCAACTCATTTCAATTAGATACATTATCCCCTAATGGATATCTCTACTACATGAATTAGGTTACCAAATAATATATTTTCAATATTTTACACAAATAGGATACATTCCAAGTTCATTCTATCTAACAAGAAATATAATATCCATCATATATTTCTAGTCCATTCTTTGGCTAAAAAGGAATGTAATATCTACCATTACATCATGCATCCACTCTATCATAGAATCATTTCGAATCCAAATAAGTAATTTAATATTTATCCTACTTTTCTATAATTAAATCCAAAAGATTTATATATATATATATATATATATATATATATATATATATAGATACTTATTTAATATATTTCTCTATCATTAAAATTAAATGAAATATATTATTCTCTAATGTATTTCTCCATCATTGAAATCAAATAAAATATATTCAATACTAATATATTTATTTATCATTGAAATAAAATGAAAATATATATCCATAAACATTTTTCAACTCACACAATCCAAATATAACCTTTCATTTTGTAATGGTTTAAAATCAATAAATATTCTTTTTGTGATATTTCATTTAAGCAAGACTAAAATCAATAAATATTCATTCTTTTAATTCATAAATGACTTTTCTTTTATCTAAGGTTAAATCAATAATTATTATTTTATTTAATCTACTGCCCCAAGGGCTTATTTAAGCAAAAGAGATAATTATCCATTCTCAAATTTATTAAAGGCCTCTCATTTAAACCAAGGTTAAAATCCATAAAAAATACTTCTTTTTTTTCATAAAGACCTTTCTTTTATCAAAGGTCAAACCAAGAATTACTCTTTTATTTAATTCACTTCCCCAAGGGCTTACTAAGCCTATAAGAGACCTTTCCTTTATCAAAGTTCAAAGCAAAAATTGTTCTTTTATTTAATGCAGTGCCTCCAAGGGCTTATTAAACCTATAAAATACCTTTATTTTATCAAAGGTTAAATTAATAATTTATAAAAATTGCTCATTTTATTTTATACCACTTGTATACTAAAGAAGCATGATTATATCGAGGAAAGACTCCACATTCAAAATTGCTTTTAACATACACGCGGGATGATGTAGGACGATCCACACCCTACAAAATAACCAACTATAAAACAATAGCCAACTATGGATGACTCTATGCTAATTGTACAAAATTGATTGGAGTTTTATATATGATTCATAGAGAACTAGTTCCTTATTCTATCCACAAATTGAGCTACCTATTTGATGTATTAATTCATAACAACGAACACAAAACTCATTTTTTTCTAGTGAAGAAAATTTTAAAGAATAATAAATCCAAAACCAACAAGTGGATATGACCTGGTGCATCCTAATATTAGTTTTCATTTACCACTAATCATCGGTTCAGGTGCTAGATTTTTTTAAATCATATATAAAAATATAATTACTCTTTTCTTGAATTTTCCTCATAGCATCAATTTCAAGAATTAAATAGTACCTATAAATCAAAATTTAGTTCCTAAAATCCAGCTGGTGTAAGCAAAAGTGTTAAAGAATTTAATCATCTAAATCAGAAGCATTTGTCATAAATGAAAAATATTAATCTATTAAATTCTTGGAAACTAAAAAAACTTTCAAGTGTATATGTGACAAATACATGATAGATGGAAAACTAGAAATAATTCAACGCCAAAATATAAACCTATAGCATTCATGCCTGATCTCCAAAATCAGATTAAATTTTCTACTAAAAAAAACTTGTGTGGTTCAAATATTTACTAGGTTTATATGGTATAATGATAAAAAAGAGTATAATGAAGGAAACTCAGGAACTTATCTCTTCCCTTCATGAACCTTATGATGATTTAAAAGGTTCAATGAATGCATTCAAGAAATACACATCATAAGTAATGCACATGTAAATCAAATACGTCGCATCCAATGATAGGATGCTAGGTGGCATTATCCTGAGTTAAAGGTCAGCACGATAGGGCTACATGGTACTTCAATGGAAGGGCCAAGCATTTTAAGGTTGCGTATATTAATAAACCTATCTCACTTCCATCCTAAGGAGGAAAAAAGAATGGGTTCAATGATCATGAACAAAAAATGTGATCTTCTTTGTTGTTGTTTACCTAGAAAGAACAGGTTAACTAGCATACAAGATGCTAGATGTATCTTCTTCAGTCATCCTGGTGGAAATAATGTCTATTTGTGTAAATTTAGTCTTTGAGTTATTCAACAATGATGTAATGGTGAAAATGAGCATCAAGTAATTGTACCACGTGCCAAGGTAATAGGATATTCTTAAAAATGCTCAGGTTGCATGTTTTAAAAATATTTAATAAACCTTCATGGTCTGAAATACAAAGGAGTAAGTTTTAAAAGATATTTAAAACACCTTCACTGGATGAACTATGAGGGTTAGGGAAAAATAAAAAGAGGGTGATTTCCTCCTAGAATTATCAACTGCATGCTTAACAAGGCACACAAATTGAACACCGACATGGTTCAAAGAAGCATAGGAGTAATCTAAAACCAAACAATCATAAATATCAGTAAAGGGTGTTCACAAAACTAAAATAAAGATGTTTGAGCCTGAAATAAAGCATCAGGATCTTGAACACCTTGTCAGCGATGCAAAAACCAAATCCAAGTTATTTAAATAAAAAGGTATAAAATGTTGATAAATAATCAAGGCCTAAAGAGAAGTTATACATAGCCTTCTAAGGTAAAAATACATAACCATAAACAAGTCATAAACATAGGATATGCATCCTTAAATAGAGCATTATTAGTGGAACAAGCAGCAAAAGGGCATATAAATAAAATAAAAAAGTTTATACATATACTAACAGGGTATTGAAGCCTGACCATAAACTAGATATGATATGACCAAACTATAATTTTTCTTAGGTATTTGGGTTTTGAAATCTTTCCAACCCTCCCCATCCTCCTCCAACAGTCATACATTCCTCCTTCTTCTTCTACTTTTGTCAAAACAAATCCACCTCTCCACCCAAATTCCTTCGTATGCACTTTTCCCAAGTTGATGAGAGGGGAAAAGCACATGACCTGGTGACTAGCCCCCCTTCTCAATACCCCTGAATAGAGGCTAATAACTCTACTTTCCCTAAAATAACCATATTTTTTTATTTGAAAGCACTTACTTCAAATGGAAGGTCAAAGAGAATCTTATTTATAAATTATAAATATTAAATGTTTTTTTTTCATATAATAAATAAGTTATGATGAGGCTAATATTAAAGCATTAGCCTAGTAATATAATGATTCATTATTTATATTAAACCATTATTTTCCATAAGGCAAATATTAAACTTTTCCATGTAGACCTTTAAAACAATATTCAAGCTATAGCCAAATTGTTATCTTATCATCACATGGTTAGTCCCTTTTAGTTAGAGCAACATTAATCCATTTATTTTCCAATAATTTGAAAGCATCATTGAGGCAAAACATTAAATGTTAGCTCATCATTGTTCTCCCATGAGCTCGATTGGTTCTACAAAACCACAAAATCCTAATAGCATCAAAATCATAGAACATGATCACATGCTACAACATATCCTTGTATATTCATGGAACTAAAATTGTTAGACATCAAAATTATTAGTCCAATTATATTATTTTCTCATAAAGGGTCCTACAATGGTGGGTTATGATACATTGTTTATCACTTGTGTTTTAATGATCCTTGTGCACCATATGAACAAATAAAAAGGTATGAGAATCACTAAAAATAATACTTTAATACCATAATTAATGTAGAACATGAAGTGATTGGCCTTCAAATTAGGCATATCATATTAAATGTATTTAATTTAGTTATACCTCTTTTCAACTACCATTACCAAAAAAATATGCCTTATTAACAAAGAGAGCACATTTGCAATAAAACATCATGATTATATTTCAACACTTATTTTTTTGGCTACATGTACCATTTTTTGTTTAATTTTAACTTATATCTTATTAATTACACATATACATACATAAATACAAACCACATGCATATTTACATATAGATAGATAGATATAGATATAGATATATATGTAATAGAGCCATAAATAATGTCATTTTATTTCTTAGTATTGACTCAAAATTAAGAATATGGATGGATATCCTTCCTAATGGAATGAAGAGTAGTGAGAATGGTGTTAAGGATAGATGTAGGGTTGATAATGCTTAGAAAAATTTAATAGTATGTTATTGTGTTTGCACAAAATGCCTTTGTCTGGATGGGCTAGGGGCACACTTTGTTTCATATTTATAAATTTTATTCTATTTTTCTCATGCATAAGTGGCTAACCATTAAAAAAATATCATTTCTTAAAAGAGAGTTGTGATTTATAGATTTTTTATTTCAATGCACCCTAAATATTTTGTAGTGCTTATTGTTATAATTGTGCATTAAAATACCCTTAGAATGGAAAACAACCACTCTCATTAAAATGTATTGAAAATATATTTACAAGTAGTATAAATTTTCTTATATTCTAATAATTGCATATCAAATTGACATAAATTCAACACTATAAACTTGGTAAACATCCTTGATAGTAAGTATTATGTCACTTTTGAGGTAAATACCTCTTATAATACTTACAAAAAATCTTATGAAACCACCTCCGTTGTATGTATCTCAAAAATATATTTGTAGAAAATATGCATTTGTGTATGTTTTAAGGAGGTTTGACCTCTTGAATGATCCATTTTCAACATGTTATTTGATTTTCCTATTGATCATGGTTGCTTTTTCACCAAAGAATCAATTTTAAGGCCTACATATCCTATAATACTCAATAAAAATGCATGAAACAACATCTATTGGTTGTGGCTTGAAAAGATACTTTGGCAAATATAAATTTGCCTATGTTCCAAGGATGTTTGAGGCCCAAAATTACATTTTTTCTATAGGTTGTTCAAGATACCATGTCCAAAACCCTACCAACTATTCATTCTTAGGAAATCAATGACCCAAATGAATTGGAAGGAGGAATAAATGATCAAAATTTGAAAAATACCACAAATTATTTGATCTTGGAAAATCAATAGCTCATTGGGATTTTAAGGAGGAATAAATAGTAAATCATTGAGAAACTCTACCAACCATCTAATATCAACAAATACATGATGCATGTGAATTATAAGGAGAATTAAATGGTAAAAAATGATAAACCTCATCAACCATATGATCTTGGAAAATCAATGTCCTATGTAGAGTTGAAGGAGAATTAAATCATAAAATATTGAGAAACACTACCAACCATTCAAACTCAACAAATAAATGGCCCACATGGATTGGAAGGAAAATTAAATGATAAAATATTGATAAACACCACCAACCATTTGATCTCAACAAATCAAGAACCCATGAGGTTTTGGAAGGAGGAATAAACAGTGAAACATTCAAAAAACCCACTAAATATATAATCTTAAAAAATAAATGACCCATAAGGATTGTAAGGAAAATAAATGGTCAAACGTTGAAAAACCTTACTAACCATTTGATCTTGGTAAATCAATGGCCCACATGGATTACATGGAGAATTAAATGATAAAATTGTTAGAATTATTGAGTTGTCATTGACGTCAAGACAAATATCTTCAAGGGGTATTTAATATTTAAATGGAATATTTAAATATTAAAGTGGAAGGTTTATATTTAAATCAAAATATTTAAATAGATATTCAAATATTATAATATTTAAACCATAATATTTAATATTATAATATAAAGGTAAAAAGAGTGCACCGACTTAAAGTGAGTTTGAAATTAAAAATTAAATCTGCATGGGCTGATCTCCTTGAGCACATCATACAAAACAGAGTTTGAAAATTCAAATATTCAAATAATGGTCCGACATCCTTGGGCGTGAATGACAAAAAGCATATTAATATGAGCCATTAATTCACTTTGGAAAAGGCAAGAAATTCGATTATCCTTCGAGTGGAGAATGAGTAAAAGATGAGGGAGGAGAGGAGCGCAAGTTAGAAGTAGTGATCCAATGAAGAATCCATATATTTTATTGTGCTTCCTTGGTTTCATCCACTGGGGTAGCCTAGTAAGTTGCCTAGCTCATGTTAGAGCGCTACGGTGTAGAAGGTTCAAGGGTCGAATCCTCTCAATGCCTATTTTGCTATGGTTTTAATATTCAATATAGTGCAATGAAAATGTTAAGTATTATATCATGCCATTTTGGTTTCATCTATTGGGTTAGCCTAGTTAGTTATCTAGCCTATGATAGGGCACTACAGTGTAGAAGGTTAGAGGGTCAAATCTCTTTGATACCCATTTTTTTGAAGCATTTGAGACAGCACAACAAACAAGTTAAATAATCTATTGTAACTTTTGGTTTCATCTGCTATGATTAGCTTAGTTGGTCATGAATCCATGTTAGGAGAATACGCTTATAGAGGTCAAAATATCAAATCTCATCATTGACTTGCTAAGTTTTTTTGTGCAAGGTAAGGGTAAAGTTTTTTTATTAAATTTGATAAAAAGAGAGATATAAGGTGTAATCCTGTGATTTTATTTTTGAAAGTTATAAAAGGGAGATATAAGGGTCATGTTCTTAGTATAAAGTTTAATTTTACAAGTTTTTTTTAAGGGATATATAAGGAGTTATTTTTATTGTAAATGTTGTTAAAAGGAGGGATAATGATATTATGTGTTTGATTTTGAGTTTAGATAAAAAAGCAAAAAGGAATATTATAGATCAGATTTATATGCAGATTTGAGCATAGTTTATGAGCAGATTTGAGCATAGTTTATGAGCATATTTTATGAGCAGATTTTGGAATAGATTTGAGCAGTATTTGTGAGCATATTTTTTAGTAGATTTGAGTAGGGTTTGTGAGTAGAATTTGGAGCAATATTTGAGGACAAATCTGAGCAATATTTGAGGATAAACTTGAGCATATTTTTGGACTAAATTTGTGAGCAAGGGGATTGGTGTCTCCTGTGAATTGGTATCCATGAATTTGAGCAAGGGGATTGGTGTCTCTTGTGGATTGATGTCCATAAATTTGAGCAAGGGGATTGGTTTATCCCTTGGATTGGTATCCACAAACTTGTATACGAGATTGGTGTCTCCTATGTATTGGTGTTCATAAACTTGTAAAGGAGATTGGTGTCTCTTGTAGGTTGGCCCATGAAATTTGTTGAAGAATATATAAGAAATATTTTGTCATGGTTTTCTCCTGAGAGGGTGTTTCCATGATAAAATATTTGTCTCTTATGTGTGTGATGATTTGTGCACTATTTTATTATTTCATTGATATTATTTGAAGTTATTGCTTTGGAAAGAAAAGAAAATTGTTTTATCTTATATAGTTCACCCCCTTCTCAGTATAATCTTGTGTTCTTCAATTGGTATCAGAGTATGTTCCTTCGTGAAATCCTAAAAACTTGAAGGAGGATATTATAAGAACACACATGGACATAAAGGTGAAATAAAATGCTCCTATTTTTGAAATCCAAGAAAAAGAAAAAGAAAAAAACATAAAATAAAGAGGAATCCATAATGGACAAAGAAGAGGAAGCCATAGTGGACATAGAAGAGGAACTTGTTTTTGCTCTTGAAGAGTTGAAAATTCTTAGAAGGAAAAACTCAAAATTGAAGATTCTAGTACAAGATAATGAGGAGACAAAGGTAAATATTTCACAAGATCTCATTGACTTAAAAGTGAAAATTGAAGAGGCAAAGAAAATTGAAGAAGGTATGGCTGAGAAATTAAAGGTTAAATAATTGGAATACAAAAAACTAGAACATGAGGTTGTCTCTTTAAGGAAGGAAGTCAAAAAATCAAATGATAAGCTACATGGGTTTTAGAAAAACACAAAAATTATAGGTGACATTATCAAAGCACAAAGATCTTCGATTATAAAAAATAGACTTGGTTTTGAAGAAGATCAAAAGAAAAAAAAGGGGGATTCAAGCTCAAAATAAATAGAGGCATAAAAGAAAATAAGTAAATAATAGCTAAAGACCTATGCTAATGTATTGAGAAGTAGAAGCATCAAGAAGGAAGAAAACAAAGAATCATCATGGACTGAAGTCAATCATAGAAACAACAATGATAGAACCATGTGACCATATCCTCCAAGGCAATCAAACAGGTTTCAATATTTATTCCATGGTTATTGTTTTTCATGCAATAAATTTGGTCACAAATCTACAAATTGTAGTGTTCAAGCTAAGAATGGTTATGGTTTCACCAAGAGAAATTTCAATTCATTTGCACCTCTCATGGATTACAATATCATTTGTTACAAATGTGATAATTTGTACATAAATCTAAATGGTGTAGAATAGTGTTCCTGAAACTTCCAAAATCAAGAAAGGAGGAAGGTTAAACTAAATTTTGAAAAAAGAAAAAGTAACAAGAAAAATAAAAGTCTATTTGGTACAAACAACCCTTCATGTGCAAAATTAAGGAAATAAGTGGTACATTGATAGTGTTTGTTTGATCCATATGACAAGTGATAAAAGCAAATTTGTCTCTCTCAAAAAAATAAATGGAGGTACAGTAAAATTTGGTGATAATGCTTCTGCAAAAATTGTTGGAAAGGGAACCTTGAGCCTGGACAACGAAAGATCAAGGACAGAGAATTTGTTATATTTTGAAGGTTTGAAACACAATATACTAAGTGTAATTTAACTATGTGATCAAGGGAACACACTCACATTTCATCCAAATGGATGTGAGATTAGAAAATCCAAGACAAGAAAGTTTATTGCAGATGCCATCAAAACTATAAACAATCTCTACATGTTGAGCGAAATTAAGGGGGAAAAATGCTTTTTATCACAAGAATATGAAATTTGGTTATAGCATGGGAGAATGAGCCACCTAAACTTTGGCAACATAGTAAAAATAAGCAACAAATAGGAAGCTAGATATTTTCCCAAGATAGAAAAACTCCCAAGCACAATTTGCACACAATGCCAACATGGTAAGAAAATAAGATCAAGTTTCAAATCAAAGGAATTATCCTCATCCAAAACTCTGGAGATAATTCACACTGATCTATTTAGACCTATAAGAACAAATATCTTACAAGGTGAGAATTATTTCATGTTGTTTATTGATGATTATTCTAGAATGACTTGGGTAACATTCTTAGGAGAAAAATTAGAAGATTTTAAAAGGTTTGAAGCATTAAAGGCACTTATAGAAAATGAAATGAAGTGTCTAAGGTTATACAGAGGATGTGAATTCACTTCAAATGAATTTTTAGAATTCCATGAACAATAAGTAATCAAGAGATAATACTTAGCAGCAAGAACCCCACAATAAAATGGAGTAGTTAAAAGGAAGAACATAATTTTTCAAGGCATGTCTAGGGCTATGCTAAATGAGTCTTAGATTTTTTGTTCCTTTTGGATATATGTGATACATACAACTATTTATATCATAAATAGATCTCAAGTAAGAGTAAATCACCACAAAACTCAAAATGAGCTTTGGAAGGGAAGATCGGCTACTGTGAAGTACTTCAAAAATTTTAGAAGCAAATTCTACATTAGACAAGAAGAAAAAGATTTGGGCAAGTTTAATTCCAAGTGTGATGAGGGTATCTTCCTTGGATACTCTTCAAAGAGCAAAACTTATATATGCTATAATAAAAAATCACATAAAGTTGTGGAAAGTGTAAATGTAAGACTTGATGAAGAAATAGATTTAAGAGAACCAGTTCAAGAGACCATGTATCAAGAGGAAGAAAGTTGTAAATATGAAGAAACTGAATAATATGAGAATAAAAGGACATCCTCAAGAGCACCCCCCAATATACCATCTAAAACACCATCCAGATATGTGCAAAAGAACCATAAAAAAAAGTAATTGTTGGGAATCTAGATGAGAGACAAACAAGGAGGAAGATAACAAGAACATGTGAACATGTAAACTTCTCTTTACTATCTAAAGTTGAGACAAATATTTTCAACAAAGGAAGTGAAGATAAATATTAGATTGAGGCAATGTAAGAAGAGTTAGATCAAATAGAGAAGAATGAGACTTGGGAACTTGTCCCACATCCAAAATACAAGAACGTAATTGACACCAAATGGATCTATAGAAATAAATTGAATGAATATGGTTAGGTGGTTAGAAATAAAGAAATACTTGTGTGCAAAGGCTATGCACAAGTAGAGGGAATTGATTTTGAAAATACATTTACTCTTATTGCTCGTATTGAGGCCATAAGAATGTTCTTGGTCTTCTTAAGCTTCAAAAATATCAAAGTGTACCAAATGGATGTAAAATCAGTATTTCTTAATGGTTACTTAGAATAAAAGGTCTACATTGAGCAACCATATGGTTTTAGTCTGACAAACAAGCCAAATTATGTGTGCAAATTGAAGAAGGCTCTCTATGGGCTAAAGCAATCTCTTAGGGCTTGATACTCAAGGTTGGATAAATACCTCCAAGAACAAGGTTTCATAAAAGGTATAGTTGATAGCAATATGTACATTAAGAATGAAGGAAATAATCAGTTAATTATAGTAGTCTATGTGGATGACATCATTTTTGAAGGCAGTAACAACAAGATGTGTCAAAAATATGCAAAGTGAATTTTAGATGTCAATGCTTGGTGAGCTATCCTTATTTCTTGGTTTGCAAATATCACAGTAATATAAAGGTATATTTCTCTCTCAAACCAAGTATGTAAAAGAATTGTTAAAAAAAATTAGGATGGAGGATTGCAATCCCGTGAGCACCCCCATGGTTAAAGGATGTAAGTTAAGTAGATATGATGAGTCTCCTATGGCTAATAAAAAATTTTATAGATCTATGATTGAAATTTTATTGTATGTCATAGCTACAAGGCCAGATATAATGCAAGCAGTCGTATTGGTGGCAATATTGTTGTAATCACAGTGACACTGAGAGGGGGGTGAATCAGTGTGATCTTTAAAATTTCTAATATATATAGTTTTAAATCCAGCAGCTATTTAAAACTGATAAAAGAAATATCAAATGCAGCAAGAAAGCATGACACACAACACAAGTTATTTAACGAGGTTCACCAATGTGGCTACTCCTCAAAATGACTGCTTGGACTACCATCCAAATCCAGCCAATGCAAAGCTACAACTTTACAATATCTTTTACCAGCACCAACTGGAAGGAGCACCAACCCCTTAGCTTTATCTGTTTCAAACAGAATGGAGCACCAACTCCTAATTTACCAACACCTACTGGAAAGAGGCACCAACCCCTTATGCCAAGCTGCAACTTGGAAGTCAATAAAGATAATAAAAATGATAGAATAAAACTTTCACGTTGTTCCTTACAGTCTGCTATTTTTCTGCATTCTGCTGCTTCTACGCAAAATGCTTCGCACTGTCCGACCGCTTCTATGTACTTCTTCGCACTCTCTGCTGCAATCGGATGATCGATCACTTCTGCTATCTATGCGCTATCACTTTGAACTTAGAACTCCACCTCTACACATTGCGCTCTTCATTCACGCAATCACGATATGCAGACTCGAACTACGACTTCGCACTCTGCTCGACACGAACTTCACTTGCGCAATCACTCTGCTCGCATTCGCACATTATCTTCCACAACACACTCTCAAACTCGAAGTACCCTTGCTTTTATAGAAGAAATTTTAGGAACAAATCCTAAACAACAGTCGGCTGTAACCCTAAGAATGTCGGCTACAAAACCCTAGAATTTGTCAGCCCAGATTCAACTTTGTCGGCCTCAAATTTTCCTAAACAACAGTCGGCTGTAACCCTAAGAATGTCGACTACAAAACCCTAGAATTTGTCGCTACAAACCCTAGAAATTATCGACTATGAACCCTAAAATCTGTCGACTACAAAACCCTAAAATCTGTCGGCCCAGATCCAACTTCTACTGCCACCTCTGTCACCTTCCTGTAACTATTGCCATGAAATAGAAACATGTCACGATATCGTGACACTTTTTGAAACCATATGCCTTCTTGTCCTTGCTATCATGAAATCGTGACCCTTTTGGCCTTTGATAGCTTTGCCACCGTTCTTGTCATGAAATCGTGACACTTCAAACTTTTGTTGACGTCATCCTCATTCTTGTCATGAAATCATGACGCTTTCGACTTCCAGAGGCTTTTCTTGCAACCTGTCATGAAATCGTGACACTTTCAGCTTTTGCTGACGTCATCCTCATCTTTGTCATGAAATCATGACGCTTTCGACTTTCGTACATTTCTTGCTTCATGCAGTAGCGAAATCGCTACAACTTTGTGCCTTGTGCTTCCAACTTTGCTTCTACCCGTGAAATTTTGACTTGTAGCGAAATCGCTACACTTTTGTGCCTTGCACTTTCGACTTGTAGCATAATCGCTACACCTTTGAGTTCTACACTTTTGACTTGTAGCGAAATCGCTACACCTTCGTGTTGTGCACTTTTGACTCGTAGCAAAATCGCTACACCTTCGTGTTGTGCTTTTTCAACTCGTAGCGAAATCGCTACACCTTTGTGTTGTGCACTTTTAACTCGTAGCAAAATCGCTACATCTTTTCACTTAACACTTTCTCCCAATTTCAACATGTAGCGAAATCGCTACAACTTTTCCACTTAACACTTTCTCCTTGCTTCGGCCAGCGAATTTCAACATGTAGCGAAATCGCTACAACTTTTCCAATTAACGCTTTCTCCTTGCTTCGGCCAAAAATTCAACATGTAGCGAAATCGCTATAGTTTCTCGACTTAGCTTCTTGGCCTCCAACATGTCACGAAATCATGACAGTTTGCCTTGCGCCTTCTCTCTCCTCATTTTTGTCGTGAAATCATGACACTTTGCCTTGTGCCTTCTCTCTCCTCATTTTTGTCGTGAAATCATGACATTTTTGGCTGTGCCTTCTCTCTCCTCATTTTTGTCATGAAATCATGACATTTTTGACTGTGCCTTCTCTCTCCTCCGACTTGTCATGAAATCATGACAGAAAACATGTCGCGATATCGTGACAGTTTTCTAACTTGTCTTTTTCTTCGAATTTTAGAAACTGGGTCACTTCTGTTTTCCAGGAATTGTACTTTACATAATCTGACTATCCTTTGAACTTCTGTCTTCTGCATCTGAATGACTCCTGAACTGTCTGTCCACTGCATCATTAGATCTAACTGCCTGTGTTGACAACAATGACAAACTTCTTGCAACACCTTGCTCAACAATCTCCCCCTTTGGAATTGTTGGCAACACCTGTGTACATTCCTGTAACTCTTCTCCCCCTTTGTCAATAATACCAAAGGGCTGCTGCAGACTCCCCCTGAGTCCATCCTCACAATTCTCAGGCACAATTTGTTGCATCTAGCACAAATTATGATCATGAGCAAAAGAATAGTCAAATACTCAAATGCTCCCCTGAGAAAGTGATCCTTGTAGCTAGTCACTTCTTAGGAAGTGTGACTACTCCTAATTTGCTTCGAAGGTACTCAAACACTTCCTTGGGCAAAGGTTTTGTAAAAATATCTGCTACTTGTTCTGTAGTTGGGACAAAATCCAATTTGACTTCTCCTTCTGCAACTTTCTCCTTCAAGAAATGATACCTTATAGCAATGTGTTTAGTCCGTGAGTGCATAACTGGATTCTTGGAGATGTTAATTGCACTGGTGTTATCACACTTAACAGATATTGGTTCACTGAAATTAATTCCAAGATCTTTCAAAGTTTGTTTCATCCACAAGACTTGTGTACAACATGTTGTTGCTGCAATATATTCTGCCTCAGCTGTAGATAAAGAAACTGACTCTTGCTTCTTACTGTGCCATGCAACCAATCTGTCCCCCAAATAGAATGCACCTCCACTGGTACTTTTTCTGTCATCAACACATCCAGCCCAATCTGCATCTGAATATGATATAAGAGTGAAGTCTTTGCCTTTTGGATACCACAACCCATACTCCATGGTGCCCTTGAGATACCGAAAAATCCTTTTAACTGTTGTCACATGAGTCTCTTTGGGACTGGCCTGAAATCTAGCTACCATGCAAACTGCCTGCAGAATATCAGGTCTAGTAGCTGTTAAATATAGTAGACTTCCAATCATAGATCTGTACATGGTTTGGTCTACAGGTGGAGATTTGTCTTCTTTACTCAATTTGTAGCCTGTTGTCATGGGAGTGCTAACTGGCTTACAGTCCTCCATAGTGAACCTCTTTAGCATTTCTTTCACATATTTGATTTGGGAAATGAATATGCCTTTCTCATTTTGATTAACTTGTAGCCCAAGAAAGTAAGACAGTTCACCAATCATAGACATTTCAAATTCATTCTGCATCTTATTTGCTAAGTCTTTACAAGATTCATCTTTGTTGTCTGCCAAATATGATATCATCTACATAGACAACTAGAACAATGAGATGCCCACCTTCTGTTTTTACATACAGATTATTGTCCACTAAACCTTTCTTGAATCCCTGTTGAGAGAGATAGTTATCTAGCCTTGCATACCATGCCCGTGGTGCTTGTTTTAATCCATACAATGCTTTCTTTAATTTGCAGACAAGGTTAGGATCCTCACTAATTTGAAATCCATCCGGTTGTTCAATATAGACCTCTTCTTCGAGTTTCCCATTTAAAAAGGCAGATTTTACATCCATCTGATAAACTCTGAAGTTTTTGTGAACTGCTAAGGCCAGAAACATTCTAATTGCTTCTAATCTGGCCACTGGAGCAAAAGTCTCTTCAAAATCAATGCCTTCGACCTGTGCATATCCTTTACAAACCAGTCTTGCTTTGTTCCTAATGACCTGTCCGTCTTCATTTAATTTGTTTCGAAATATCCATTTGGTGCCGATTACATTCTTATTTGCAGGTCTAGGTACTAATTCCCAAGTTCTGTTCTTTTCAATCTGATCTAACTCTTCATTTATTGCCTTCATCCAGCTATCATCTTTGCTTGCTTCATCTATGTTTTTGGGCTCAATGCTAGATAAAAGAGAGTAATTACTTATTACTTTCCTTCTTGTCTGAATACCAGCTGTGGGATCTCCAATTATTTGGTCTCTTGGATGATTTTTCTGCCAGCTGCTTGTTTTGAATTTCTTGTTTTCTTGCACCTCTGAGTCATCGACTAATTCATCTGAATCAAACGTAGATTTATTTTCTGTTTCATTCACCTCATCTCCTTCAACGACTTCTTCATAGATTGGGTAGTTTTCCTCAAAGTCAGCTAATCGTTTCCCAACTTCATCGAATTTAACGTCTGCACTGTCCACAATTTTCTTGAGTCTCTTGTTGTAGCATTTGTAAGCTTTGCTTTTTGATGAATACCCAACAAAAACACCTTCATCTGCTCTATCTTCAAACTTCCCAAGGTTGTCATCTATTTTTCTGATGTAGCACCTACAGCCAAATATTTTGAGATGTTTTGTTGTTGCTTTTCTACCAAACCACAACTCATAAGGTGTTTTGCATTCATGAGTTCTTAACATATATCTGTTTTGGATGTATACTGCAGTGTGAACTGCTTCTTTCCAGAATCTATCTGCTATTTTATTTTTTGCCAGCATGGTGCGTGCCATTTCCTGTATAGTTCTGTTCTTTCTTTCTACTACGCCATTCTACTGTGGAGTTCTAGCTGCTGAATATTGTCTCCTGATACCATGTTTTTCATAGTATTCTATAAATTCATTCGAAATGAATTCTCCTCCTCTGTCTGATCGTAAGCATTTGACCCTTTTTCCTGTTTCATTCTCAACTAGCTGTTTGAAGGTTCTGAACATTTCAAAAGCTTCTGTTTTATCTTTTAGGAAAAATATCCATGTCATTCTGGAATAATCATCGATACACAACATAAAGTATTTGTCGTCGTTTATGCTTTGAGTTCTCATGGGTCCACATAAGTCTGTATGAATAAGTTCCAAGGGCCTGCTAGTGTGGTATTCTTTTGTTTTAAATGAGACTCTGGTTTGCTTTCCCTTCTGACATGAAGCACAAACATTGTTTGAAGGTTTTTTAATGGTTGGAATATCTCTCATTGCTTGTTTCGAGCTGATTTTCACCAAATTATCAAAACTTATGTGTCCAAGCCTCTTGTGCCACAGCCAGTTCTCTTCTTCTTGTCCAATGAAGCACGTACCTTCTGAAGTTTTTGAGAGTGTGTACAAATTTCCAGACGTCCTTGAACCAGTTGCTATTAATTTCCCACTATTTATTTTTCTGACTTCACAACCCTGCTTTTTGAAGACTACTTCATGTCCTTTATCACAGATTTGATCGACACTTAACGAGGTTGTGTTTCAAACCATCCACAAATAAAACTTCTTCGACTTGATTTTCCCTTCACTAATTTTGATAGATCCTTTTCCTATTATTTTGGCTCCATCATTATTTCCAAACTTCACAGAGCCACCCTCATATTTCTGTAGTTTTTCAAATTTTTGTTTATCACCTGTCATATGACTTGAGCAACCACTGTCAAGAATCCACGGTACACATTTATTCTGAGCCCTAAACGTTGTCTGCACTATTAAAGATTCCTTTTCTTCCCTGAGATGTTCTTTCTGTTTCCATTCTATTTTGACTATGGTATTGGGTTCTAACTTGGATTTCCCCTTTTCAGAATCTTGCACATATCTTTCAGAAATAATTCTATTCTGTTTTGCCCTATATGGTTGAGTTCTTCTTTTCTGAGATTGATTTGAAACAGAAGTACTATGACAGTTTCTAGCAATGTGCCCAAAGTTGTGACAATTAAAGCATTCTATTGCATAACTCATTAGAGGAGCAAAAGTATTTCTACTAGTGAAACTTCTTGGACCTACATTATACTTGCAGTTAGCAATTTTATGCCCATAACCATTACATTTGAAACAGAAACCATAAAAGTAATGATTGAACCTGAAAGATGGTTTTTGCCAAGATGTTGCAGGAGCCTTAGATCTTCTTTTCTTTTGATGTGTGACCTTGGTAAAACCATCATTGTCAGTTCCTATTTCAGGACTGGCATTACTGCTTTCTTTTGCCTGATTTGTTTTTCTTTCAACAGCCTGTTTCTTGTCTTTACTCTTTTCACATTCAACATTGCTTGCCTTTGGTCCATTTGATGATTCTCCTTCAATAAAGCCCAGACCGAATTTGATACCTGTGGGTCTTTGATCGCTTAGGATTTTGTCCAACTTCATCGAACTTTCTTCACGTTTTAAATGGCAGCTAATTTTTTGATCCAACTCTTGTATCTGTATTCGAAGACCAACATTTTCTTCTTCCAATTTGCAACAGTAATCTATCTTCATGGTTACCTGTACTTCAAGATCTTCGGACATTTTCTTGTACTCTTCTATCTGTGTTTTTAGACTGGTTATAATGTCATTTGCATCCTCAAGCTTCCTTGACAATTTTTTATTCTTTCTTTTCTCAGATTTCCATTCCATAAGAGCAGAAACCAGCTCACCTTCTAAATCAACTTCAGCCTCACCTTTTTCAATAGACACTTCAGAGTTCATTCCTTCTCTCTTTTCTATGTTTTCTGCCTCTTCTGATTTTTCTACTTCAAACGCCATAAAGAGAGCCTCACCTGTTCCTTCTTCAGAGTCTTCACTAGAGCTGTCCTCTGAAGAATCTGCATTTCGGGAGATAAAACTTTTCTTTTTGAAATTGCCTTTCCTGAAGTTTGATTTCTTCTTCCAGTCACTTCTTTCTTGGTGCGAAGTTTCCTCACCCTGGTTCTTTTCATTGAGAGGACATTTTGTCGCAAAGTGCCCAATGCCTCCGTAGTTAAAGCATTTAAATGGTAGCTTTCCTCTGTACTTTCCTTTTCCCTTTCTCAGTTTTCTGACAAAATTTGCTTCCATTTCATCTGATACATCCTCTTCTTCAGACTCTGGTTTTGTGACTTTGCCTTTTAGGGCTTTGAAAGCAGCTTCTCTATCTGTGGGATTAGACCTTCCTATTCTCATTTCAAAAGCAGTCAAAGAACCATGCATCTCATCCATACTAAAATGATTTAGATCTTTGGCTTCTTCTATGGCAGAGACTTTAGAATCAAATCTAGGAGGGAGCGATCTTAATACCTTTTTCACGATAGTAGCATCATTTATATTTTCGTCGAGACCTCTGATTGAATTGGTGATCCCATTGACTCTTTGCATGAAAGTCTCTATGTTCTCATCATTGTCCATCTTTAAAGATTCGAATTGAGCTCGATGTGTTTGAAGCTTGGCCTCCTTGATCCTATCATCTCCTTCATGAATGTTCTCTAGTTTATCCCATACATCTTTTGTTGATTCACAATTTATGATCTTGACTAGCTCATTGTCCACTAGTCCACACATGATGGCATTTTTTGCTTTTGAATCATTTTCAAATGCCTTTTTACCAGCAGTGTCTGTTGGAGCGGTGGCGGGAGCTGTGTAACCATTAACTACTGCACCCCAGATGTCAAAACCCAAAGCACTGAGATATGTCTGCATTCTAATTTTCTAGAACGCATAATTAGTTCCATCAAACAATGGTGCTTTGTTCGAGGAGAACCCTTCACCACTTGCCATTGCGTCACTTCCAAGATCACCCTAGCTGTTTGAGCCTGTTCAGGAACTTGGCTCTGATACCAATTGTTGTAATCACAGTGACACTGAGAGGGGGGTGAATCAGTGTGATCTTTAAAATTTCTAATACATATAGTTTTAAATCCAGCAGCTATTTAAAACTGATAAAAGAAATATCAAATGTAGCAAGAAAGCATGACACACAACACAGTTATTTAACGAGGTTCACCAATGTGGCTACTCCTCAAAATGACTGCTTGGACTACCATCCAAATCCAGCCAATGCAAAGCTACAACTTTACAATATCTTTTACCAGCACCAACTGGAAGGAGCACCAACCCCTTAGCTTTATCTGTTTCAAACAGAATGGAGCACCAACTCCTAATTTACCAGCACCTACTGGAAAGAGGCACCAACCCCTTATGCCAAGCTGCAACTTGGAAGTCAATAAAGATAATAAAAATGATAGAATAAAACTTTCACGTTGTTCCTTACAGTCTGCTATTTTTTTGCATTCTGTTGCTTCTACGCAAAATGCTTCGCACTGTTCGATCGCTTCTGTGTACTTCTTCGCACTCTCTGCTGCAATCGGATGATCGATCACTTTTGTTGTCTGTGCGCTATCACTTTGAACTTAGAACTCCACCTCTACACATTGCGCTCTTCATTCATGCAATCACGATATGCAGACTCGAACTACGACTTCGCACTCTGCTCGACACGAACTTCACTTGCGCAATCACTCTGCTCGCATTCGCACATTATCTTCCACACATCTCAAACTCGAAGTACCCCTGCTTTTATAGAAGAAATTTTAGGAACAAATCCTAAACAACAGTCGACTGTAACCCTAAGAATGTCGGCTGCAAAACCCTAGAATTTGTCGACCCAGATTCAACTTTGTCGGCCTCAACTTTTCCTAAACAACAGTCGGCTGTAACCCTAAGAATGTCAGCTGCAAAACCCTAGAATTTGTCTACTACAAACCCTAGAAATTATCGGCTGTGAACCCTAAAATATTGGCTACAAAACCCTAAAATCTGTCGGCCCAGATCCAACTTCTACTGCCACCTCTGTCACCTTCCTGTAACTATTGCCGTGAAATAGAAACATGTCATGATATCGTGACACTTTTTGAAACCGTAC
Organism: Wollemia nobilis; assembly: GCA_028583015.1. Taxonomy (NCBI): domain Eukaryota; kingdom Viridiplantae; phylum Streptophyta; class Pinopsida; order Araucariales; family Araucariaceae; genus Wollemia; species Wollemia nobilis. The sequence goes on from JAQPPZ010003282.1 coordinate 460,848, forward strand.
GCCTTCTTGTCCTTGCTATCATGAAATCATGACCCTTTTGGCCTTTGATAGCTTTGCCACCGTTCTTGTCATGAAATCGTGACACTTCAAACTTTTGTTGACGTCATCCTCATTCTTGTCATGAAATCATGACGCTTTCGGCTTCCAAAGGCTTTTCTTGCAACCTGTCATGAAATCGTGACACTTTCAGCTTTCACTGACGTCATCCTCATCTTTGTCATGAAATCACGATGCTTTCGACTTCCATACATTTCTTGCTTCATGCAGTAGCGAAATCGCTACAACTTTGTGCCTTGTGCTTCCAACTTTGCTTCTACCCATGAAACTTTGACTTGTAGCGAAATCGCTACACTTTTGTGCCTTGCACTTTCGACTTGTAGCATAATCGCTACACCTTTGAGTTCTGCACTTTTGACTTGTAGCAAAATCGCTACACCTTCGTGTTGTGCACTTTTGACTCGTAGCGAAATCGCTACACCTTCGTGTTGTGCTTTTTCAACTCGTAGCAAAATCGCTACACCTTTGTGTTGTGCACTTTTAACTCGTAGCGAAATCGCTACATCTTTTCACTTAACACTTTCTTCCTGCTTCCAAAATTTCAACATGTAGCGAAATCGCTACAACTTTTCCACTTAACGCTTTCTCCTTGCTTCGCCAAATTTCAACATGTAGCGAAATCGCTACAACTTTTCCAATTAACGCTTTCTCCTTGCTTCGCCAAAATTTCCAACATGTAGCGAAATCGCTAGTTTCTCGACTTAGCTTCTTGGCCTCCAACATGTCGCGAAATCGTGACAGTTTGCCTTGTGCCTTCTCTCTCCTCATTTTTGTCATGAAATCATGACACTTTCAGCTGCGCCTTCTCTCTCCTCATTTTTGTCGTGAAATCATGACATTTTTGGCTGTGCCTTCTCTCTCCTCATTTTTGTCATGAAATCGTGACATTTTTGGCTGTGCCTTCTCTCTCCTCCGACTTGTCGCGAAATCGTGACAGAAAACATGTCGCGATATCGCGACAGTTTTCTAACTTGTCTTTTTCTTCGAATTTTAGAAACTGGGTCACTTCTGTTTTCCAGGAATTGCACTTTACATAATCTGACTATCCTTTGAACTTCTGTCTTTTGCATCTGAATGACTCCTGAACTGTCTGTCCACTGCATCATTAGATCTAACTGCTTGTGTTGACAACAATGACAAACTTCTTGCAACACCTTGCTCAACAAATATTTCAAGCCACACCAAAGGAAACACATGTATAGGTAGTAAAAATAATCCTCAAGTATCTGAAAGGAACTATGGATTTAAGACTATGGTATACCATAGGTGATAATTTATTCTCATTACATATACAGATGTGTATTGGGTAGGTAGCATGGATGACAGGAAAAGCACAAGTGGAGGAGCATTCTTTCTTGGAGACTTTTTGGTCTCCTAGCTAAGTAAGAAATAAGCCTTAGTGTCTTTATCTACTACAAAAGCATAATATATTGTAGTAGCTACTTTTTTCACACTATTTTTATGGATGAAATAAACCTTAAGTAATTTCAAAGCAGAGCATAATCATCTTATATCCATACTGTGCCATAATACAAGTTCCATCAATATTTCAAAAAATTTAGTGATGCAGTCAAAGACCAAGCACATTTCGATCAAGTATCATTTTTTGAGAGATCAAGTGACTGATAACCAAGTCAAATTGGAATACATTTCTACAAAGAAAAATATTGCTAACATTTTTACCAAGCCACTTCCAAAGGAAATATTTGAGTATATTATAAGGAAGTTGAGAGTAATTTCACTCTCATATCATCATTGAACACCTCAAGAAGAGCAGGTAAAAAGAGGGTATTGTCAAGTGTCTTATATTACATCCTCGAGGAGCCTTTGCCATTGATTTAAAATGGGAATAATTTTAGTAAGGGGGAGTAGCTTGTTAGGGGGAGCAACTTGTGATCCTATTTCAGTAAAGGACAGTTTATTTGCAATGTTGTCATTGATGACAAAGGGGGTGATTGTTAGAATTATTGAGTCATCATTGATATCAAGGTAGATATCTTCAAGGGCGATTTAATCATATGATTTTTCATTGATTTCAAGACAGATATCTTCAAGGGGTATTTAATATTTAAATAGAATATTAAATATTAAAGTGGAAGGTTTATATTTAAATCATAAGATTTAATATTATAATATAAAGGTAAAAAGAGTGGGCCGACTTGAAGTGAGTTTGAAATTAAAAATTAAATATGCATGGGCCAACCTCCTTGAGCACACCATACAAAAGAGAGTTTGAAAATTCAAATATTCAAATAATGGATAAACCTCCTTGGGTGTAAATGACAAAAAGTATATTAATATGATCAACCTCCTATGGAAAATGTAAGAAATTTGATTATCCTTCAAGTGGAGAGAAAGCTACAAGTAGAATATGACGGAGGAGAGGAGCACAAGTTTGGTGGCAGCGACCCGATGAAGGATCCATATATTCTATTGTGCTTCATTAGTTTCATTCGCTAGGGTAGCCCAATCAGTTTCCTAGCTCACGTTAGAGCACTGTGGTGCAGAAGGTTCAATGGTCGAATCTCCTTACTTCCTATTTTTTTATGGTTTTTCTATCCAAGATAGTGCAATGATAAATTCAAGTATTATATCATACCCTTTTGTTTTCATCCAAAGGATTAGTCTAATTAGTTGTATAGCTCGTGATAGGGTGCTACGGTGCAGAAGGATAGAGGTTTGAATCTCTTTGATGCCTATTTTTTTGAAGCATTTGAGATAGCACAATGAAGGAGTTAAATATTATATTGCATATTTTTGTTTCATATACCATGATTAGCTCAGTTGGTCATAAGCCCATGTTTGGGCACTGCTCTTCTAGAGGTCAAAAAATCGAATCTCATCCGCGACATGCTAAGTTTTGTTGTGCAAGGTAAGGGTAAATGTTTTTATTAAATTTGATAAAAATAGAGATATAAGGTGTAATGTTGTGAATTTATTTTTACAAATTATAAAAGGGAGATATAAGGATCATGTTGTTAGTATAAATTTTTATTTTACAATTTTTTTTTTTTTAAGGGAGATATAAGGAGTTATTTTTATTGTGAATGTTGTTAAAAAGAGGTATAAGGATATTAAGTGTTTGATTTGGAGTCTAGATAAAAAATCAAAAAGGAATATTATAGATCATATTTGTATGCAAATTTGAGCATAGTTTATGAGCAGATTTGAGCATAGTTTATGAGCATATTTTGAAACATATTTGAGCAGTGTTTGTGAGTAGATTTTGTAGCAGATTTGAGCAGCATTTGTGAGAATATTTTGGAGCAATATTTGAGGATAAACCTGAGCATATTTTTGGATCATATTTGTGAGCAAGGGGATTAATGTCTCTTGTGGATTGGTGTCCACAAATTTGAGCAAGGGGATTGGTGTTTCCTATGGATTCGTGTCCATAAAATTTACCAAGGGGATTTGTGTCTCATGTGGATCGGTATCCATAAGCTTGTAAAAGGGATTGGTGTCCACGAACTTGTATAGGGTATTGGTGTCTCTTGTGGATTGGTGCCCACAAAATTTGTTGAAGAATAGATAAGCAATATTTTTTTGTGGTTTTCTCTTGAGAGGGTGTTTCCACATAAAAATATTTCTGTCGTGTGTGATGATTTGTACATTGTTTCATTATTGCATTGATATTATTTGAAGTTATTGCTTTGTAAATAAAAGATAAAAGTTTTATATTATATTGTTCACCCCCCATCTCAGTATATGCTTGTGTTCTTCAAAAACATTGAGAAACCTTGCTAATTATCTGATCTTGATAAATCAATGACCCACATAGATTAAAATGAGAATTAAATGGTCAAACATTATGAAATTTTATTAACTATCTAATATTAGTAAATCAATGAACCTCATAGATTATAAGAATAATTAATTACTAAAAATTTGAGAAACCCCACCAACCATTTTATCTTGGCAAATCAATATCCCACATAGATTGGAAGGAGAATTAAATGGTCGAACATTAAACAATCCTACCAAATGTTAAATCTTGGAACATCTATATCCCAAATTAGAAGGAAAATTGAATGATAAAACTTTAAGAAACCCTACCAACTATCTAATCTCAACACAACAATAGGCCACACAGATTGAATGAAGAATTAAATTATAAATAATTAAGAAACCCTACCAACCATCCATTATTAATAAATCAATTGGCCATAAATATTGAATGAAGAATTAAATGATAAAACATTGAGAAATTGTGTTAATCATTTGAACTTGGTAAAATAAAGGACCACATAAAATGTAAGGAAATTTAAATAATAAAATACTGAGAAACCCTACTAACCATTCAATCTCATCTAATCAATGGCCCTTGTTGATTAGAAGAATAATTAAATGATAAAACATTTAGAAACCCTACCAACCATATAAGCTTGGCAAATCAATGACTTACATAGATTGGAAGGAGAATTAAATGATAACACATTGAGAAACCCTACCAATCATTTGATCTCAACAAGTCAATGGCCCATGGGAAAATAAAGACGTAAGTTGCTAGAAAATTGCTAGATAGCATACACAAATAAAAAAAATGCAGAATGTTGCTGGAAAACATAGAAAATTTAAAGAAAACAAAAGAAAAAGCTAAAAAAATGTATGATGTTTCTAGAAAACATAAAATAAATGCCAAAAAAAATAGAAAAGTCTTTAAAATATTGAATGTTGCTAAAAAATACAAAAAAAATGTTGGAAAACACAAAAAATTACCAAAAAACATAGAATGTTGTTAGAAAAAATTGAGAAAAAAATGATAAACATAAAGGAAAATAAATAATTAAACTATATTTTCTCTATGCTTCTTCCTTCTGCCATTGATTTTTTATTACATTCACTAGTAATTCCTTCTTTGTTTTTTATATTTTACTAGGTATAACTACTAAAGACAAGATCTGATGAAAAGTGGAGAACATGGGTGAGTTTGGTAAGTCACAATCAAAGTTCAAGATCCTATTTGTATCAAAAGTTGTTAGTATTAGTGTAGAGTATTATAGTGGCATAAATCAATGCACAATGCACCTATGAAACTCAACAATATATGAATTAAAATTACTATAAATGGGCTAGATTCAAGCAATATAAAAGCCCAAAAGGATAGTAGTAATGCATCATGATCAAAATATAAAAATTATAGATACTCAAGGAGAACATGATGGAAGCTAGATCGACTGCAAGTGAATTGAGAGAGTTGTAATCTTGAGACCCAAAATATGGTGGGTGCGGTAGTTTTAATGCTATATGTGCAATTTTAAATTTTACAAAAGATAAAATTAAATAAGTCATGGTCAACAAGTGAATCCAAATGAGCATATGTCGTAAAGGTGTTTAAATGGTAGATGTAATGATATCAATAATTATTAAATGGTGTCATAATATGCAAGCTATCAAAATTTCATGGATTTAATACCTAACCCACTTGCTAGGATTGGTAGATCAATTGTTCGATCATTTATCCAATCAAACATAAGTGATCCCAAAATTCGTACAAATAGAAATTTACCAAGATATGATTGAAGGTAATCTTGAGAATATTATATTATAAATAAACTAAAGATAAAATCCAGTATTTTTTGCACCATATTAGAAATAATATAATAGTAATTAAAAATTTGTAAAAGTCAAGCTATGTTAAGAGCAAAAAAAAATGTATAGATAAGGGATTCCTAAATAGACAAAGAGGTAGAAAACCATCAATTAGCTAGTCCATTAGACTTATGCCATTCTATATTAGCATTTTATTTTGGTTGGATGGATTTTATAAACCGAGACTTGTGTAACTCTTGAGCTATATTCTTTTAGTTCACTAAAGTGGATGAATCTGAAATTTATTTGTCTTATATCATATATTTCATAATAGAAGGTTTGAAATTTTATGTTCAATCTATGAATGATGATGGTTGACATACTTAGTTTATTTCACAGTCCATTTTCCCTCTAAATATCACACCATTTTGGACCTTATGCTATGTGAATACTGGTTAGTTCAAGATTGATTTTAAAATTAGATTTCTAGTTTACTAGATTGAAACCAAATTTAAGATAGTATAGGATTATTTTTTTTTTCCTTTCTCATAGCTTAAACCTTTTAATTGTTTTTAGATCATGTTTAGATTATGTGTAGATTAATTTTTACTTAATACATTAAAACTAGCTTTCTATCATGCATAGTTTAAAATTCCATGTGGTGCTTGTCATTGCCATTGTATACAATAATAATATGAATGCAATGAACGATATTTTTTGGGAAATTACAATTTACATAGTTTAAATTCACCTCTATTTTATGCAGTTCAAAATCCATGTACTTGTAAGTTCACTAGTTGTGCATATTCCTCATTTTATAGTGTTTCAAATATTTGGTAGTACATTAATGATTGCGATTTTATGTATGTTATAATACTAATATAGTGGAATTATATTATAGACAACTGTATATTTAATGTTACAACATTATGCTTAGGAATCTTATCTCTCAGATTCATAGAAAAAAATACTCCTTGAAGCCATGTTGTCCAAGTCCTTACCATACCAAAACCTTACGGGAAACAAATTCCTTTGAAATATGAAACACACTCTATTCCAAGTAAGTTGGATTGCTCTTAACATATCAACAGTTTGGCTTTGGCATTTTTATGCCCAACAATGTTGGCATTACAGGAAATATAGAATGTGTCATTTATATTATCAAAAGAATTAACACTAGAAGGAGGGCCTAAAGAGTCTTAAAGTTAGAATTCCCCTCCTTTAGTTTTTATCTTACACGTATTAATTATCAAGCTAAAACAAAAATCATCATCACTAGGTCTAATTCAACTATATATAATTTATACTTTCTTAGCCTTTTACCATTTTAAATCCAAAGTTTACAAAGACAAACCTAAATCCGACACTCCTTATATTTCCAAAAGTTCTCCTAGAGCTATTATCCCTTTTGTTTATCCTTTCACCATCCCCCAATAACCACCAATGGTAGGTCCTATTCCTTGGTTAGTAGGAAGTAGTCCTTTATACATACAATGGCCAACATATAATATACCTAAGAATGATAATATATATCTCCCTAGGTATAGGCATGATAATATGAGGTTCATCTAAGAACATATTTAGGCATAAAAGATACCTTATTCTATTTATAAATTGAACAAGAGGATATTATTTGTAGAAATTTTCAACATACATTGGATAAGTTTTTATATGAATGGTATATTATCTTACTTTTAGGTTTTATTACTTCACGGCCCCAACTAGAGGTAACATTATTAGCTACATTAGAGTTCCCATTGACTTGTCTATGATATATCATAATTTTGCATCTTCCCATACATAATCTAATTAACCCATGGGATTATTCAACATTAGGTTCCATAAAATGTACACTAGATTGGTGACACCTTACACCATCACAAAATAATCAACCACCTATATGTACCTTAGAGATTTAGACCCATTAAATTCCATGTTTTTGAGGGGAGCTCCTTAAATCACATATTTAGAATTGGTATACATTGAGGCTTTGATATTTGAACAATAATTAATACCTCAAAGTTTTTTTTTAGGTCAATTACCTTTGCTTAGATAACTAGGAGCTTATAATCATATACCACTAATAAACCAATCCCTTATGCAACACCTCCCCATGTTGAACCCATTACCAGGTGTTATGTATCCCAACTAGAACTGATCCTTCTATCTTACACCCCTAAATAAAATGATACCTAACATAAGAAATCAATAAACCATATTAAGATACTTGGATAATTAGGTAACCGTAACCAACATTCTCTATAAAACACCTTAAATAAATAATCAATAAGCCTTGAACTCATTTGTGAACATCTCCACACCCAAAAATAGTGCAACAATTCAACTTGGACCAAGTGAACCTTATACCTTAATTCTTTATGTACATAACATACAAAGGATTGTTTAAAATTTGAGTAATGATATTCTTAAATTGCAAAGGAAATTTTCTAAAAACCCATCCAAAAACAACATTCATAATATGAGCTTTAACTTCTAGAGGTCTAAACATCAATGGAATATTCACCCAAATAATGGAGGAGTCCCAAATTTTGATAGCAACTGGAACCAATATAGTGATAACCTAAGTACTCTGATAAATTTGGTTGATCTTATCCACCCAAATTGGTGCAAGGCCCATTCCATAACTCAACATGGAGAAACTAATTATTTAAAGTTTAAAATTGATTTAGATATTGTCCAGAAGGAGAGTAAATTTAGATTGTATGCCCACCAATGAAGACTATAGGATTCAAGTTAGTAAGAACCTAGGGATAACTCTAGTTTTAGAAACATATGAACTCTCAAGAGTGTATTATGTAGAACCTAAAAAATACCTAAAAGAAGAGGTACAAGCTTACTTACGATTTTAGACAGGTAACAATTATATTCTTTAGAGTAAAGGGAAAGAACCACTGAGATTATAAAAATATCCATCACACCTTATGAGCATAATAATAAAAACCCAATATCACTTAAGGCTCCAATAGTGCCAATGCAACTAAAATTCAATACATCATCACCACAAATAGATAAAATTCCAAAACAACACAAGCCCTGATATAATATTATTGAATACCTCATGAAAACCAAGATAAATATTTCTCTATTGAAGCTATCCCAATTAACTAACAAAAAATAAATTTTCTTTATAAATATTTCTAACCAAAATGAAAAAGAGACTAATAAGGTTGCTCATGCTTAAGTGGCCATATATAGAGAAAGGTTAGAATCTCCAACTTTCCTTCTAAATATTAGGATTACTGATAAAAACTTACATAATTTTCTAGTGGATTCAAGTGTTTATAGGAATGTGAAGCTATACATTGTTAGTAAAAAACTTGGACTAACCTTTAATCCCTAAAACAAGAAGGTTTTTTAGTTGGATAATATATAGGTAAATGTGGTTGAGATATTGAATCAGATCCATACATATTTGGTTGTTGAATCTAAGATATAACAACACCTTAATATATAGGTTGTGGATATCTCAAATGCATACAATATTTTGCTTAGTCACAATTATTCAAGAACACTAAATGGATATATGGTGACTACTTTCTCACATATATGGCTTCCTTGGCATGACATATACAATCATATTTAAATAGAAATAGATATCAGACTAATGGAGCACATCACCAAGTACAACAATTCCAATGAGGTTCTATACACAAATTCAAAATTAGTAGTCTACATTACAGAGGTGAAAACCTGAACTAAAGATAATACTCTAGTAATGTGGGCCCCATAGGATAAACAAAAAATAATTGATGACTAGTTATGGACCCTCAAGTTTAATAGTTCAAAGTCCAAGCATAATAATGGCACCAAAATAGGATTTTTAAACCCTAGAGGAAAATCCTATATTGTTGCTTATCAAATGTAATTCTCTTGCACCTATAATGGTTTTGAATATGAAATATTGATTCATGAATTATAATTTACCGTCAAGAAGGTATTCAAGTATGTATTTCCTATGAGACTTATATTTTGTGATTGAAAGAGTATAAAACTGCTATGCCTATCATGCCAAACACCTCTCTAATTGTCATAGTCATGTTTAGGAATTAATCAAATATTTTGATGCTTTTAATATCCAAACCATTCCACATAGAAAAACCATACTCCAAATACATTGGCAGTGCCAAAAAATACCTTATAACTAGTTTCTCATTCCAATATAAAGTGGTTCTTCGTAGAACTAGTTGCCACCCCCTCTATACTAGACAATGCATAGAACTTTCAAATAATTGAAGATAATAGACACATAGATAACTTTATTGCTAATTTAGGTATATTTGAAGCACAAATCATAGACAAGAAAGATAGAAATTGTATAGAGCTCTATATGAAGGAGGTGAATTGATATTGAATACAAACACCATTTATAAAGGTACAATTTATTTAGAACATGTATTTGATATGAATTATCATACTCACAAACAATAGGTTACCTCACTTGAAAATGGATGATACAAGGCATACAATCTAGAATATGTTGATAATCCTTAAAGTTTCTTTCTAGGAAATACCTACACTAATGAGGGGAAAAACAGAATAATTTAAACCCTAAAAGGATTGTAGAGATGTTATAACATGGAGTAATGAATATCTAAAGGTCTACTATATATCCATAATTACCTGCACCATTCCCTTAAATCCAAGAATGAAACACTTCAAGCAAAAGCAAAGACCAATTAATCCATTGCTAGAACCTCTCATTCTAAAATGTGTACAAAAGCTATTATCAACTTGTATCATTTTCCCTATAAGACATTCTACCTCGGTTACAAATTTGGTACTAGTCTATAAGAATAATGGAGAAATATACCTATGTATAGATTTCAAAAATATTCATAGAGTTTCTAATAAGGATAATTATCCCCTCCCTTACCTGGTTAAACTATTACAAATGGTGAATGACTCTTAGATGATGTCATTTCTAAACAGTTACTTAGGATATAAAAAATTAATAGTAGACCCCAAGGATAGGCTTAAAATCACATTTATTATAAAATAGGGAATGCTTACATACAAGAGAATTTTCAAAGTGTTAAGATCACATGGAAAACTTAAAAAAGGCACCATAGATATGTTAAGAGCATGGAATTTTGTTGAATCTAAAAAAGTGTATTTTTAGATTTATAGAAGGAAAAATCCTCAGGTATATTATTTTAGAAGTCGGTATTTCCATTAACCTAGAAATAATTTAAGCTATTAAAAAATATCCCCTACCTGAAAGTAAAAAGGAGCTAAAGTAAATTTTTGACAAAATTAATTTTATGAAGAAATTTATCTTGGGGTTTGTAGAAATAGTCCAATATATAAACCCAATGCTCAAGAAGTATACCAAGATTGTATGTAATAGGGTATTGCAAGATACTTTTCAAGAAATAAAAAGGTTAATCCTGAACGATGTCATGTTAATTAGTCTAGAATATGCTTAACCTTTCTATATTTACTCATTTACATTAGAAAATTTGGCTACTAGAGTTTTAACTAAAAGGAAGGAAGCTGAAGATGAGAAACCAATAACTTTTATAATATTACAATTGAAGTATGCTCAACTTAGATATTCAATCATTTATAAACATGCCTTTGCTCCAGTCAAGGATATGATGAAATTTTAACACTAAATCCTACATAGTAAAGTATTTGGAATAGTATCAAATCTAGTTGTGAAAATAATGTTGTATAGAATGATTTAGGAGAATGCAAAGTCAAGTGGTGTTAATCATACAAGTGTTTAATTTGGAAATCCAACCCATAAAAATTGTTAGAGATCAAGGGTTGAGCAAAACATTGGCTAAAGTTGACTCTTATATGTCAAGCCAACATTATTTTATGGAATAAATTACCAACAATAATTAGTATTGGAACACGGTTTATTATTTACAAATTAGAGTCTCAATCACTAAAAATCCATCTTAAATATATTTTTTGTATTAAAAACATGAAGTTTGTGATAAAATCAAGCATTTTGCATCAAATAAACCTTGATAAAATCTACTTCAAATGTTTGAACAAACATAAAGTCATTAAATTCGTTAAATATTTTCATGGAAAATATGAAACAAGACATCGATTGGGGAATGCCACATGACTTCATAGGTTTGTATCTCCATCAATATTGCTTGGATTTTTGCATATGACCACTCATTTTAAAGCTATTCAAATTTTTCACAAGTTGGTCCAAAAATAAATTGAATCAGATAACTCTTAGCAAAGATATGACTCCTAAAATATGAAATGTTTAAAAAAAAACCCTAATCCTTCGTACTTTGCAATTTTGTTTTTCTCATTGTAAGCAACCTTCCACTCAGCATCCCAACATTCTGTTGTAGCTCCTTAAGTCTTATCAGCCTTCCATGTTCTTTTAGCCATCCCAACCTTCTACCTAACATCCCAACCATTCACTATAGCTCCTTCAACCAACCCAACCTTCCACACTCCTTTAGCCAGCCCAACCTTCCATGCTCCTTCAGCCAACCTAGCATTTCATGCTCCTTTAGCCTTGATATTCTATAGATCAACTCATCATTCAACCTTCCATGCTTCTTCAATCTCTAACATTCCATGTTCCTTTAGCCTCCAACCTTTCGTGCTCCTTCAACCTTTGGATTTGTTGATTGTTAAAGCACCAAACTATTTGTCAGGCCACCTCAGGGCGAATTCCTTATGTTTGAAAGATTTTTAGGAAGCTCGTGACTCAAATATGATTATAGTTGTTAAATAAAATTATTATAATAATAAATAATATTTGTTTAATCCATTAGATTTTTCAACTTTTAAAAATAATATAGTATGAATATTGCCAAAGGATATACCTTTTATTGTTAAGTTATTGTAATACTATATAATGTAATATAAGTAAAAACCATTTTCATTCCATATAATCCATTGAATAATAATAATAATAAAATAAATGGCATTAAAGAATAATAATAATAATATTAAATGGCATTAGATTAATTGATTAAATTCTTCAACATTAAAGGATAATATCCAAACTATTTATTTTTTGGTTGCACAGAAAGTTGGTAAGTTGATTACATCCACTGTTTTTAGTAATTGGCAAGGGTAGGGTTCAAACCACAAGGACTGCTCCCAACAACATTATCCATGGTAAATTTAATGTAAGAAAAACTCATATAACCATTTGAAAAAAATACAAAATAATTAAAATAAAATACATAAACATAAAAATGTATACCTTTCCTTTTAAAATCTTGCTAAATTACCATTCATGCCACTATAAACTAAGATTTTTAAAATTCTGATAAATTACCATCCATGCCACTATAAACTTTTGAAGATTCAAATGAAATATGCATTAAAATATAATAGAATAGAAGTAAAGTCATCTAAATCAGAATAGAACAATGTCTTTTTATAAATAATAATATTATTTTTTTATATAATAATTTAAAATTTAGATTATAATTACCATTCATGCCACTATAAACTTTAAGATTTAGTTTATAATAAATTACCATTTCATGCCACTATAAACTTTTGAAGATTTTTAAAATTCTGATAAATTACCATCCATGCCACTATAAAAGATTCAAATGAAATATGCATTAAAATATAATAGAATAGAAGTAAAGTCATCTAAATTAGAATAGAGCAATGTTTTTTTATAAATAATAATATTATTTTTTTATATAATAATTTAAGATGTATTTGTTATATTTTAGGTAAAAGTCTAATTTTTTCAATGCATTTACACAGATTTTTATGAGCCTTAGTCCCCATTGAAATTTGAACCTTAAAAATATATTTATTATATTTTTAATAAAAATCTAATTTTAATAATAATATTACTAATAGAAATCATGCATGTTTTGTGTCACCTTTTTATTGTGTGAATGCATATACTGGTGCTTTCCTTTTCTTAAACTAAATATATACTTATGACCAAAGAAACATTATATATATATTTCAAATGAAACCATGTTATTTTATTTTATGTGCCCATGTTCATTGGCTACTTTCCAGATACTAATCAAACCTCAACTACAATGTTAGCTTTGATATTTCATAGATAAACTCATTATTAAACCTTCCACGCTCCTTGAATATCTAGCATTCCATGTTCTTTCAGCCTTCAGCCTCTAACCTTTTGCACTCCTTCAGCCTTTAGATTTATTGATTGTTAAAGCACCAGACCATTTTTCAAACCCTTTAGGACTAATTCCTTTTAAAATATTTTTAAGAATATCATGACTCAAATATAATTATATTTATTAAAAAAAATTATTATAATAAATAATATTTGTTTAATTCATTGGATTTTTTAACTTTTAAAGAGAATATAGTTTGAATATTGCCAAAGGATATACCTTTTATTATTAAGTTACTGTAACACTATATAATGTAATATAAGTAAAATTCATTTTCATTCCATATTAATATTAATATTAATATTAATATTATTATTATTATTATTATTATTATTATTATTATTATTATTATTATTATTATTATTATTATTATTATTATTATTATTATTATTATTATTATTATTATTATTATTATTATAATAATAAATTAATTGATTAAATTCTTCACGATAATATCCAAACTATTTATCTTTTGGTTACATAGGAAAGTTGGTTACAATTACTATTTTTAGTAATTGGTAAGGGTAGGGTTCAAACCACAAAGACTGCTTCCAAAAAAATTATCTATGGTGAATTTAATGTAAGAAAAACCATTTCAAACCCATATAACCATATGAAAAAAATACAAAATAATTAAAATAAAATACATAAACATAAAAATGTATACCTTTCCTTTTAAAATTTTGATAAAGTACCATCCATGCCACTATATAAACTTTTGAAGATTCAAATGAAATATGCATTAAAATATAATAGAATAGAAGGAAAGTCATCTAAATTAGAATAGAACAATGTCCTTTTATAAATAATAATATTATTTTTTTATATAATAATTTAAGATGTATTTGCCATATTTTAGGTAAAGGTCTAATTTTTTCAATGAGTTTACAAAGGTTTTTATGAGCCTTGATCCCCTCATACTGATTGAAGTTTGAACCTTAAAAATATATTTTTTATTTTTAATAAAGTTCTAATTTTTTTATTAAGCTTAAATTAATAGAAATCATGCATGTTTTTTTTTCACCTTTTTATTGTGTGAATGCATATACCGGTGCTTTCATTTTCTTAAACTAAATATATACTTATGACCAAAGAAACCATATATATATTTCAAATGAAACCATGTTATTTTATTTTATCGGACTTTCCAGATACTACAAAGTTAGCAATGCTCAGATATGTTCAGTATGACCTCACTTCCTTTCCTAAAAATTGTTAAGATCACATGGAAGACTTAAAAAAGTACTATAGATATGTTAAGAACATGGAATTTCGTTGAATCTAAAAATGTGCATTTTTGGATTTATAGAAGGAAAACCCCCGAGGCATATTATTTTAGAAGTTGGTATTTCTATTAACCTAGAAATAATTTAAGCTATTAAAAAATCTCCCCTACCTAAAAGTAAAAATGACCTAAAGTCCATTTTTAACAAAATTAATTTTATGAGGAAATTTATCTTGGGGTTTGTAGAAATAGTCCAATCTCTAAACTCAATGGTCAAGAAGGATCCCAATATTGTATGTACTAAGGTATTGCAAGCTACTTTTCAAGATTTAAAAATGTTAATCCTTAACGATGTCATGTTAATTAGTCTAGAATATACTTAATCTCTCTATATTTACTCATTTACATTAGAAAAGTTGTTTACTAGAGTTTTAACTAAAAGAAGGAATCTAAATATGAGAGACCAATAGCTTTTATAAGCTTGTAATTGAAGGATGCTCAACTTAGATATTTAATAATTTATAAACACGCCTTGCTCTAATCAAATATATGATCAAATTTTAACAATAAATCCTACATAGTAAAGTATTGCAATAGTATCAAATCATGAAAATAGTGTTGTATAGAATGATTTAGGAGAATGCAAAGTCAAGTGGGTGTTAATCATTTGAAAATCCAACCCATAAAAATTGTTAGAGATCAAGGGTTGATCAAAACATTGGATAAAATTGACTCTTATATGTCAAGATAGTATTATTTTGTGGAATAAATTACCAACAATAACTAGTATTGGAAGAAATTTTATTATTTACAAATTAGAGTCTCAATCACTAAATTTCCACCTTAAATAGTTTTTTGTATTAAAAGCATGAAGTTTGTGATAAAATCAGGCATTTTGTATCAAATAAACCATGAGAAAATTTACTTCAAATGTTCGAAAAAACATAAAGTCTTTAAAGTCCTTAAATATTTTCATGGAAAATATGGAATAAAACATCGATTATGGAATGCCACATGACTTTACAAATCCGTAACTCCATCAATATTGCTTGGATTTTTGCATATGACCACTCATATTAAATCTATTCAAATTTTGCACAAGTTGGTCCAAAAATCAATTGAATCGGATAACTCTTAGCAAATATATGGCTCCTAAAATATGAAATATTTTTCAAGAAAAAATCCTAATCCTTCACACTTTGCAATTTTATTTTTCTCATTGTAAGAATCCTTCCACACTCCTTCAACCTTCTCAACCTTCCACTTAGCATCCCAACCTTATGTTGTAGCTCCTTAAGCCTTATTATCCTTCCATGTTCCTTCAGCCATCCGAAGCTTCCACCTAACATCCCAACCTTTTGTTATAGCTCCTTTAGCCAATCTAACCTTCCACACTCCTTCAGCCAACCTAGCCTTCCATGCTCCTTCAACCAACCCACCCTTCCATGCTCCTTTAGCCTTGATATTCCATAGATAAACTCATCATTCAACCTTCCACGCTTCTTCAATCTCTAGCATTCCACGTTCCTTTAGCCTCCAACCTTCAGCCTTTCTATTTTTTGATCGTTAAAGCACCAAACCATTTTTCAGACCCCCTCAGGCTAATTCCTTATGTTTGAAATATTTTTAGGAAGCTCATAACTCAAATATGATTATAGTTGTTAAATAAAATTATTATTATAATAAATAATATTTGTTTAATTCATTGGATTTTTCAACTTTTAAAGAGAATATAGTTTGAATATTTCCAAATGATATACCTTTTATTATTAAGTTATGTGTAATACTATATAATATAATATAAGTAAAATCTATTTTCATTCCTTATAATCCATTGAATAATAATAATAATAATAATAATAATAATAATAATAATAATAATAATAATAATAATAATAATAATAATATCAAATGGCATTAGATTAATTGATTAAATTCCTCAACATTCGAGGATAATATCCAAACTATTTATTTTTTGGTTACATAGGAAAGTTGGTTACAACCACTGCTTTTAGTAACTGGCAAGGGTAGGGTTCAAATCACAAGAACTTCTCCCAACAACATTGTCTGTGGTGAATTTAATGTAAGAGAAACTATTTCAAACCCATTTAACCATTTGAAAAAAATACAAAATAATTAAAATAAAATACATAAACATAAAAATGTATACCTTTCCTTTTAAAATTTTGATAAATACCATCCATGCCACTATATAAACTTTTGAAGATTCAAATGAAATATGCATTAAAATATAATAGAATAGAAGGAAAGTCATCTAAATTAGAATAGAACAATGTCCTTTTATAAATAATAATATTATTTTTTTATATAATAATTTAAGATGTATTTGTTATATTTTAGGTAAAGGTCTAATTTTTTCAATGAGTTTACAGAGGTTTTTATGAGCCTTAATCCCTCGTACTGATTGAAGTTTGAACCTTTAAAATATATTTATTCTATTTTTAATAAAGGTCTAATTTTTTTTATTAAGCTTAAAATAATAATCATATTAACATGTTTTTTATTCACCTTTTTATTGTGTGAATGCATATACCGGTGCTTTCCTTTTCTTAGACTAAATATATACTTATGACCAAAGAAACCATATATATATTTCAAATGAAACCATTTTATTTTATTTTATCTGAGGATGTTCGTTGGCTACTTTCCAGATACTAATCCACCGTAAATTACAAAGTGAGCAATGCTCAGACATGTTAAAAATACTTTATTTCTTGTTACATATCCAATAGTCGAACTTAATCAATTATTTTTTATTAAAAAATTTAAAACTTTGTTTTCCGTGAGTTATCCAATTCATTATGATAATGTTCAGGTGTTGCCTTACTAAAGAATTTGAACAAGATAGCCGCATCATTAAGTTTGTTACGTAACTATGAAAGCCATCACGCTCTGTCTATTATGTTTGGTTGCTGCCAATGTCGACGCTAATGTCTAGGCGGCAAAATATATCACATCATAACAAAAAGAACTGCAGATACTGGGCTTGACTTTACTTTCACGGTCTCATATGCCATAAATGTGTGCTTAGCATAATAATTGTGCTTAGCATGATAAACAAATTATAGGTGCGCATATTCTTGGCATATCGATAGCCTCAACGTTATCAAAAAATCAAAATTGCAGGCACGACCTTGACTTATGTGTGCTAAACATGATAAAAAAATTCAGAGGTGCGCCAAATCTTGGCTTCTTCTGTTTCACTTTCTATTCAAATTTAGATATTATTTTTTTAATTTCTTTGACAAATGAAATTGGATGGGGCAATAAATGTAGCGGTAAGGAGCCAATAACCAGTAAGGAGGAAGGAGCCAATACAAGGGAGTTCGATTTGCCCTTGCCTTTGAATTCTGGGTGGGCTTCACTTTCGGCGTTTTTGAAGTTCTTACATTTTCAGAGCTGGATGTTATTTTTCTATTTAAAAATTCATATTAATTGAAAAGAAGTTCGTTAATTGTTTTGCAAGAGTGACAAAATGGCTGATGGTGGAGGAGAATACACTGATGAGCAGCAAACAACAACACAAGATGTTGGAGACAGATGAGCAGTAAACAACAACACAAGATGTTGGAGACAGAAGTAAAGTGAGATTAGTAGATGTTGAGAATTCAATTTCAGAACAATATTTGATTCACCATAATAAGGCAAAGGTAAGAGGCTTCAATCACCTTTGTATCAGCTTTGTATCTTGACGATGGGTCATGAAGTATAATATGAAACATAGGAATTTTTAGTTTCATTGCCAAAGTTCATAATGGACCATGAAGAATGACAACAAAGTAGTTTTTAATTTTTTTTTTATTCAATTGGTCCTAAAAGGAGGGTCTTTTAAATTGGCTAGATTAAATTGAAGATGGATAGTAGAGAATAGCATTAGACTAAATATTTTATTGTCTCCACTTTATTTTTGGGGGGAATGACTATGTTGATGGTGTTTTTCATTACTTATGTTGATGATAGATCAAGGAAAGATGATAGTTTTTATTATCTAAGTTGAAATTTGATGATAGATCATGAAGAGTGATAGAGAACAGTAGATTTTGCATTGGTCTTGGATGTAGGTTGTTTTAAATTGGTTGAATTAACAACAAATCATAAAAGATTGAATAGACTTGACAAAAATCCTCAAATTTGTGTTAAAGTAGGATGCATGTGTTTTGATATCTTGACATTGTTTCTAAGACATTAAAACTTGTCTCCTATTTCCTAATAGAATTTTAATATTTTTTTGTTACAAGAGGTATCTTTGTAGTGTATTCATTGTTATATCGACATGTTAATGTTGGAGAAATTGTTAGCAAGCAATTACAACGCCTTGAATCACATACCAATTTAAAGTTCTTCACCAATCAAAAACATGCAAAGAAAATCAAATTCAACATAAATAAGGTTCTTGAGTAAAGTGTAATTGTTGAAAGAATTATTCTCATAATTGTCATGATAGGAACCTATATAGTGATTGGGATGGAGTATTAACTCCTGTAAGTTCAGGCATGTTATCATAAATATTATGTTGAAAATTATTTTCCTCATTCAAATTATATTCATTTTTAGATTACTTCTGAAGATGTTAGTTACTTATATCATGGGTTGATTTTAACTAATTTTTTATATGTTATTTTGAACATGCAGTAGTATTAGTACTATTAGTTGTACAAGAAATTCAGACAAAAAAAACTCTAGTATAACCCAAAATAGGATCCATATCCAATATTCTAATTCTAATTCAATGATTCTAATAATAAATTGTATATAGGCTGCATAACTATCCATGTTTAGTCCCACTAATTAATTGGAATGAAAATAGGTTCATAAAAGATTAATAAGATTAAAGAAATCATAACAATATACAACTAAAACTTGAACTAACATTTATAAAAGTTTAACTACTATTTAGCTTAAGGTTATTTAGCTTAAGGTTATTTATCCTTAGTCTAACAAGGTGCACTTCACAATAAGTAGCGGTGATTCTAAAATCCATACTTAACGACAAACCACACCCTAGAATTTTAACATACAAGGTGACTTCTTTAGCTGTGCATTTCTACATCAACGTCACTTGAGTTGCATTGGCAATATCAGATGCATTTCTACATCAACGTGCATTGCACATAACAATGTTCTCTATCTACGTTTTTTTTATGATTGTGAATCCATATAAATTAAATGTATATTACCCTAAACCTTCTCAAAAGATTGAAACCTAATGGAGTACACAATATATAAGGTACAGCGAAGCTTAATACATCCAAGAGCTGTGCTGGGTTTGCTGTGACCTAATCTTAACCTTCTTTCCTTACTCGCTGGTGGACTTTTAATTTCATTGATTGTTTTTTAAATGCAGCAGACATCGCTGAATTTCATGATCTAAATTCCAATGATCACAGAAGCACCTGCTAATTTGCACATCATTTTTTGAAAACAAAATAATTACTTCCACTATATTCTAAAGTTGATGTTACCAAATGTTACAAATTCCAAAAAATAATATCCATATCTCCTAAATCAATACTTGATGCTTAAACTAATGTGAAAAAAGCCATCAATTTTTTTTTTTCCTAAAATAATATATTAATTATATTTTTTAATTTAAAAAAACACGGGGAAATTCGGCCATCTCGACGGGAAAGCAAAGAGGGAGGCAGGATGTGCTTGGCATTCTTTACTCCTCAAGGAACCCTCCTCTTTGGCCCCTAACGAATTGGAAGAATCTAGGCGGCTTGAAGGATGTTTTGTAACTTCAGTTTTTTTTAAAGACACAGAACAATGGTGCCATGAAACATTTCCGTGGTTCTGACCTTGAAGTAGAACTCGAAGGCCTTGAATGCCTTGTTTTTGTGCTTCCAGTTTTAACTGGTGAAGGGGACCTGAAGAGTGGTTCTTTCCAATGGACTCTACACTGTGAGAAATCCCGCATGACAGAAAAGGCAGCAAAAAAGGATGATGGAAGTCCTGTCTGTTGACGACGATGCTAGGGTTTCTGAGGAAAACATTAGAGGCTGGAAGGATTACGGCAGACGGCACGAAAAGTCAGGCCGTGAAAGGCGGCGCTCAGAAAAGTCCGTGAAGGAACGCCCAACTTCGGAAGTGGAGGAACGTCCAACTTTGAAAGAGGAGGAGGCGTCGTTGTCGTCCTGAAACAGCATCAAAAAAATTCTTAAAAACATTTAGCAAGGTTTCTCAAACTTGAATTTGATACCACATTTGGTTTAGCAAGGTTTCTCTCAAACTTGAATTTGACACCACATTTGAAACCAAATGTAAGCCAGAATTAGTTTGAACTGATTTATTCATCATAAATCATTACAATATATATATAGTTTGGCAATGTAAATATATATAGGTTGGCAATGTAAATGACGAATTTGAGCAAGGTTTCTCTCAAACTTGAATTTGACACCACATTTGAAACCAAATGTAAGCCAGAATTAGTTTGAACTGATTTATTCATCATAAATCATTACAATATATATATAGTTTGGCAATGTAAATATATATAGGTTGGCAATGTAAATGACGAATCTCCAAATGGATAAAAGACAAATACACTAAAATCAAATGTTCTCAACATCACACCAAACCACCTAAATATTACCTATTACAACTTATTCACAGAAAATATAAAAAAACACTCAGTAAAACTCCAACAGGTACTGGTAAAGTGAGTTTTATGTTTTCCCCTATTATAGTCCTCTGGTTTGTGACCAATGCCATTATCGGATTATACAATATCATAAACCATGAGCCAGCAGTATTGAAGGGTTTAAACCCTTATTACATTTATTACTTTTTTCATAAACATCACAAAAGCGGATGGGTGATGCTTCTGTGTATACAGGTCTATATTCATTTCTCACTTATATATTCTGAAATCTCCTTTGCTCGCTCCATAGTCTAGTTGAAAACTTGAAATAGCCTCTATATATATATATATATATGATCTAATTAAAGTAAGGATCGCAATGGAGAGTCCTTAAAAGCAGTCTCCTGTATCTTATTAAAACAGGTGCCGAAGCAAGGTTTGCTGATCTGGGTCACTTCAACAAGAGATCAATACATGTTTTCCACCCATTTCAAAAGAGAGTATTGTTGACAGAAGTTTATATATCTTGCTCTGATTACTTCAATTTGCAATTTTATGTGTACTTTTGGATTTTGCATTGTAGATTGCTTTCTCAATGGTGGCATACCCAGCGCTGATTATCACATACGCGGGACAAGCAGCTTATTTGATCAAGCATCTAGAAGACATAAGTTCTGTATACTACATCTCAATACCAAATTCTATATACTGGCCAGTGTTTGTTGTTGCCACTTTGGCAGCTATTGTTGCTGGCCAGTGTTTGTTGTTGCCACTTTGGCAGCCATTGTTGCTAGTCAAGCATTGATTTCAGCAACCTACTCAATTATAAAACAATCCATGGCTCTTGGTTGTTTCCCTCGGGTGAAAATTGTTCATACCTCCTCAGATAATGATGGCAGGATTTACTCCCCAAAAATTAACTATGTACTTATGGTCATCTACCTAGCTATTGTAGTTGGATTCTGTAGTGGCATATATATAGGGAATGTCTATGGTAAGGATGTCTATAGTATATATACCATGGTTTTGGGATCTCACTTTAATGGTTGATCATTTTCCTCGAGTTATTTAAAATTTTTAGATTAGAATCTACTAAAGACTTTTTTTTTTTTATATGTTTTTGCTTTGATGATGGTGAAGTAACTCACCCAAATGGTTCTCATGTAGTAAAATCCAGAACAACTCTACTTAAGTTTCTTTTCAATCCCGTGATGAAAGAACCAAGATTCTTTTTAAACACTAGCTACATTCATGCGATTCATAAAACAGCATGAAACATGGTTCTTATTTTCTTTATCATTCGTTTCAGATCTTCTATTGAAATATGATATTGCTTGATCTTATGGTTTCAGGAGTCGCTGTGATTGGAGTCATGTTCATTACAACCTTCCTTGTGAGCTTGGTCATGCTAGTGGTTTGGAATGTGCACCTTTTACTTGTACTGCCCTTTTATTTAATATTTAGTGTTATAGAAGGAGTGTTTCTGTCAGCTGTGTTGAATAAGGTGCCACATGGAGGGTGGGTTCCCTTTGTAATTTCAGCGATCTTTTTGACCATAATGTTTTGTTGGAGCTATGGAAGGGAAAGGAAGTATAAATATTTGACAGAGAGAAAAGTGAGCCCAGAAGACCTCCATGCAATGGTTGACAATGTGGGGTGTCGTGTCCCAGGAGTGAGCTTCTTATGCAGTGATCTTATCTATGGATTGCCACCAATTCTTCGACACTATGTGAAGAATGTAGGCTCTCTTCATGAAATCCTTATTATTCTAACCATAAGGATTGTTCCAGTAAAGACAGTGTTGTTACAGGAGAGATATATAGTGGGAAAACTAGGGCCAAAGGGTGTATATAGATGCTTGGCTCAATATGGTTACATGGATATGAGCCCAAGTGTAGAAGGATATGAATTTCTTAACCAGATCATTGAAAGCATAAAAGAACATATTAGGAATGAGGAACTCATGGGTAGTTCAGATGTGACTAGTGTTTCAGATGATCATGACAACAGAAATTCAATGGAAGGTTTTTTCTCTGCTGAAAAGGAATTGCAACAGCTTGATTTGGCCAAGAATACAGAGGCTGTGTACGTGTTGGGCCAGACCATCCTGAGAACTGGTAATAGGAGGAATCCTATTGATGGATTCATTGTTGATATATATGGATTTCTTCACAGCATCTGTAGGTCAGCCATTTCTACATTAAAAGTACCACCCACACAGCTGCTTCAAGTTGGAATGGTATATGAAATTTAGACATGGGCATGCCTTGGGATAAATAAATATCTAATGTAGGGGTAAGGAGGGAGACCTTTCATTCTATAACGTTTTGTTTATTATTGGTTTTTTATTTTCTATGGTGATATATAAGATTTTGTACTAATATTTCATGCTTGATAATTTATCACGTATAAGATTTTTTTTCGTGTAGTGTGTTGATGACCGTTTTTATTAATCTTAATCCCTTTAGTTACTTTGTAAATAATTAAGGTGGGTAATTATCTACATTATCATTTATTTTTCATTATTTATGTATAATTTTTTAAATTTATTTTAAAATGATTATATAGTACTTAAATGAGTTTTACTTGTATTAGATCATTGATCAAATTTGTAGTATGTATTATTTTACAAGATTTAAATATGAGTTTCTTCTTGAAAATTGAGGAATATAATAGATTGAACTAGTATCATTTTATTTATGAATTGAACTTTTATATCTTTTATTTTGACTGAATTTTTCAAATAATGCAGTGGTTTTCATAATGGAAAAAGAAGCTTGAGATTTTTGAGTCCCACTTGTATTAGATCATGATCAAATTTGTTCAAATTTGTTGTATGTATCATTTTACAAGATTCAAACATGAGTCTCTCCTTGAAAGTTGAGGAATATAGCATATTGAACTAGTGTCATTTGATCTATGAATTGAACTTTTATATCTTTTATTTTAACTGAATTTTTCAAATAAAGTAGTGGTTTTCATAATGGAAAAAGAATCTTGAAATTTTTTATTTTCATTTATGTGGATCACCATATAGTACTACTGAAAACTCTATGTAATGTTGATGAAGAATTTGTATGATCAGATTTCTTGATTCTATGCAAATGAAAGGTGGTAGTGAGACCCACATACACCCAAGTGTGTTGCACTTGTAAGCAATGTTAGTTACCTATTGCTATATAATACTTTACATGCTATAATATATGTTGAAGATCTGCCATCATTAGCTTTTCTTTTATAATTGTTATTGGTTTGGGGGAGTTGTGGACCACGGAGTTTTACACATAAAACAGGTTTTCAATCCTATGAGTGAACCTTAACTTTTTTATTGAATGCAGGAACTTAAGTGGTTAAATGTGTTGACTTTCAAAACATAGACCGAACCTTAAATAACATTTTTTTTAATTGGTTATATGGGATTGAAATAGACCCTACACATATTACATCATGACCACATAGTGTTATTACAACAACTATTATATCATGCATCGCTTGGTAATTTTCAAATCTATGTCTTCACCTTGAAATTCGAGGAATTCAGC
Organism: Wollemia nobilis; assembly: GCA_028583015.1. Taxonomy (NCBI): domain Eukaryota; kingdom Viridiplantae; phylum Streptophyta; class Pinopsida; order Araucariales; family Araucariaceae; genus Wollemia; species Wollemia nobilis. The sequence goes on from JAQPPZ010003282.1 coordinate 485,934, forward strand.
CTGTTGAGCTCATGTCATTTGATTATTTAACTGGTTATAAGAGATTGAAAGTAACTCACCCAAATTACCTCATGACCACATAGTGAATCTCTATTCTTCATGCTCACATCTACCATTTATAGGAAGCCTGCTTGTTTTGATTTGCAATAACATTTCTTATTGCGATATTTTCACCTACATTTTGAATTTATGGGATGATAGGTTCATTGTTAAATAATTGTAATGCTCAATTTAACATGGGCACCAAATGTGGTTTTCATTGAATGAATCACAAGCCTTGTGTCTCTCATGTATATTGTTTTTTCTCTTATTGTTGTAATTTTTTTTCTTAGTTTATATCATTTGATGTTAGAGCTTATTGATCTCACACTTATAGGTCCTTTACAATTGATGTCATAGATCTATTCTCCTTAAGAGTTTCTACCACATTAATAGGGAAGAGGACATAATAAAAATCTATGATGCAAATTTATATGAACCTAGAATTATGAACGCAAACCTAGAATTTTGAACAATTTTTTTCTATCTAGTCTTGTGTTCTTGAATAGATTTTGATCAACTAGATTGAGAATCAAAGCTCTTGGATGAATGAAAAGAAAAAATTAGACTAAGCTTTTATGAGATGCTAGGATATATATCTTTACTTATAGCATTCAAACTTGAAACCACGATAATGTTTTTGAAGTTTCAGGGCAACTTCAATAGTTAGAAGCTTGATTTTTTATTATGTTATTTATAGGAATATCTCAAGACCTTTAATATGACCCTAGAATTATGAATGCAGACAAGATACAAATTAATGAACTATATATGAAAAAGATTTCCCTAGATTGGTGATAGAATCATATCTACTTGTAACTCTTGTAAACAAAAATGGCAATTCTCAATTATTTGGGTTGCTAGACTAGGTCATCGTGTGAGCAATGTAATAAGCTTCCATAATAATGCATAGGTAATTCAAGTTGTATTATAATGACCCAAATTTTCCTACATACTAATGGAGAGGCATTTGCAACAAAAAAACTCAAATGTGGTTTCTAAGGTGTATGAATTGGCATTTGGAAACTATACCAAGCTGGTTTGAATCACATTACAAGAGCAATAAAAAATTTCAATTGGATATTTGAAAATATATTGGATAGATATTTCCAACCATAGATGGTATGCACTACAGAGGTTTTAGATTCAACCCTTGCTTCTCTTCCACTTTATCATGGTATGATGTATTGATACTTGAAACTTACCCCTCGTAGTTTATAACATCAATGTGATGTCCAATTTGGTGAATATAAACAAAATAATATATTTACATCAGCACATGACCAGTTGAAAGTGGCAAATTGTCACTCTCTTGTTCATCCAAAGAACTAGGTTGTAGTTTTGCATTTATGGAAAGCTATAAAATAGAGTACCCAATAAATCCAAGTGTCACAATACAAAATCATGCAAGTGTCATGGCCAAGGTAAAGAAAGGAAAATTGAATTTTGGTGCTTATGGATCTATTTTAGCAGGTGATATTTTGAAGGCCACTTCTTTTAGATTGCATAGTTTTTTAAAATTTCTTGAATGATGTCCCCCCCCCGCCCCCCCCCCCCTCTCCCCGCCCCGCCGCGGCCCGCCGCCCCGCCCCGCCCCCCGCCCCCCCCCGCGCGCGCGGGGGGGGGGGGGGGGGGGCGGCGCGCGCGCGCGCCCCGCCCCGCCGGGGGGGGGCGGGCGCCCCGCGCCGCCGCGCCGCCGCCGCCGGCCGGGGGGGGCGCGCCCCCCGCCCCCCCCCCCCGCGCCGCGGGGGGGGGGGGGGGGCGCCGGCGCCCCGCCCCGCCGCCGCCCCCGGGGGGGGGGGCGGCCCGGCCCCGCCGCCGGCCGCGGGGGGGGGGGGGGGGGGGGCCCCCCGCCCGCCCCCCCCGCCCCCCCGGGGGGGCGCGCGGGCCCGCCCCGCGCCCGCCGCCCCGGCGCGCCGCCGCCCCCCCCCCCGCGGGGGGGGCGCGGGGGGGCGCCCGCGGCGCCCCGCGCGGCCGGCCGGCCGCGGGCGGGGGGGGGGGGGGGGGGGGGGGGGGGGGGGGGGGCGCGGGCGCCCCCCCGCCGCCGGCCGGGCCCCGGGGCGGGCGCGGGGGGGGGGGCGCGCGCCGCGCGGCGCGCGCCCCGCGCCGCGCCGCGCGGCGGGGGGGGGGGGGGGGCCGCGGGGCGCCCCGCGGCGCCCGCGCCCCGCCGGGGGGGGGGGGGGGGGGGGGGGGGGGGGCGCGCGGCGGGCGCCCGCGCGGGGGGGGGGGGGGCGCGGGGGCGGGGGGCGGCGGGCGGGCGGCCGGCGCGCCCGCCGCGGGGGGGGGGCGCGGCGGGGGGGGGGGGGGGCCGCGCCGCCCGGCCGCCCCGCCCCGCCGGGGCGGGGCGGGGGCGCGGCGGCGGGGGGGGGCGGCCCCCCCCGCCCCGCGCCCGCGCCCCCGCCCGGGCGGCCGGGGGGGGGGGGGGGGGGGGCGCGCGCGCCGCGGGGGGGGGGGGCCGGCGGGCGCGCGGGCGCGCGGGCGCGCGCGGCGCCCGCGCCCGCCGGCGCGGGCGGGGCGCGGGCCGGCGGGGGCGCCCCCCCGCGCCGCGCGGCCGCCCGCGCCGCGCGGGGGGGGGGGGGCGGGGCGGGGGGGCCGCGCGCGCGCGGCGCGGCCCCGGCGCCCGGCGCGGGGGGGGGGGGGGGGGGGGCGGGGGGGGCGCCCGCGCGCGGGCGGGCCCCCCGGGCCGCGGCGGGGGGGGGGGGGGGGCGGGGGGCCCGCGCGGCCGGCCCGCGCCGCCCGCCCCCCGCCCGGCGGGGGGGGGCGCGGCGGCGGGGGCGGCCGGCCCGCGGGCCGCCGGCGCGCGGCGGCGGGGCGGCGCGGGGCGCGCGCGCGGCGCCCCCCCGCGCCCCCCCGCCCGCCCGCCGGGGCCCCGGGCGGGCGCGGGGGGGGGGGGGGGGGGCGGGGGGCGGGGGGGGGGCGGGGCGGGGGGGGCGGGCGGCGGGGGGGGGGGGGGGGGCGCGGGGGGCGGGGGGGGGGGGGGGGGCCGCGCCGCCCGGGGGGGGGGGCGGCGGGCCGGCGCGCCCGCGCCGCGGCGGGCCCCCCCCCCGCCCCCCCGCCGCCCGCCCCGCCCCCCCCGCGCCCCGCGCCGCGGCGGCGCGGCCCGGGCGGCGCGGCCCCCCCCGCCCCGCGCCGGCGGCGCGGGCGGCCGCCGGGGGCGGGCGGGGGGGGGGGGCGGGGCCGGGGGGGGGGCGGGGCCCGCGCGGGGGGGGGCCCGCCCCCCCCCCCCCCCGGCGGGGCCGGCGCCGCCCCCCGGGCGGGGGGGCCCGGGGGGGGGGGGGGGGCGGGCGCGGGGGGGGGGGGGGGGGGCGGCGCCCCGCCGGCGGGGGCGGCCGGCCCCCCGCGCCGCCGCCCGCCGGCCCGCCGCGCGCCGGGGGGGCGCCGGGGGCGCGCGGGCGCGCCCGGGCGCGCCCGCGGCGGGCGCGGCCGGGGCGGGCCGCGCCCGGGCCCCCGCCCCGCCCGGCGGCGCGGCGCCGGGGCCCGGCGCGCGGGGCGCGCGGGGGGCGGCGGGCGGCGCGCGGGCCCGCCGGGGCCCGGGGGGGCGGGGGGCCCCGGCCGGGCCCGGGGGGGCGGGGGGGGGGGCGCGCCCGCGCGGGGGGCGGCGCGGGGGCGCCGCCGCGCCGCGGGCGGCGGGCGCCCGCGGGCGCCGGCGGGCCGCGGGCGGGCGGCCCCCCGCGGGCGCGCGCGCGCCGGCCGGGGGGGCGCGCGGGCGGGGGCCGGCCGCCGCGGCGGGCGGGGCCGCGGGGGGGGCCGGGCGGGGCGCCCGCGGCCCCGGCGGGGGGCGGCGCCCGGGGGCCCGGGGCGGGCGCGGCCGGGGGGCCGGGGGGCCGGGGCGGGGGGGGCGGGCGGCGCGCGCGCCGCCCGCGCCCGGGCGGCGCGGCGGGGCGCCGCGGCGGGGGGGCGGCGGGGCGCGGGGGGGGGGGGGGGGCGGCCGCGGGCCCGCCGGGCCGCCGGGGGGCGGGCGGGGGCCGCCCGGGGCGGGCGGGCGCGGCGCGGGCCGCGGCGGGGGCCCGGGGGGGCCCGCGGGCGGCGGGCGCGGGGGCCGGGCGCGGCCCCGGCGGCCGGGGGCCCCGGGGGGCCGCCGGCGCGCGGCGGGCCGGGGGCGCGGGGGCGGGGCGCCCCGCCGCGCGCGGCGCGCCCCGCGGCCCGCGCCCCCGGGGGGGCGCGCCCGGGGGCCGGGCGGGGCGCGGCCGGCGCCGCGCGCCCGCGGCCCCGCGGCGCGCGGGCGGGGCGCGGCGCCGCCCGGGGCCGGGGGGGCCCGCCGGGCGGCGGGGGCGCGGGGGGCGCCGGGGCCGGGGGGGGGCGGGGGGGGGGGGGGGGGGGCGCCGGGGGGGGGGGGCGGCGGGGGGGGGGGGGGGGGGGGGGGGGCGGCGGGGGGGGGCGGCCGGCCGGGGGGGGGGGGGCCCGGGGGGGGGGGGGGGGGGGGGGGGGGGGGGGGGGGGGGGCCGGGCGCGGGGGGGGGGGGGGCGCGGGGCGGCGGGCGGGGGGGGGGGGCGGCCGCCGCCCGGCCGGCGCGCCGCGCCCCGGCCGGCCGGCGCGGCCGCCGGCGGGGGGGGGCCGGGCGCGGGCGCGGCCGGCGGGCCGCGCCCCCGGGGGGCGCGGGCCGGGCGCGCCGGGGGGGGCGCGGGGGGGGGGGGGGGGGCGGGGCCGGGGGGGGGGGGGGCGGGGGGGGGGGGGGGGGGCCGGGGGGGGGGGGGGGGGGGGGGGGGGGGGGGGGCGGGGGGGGGGGGGGGGGGGGGGGGGGGGGGGGGGGGGGGGGGGGGGCGGGGGGGGGGGGGGGGGGGGGGGGGGCGGGGGGGGGGGGGGGGGGGGGGGGGGGGGGGGGGGGGGGGGGGGGGGGGGGGGGGGGGGGGGGGGGGGGGGGGGGGGGGGCGCGGGCGGGGGGGGGGGGGGGGGGGGGGGGGGGGGGGGGGGGGGGGCGGGCGGGCGCGCGGGGGGGGGGGCGGGCGGGGGGCGCGGGGGGGGGGGGGCGGGGCGGGGGGGGGGGGGGGGGGGGGGGGGGGGGGGGGGGGGGGCGGGGGGGGGGGGGGGGGGGGGGGGGGGGGGCGGGGGGGGGGGGGGGGGGGGGGGGAGAGGGCGGGAAACCTAGTGTTACAATCATGTTAAGTTGCCTTGAAGACAAATCTAGGCAAGAACCTAATGTAGCATGACAATGGTATTCCACCCTTGGAAGAACAATTTGAATTTATAGATTTAATGATCAACTTTATGACTACATTAGTCTTAGGTTTAAACAATATAGTCTATGAATATGGAAGTCCATCCTTTTCCAAAATACTAACATTGATTATTTGTCACAACTTTCTATTATACGCCAATTGCTCTCCACTATATGGTGTTTGGATCTTCATTGTATAACTTTTGATTGTACGACAACAATATGATAATCAATATACGATAACTCTTGTATAGCAATTTTGTTATAGAGTAACTATGTTATACGATGACTTCAACCCTATGTAACAAAACCTAAAAGGATATAACTAAGAGAATCTATCTACCACAATAATCACTAGTGTCAACACATATAGGAAACATACAATAGCAATAGATGAAGGATGAATATGAGTAGATATTGCATTAACATCTACCTATACAATCTACAATATTGTGTAGAGTATCTCCTCCAAAGCAATGTCTATGCAAATATATCTACTCTCTCTACAATACCCATTATCCTCCTATATAATATACAAGATACAATATGATGCATGGCCCCAGTTGCAACTTACCCACTCAAATGAATGAGGGGGCCTATTTATCTTTGGGGGTTGATAGTTAACAATAACTACCACCTGAGACACCTCACCTCTAACTGGGTGATAACTATCCTACATTCACACTTAACACATTATTACATGCATTACATCATACAACTTTATTTACATTACAAAAATCTAGACTATTAAATTTATTACATCACAACTTATGATTTCCAAACCAATAATTCAAAATTATATTGTGCACATCTAACTTCTAGCACACTTTATTTGACTTTTCTATTTCTTTGTCTATCGCACATCATGACTAGTGCCTACATTTACCCTCCCCTCTAAATTGGTTGACATCCTCATTGATGATAATCATTGCTCCTAGAGACTTTAGCTCTTTTGAAGTTGAGACATAGAAACATGTACTCTTCCAAGCTCTCAGATCTATAGCTTCAAGGCTTTTTTTGTCTCCTTCAATTGCTTTGCATAGGCTTGGTATTAGATTTAACTTTTTCTTGAATTTAGCAAGCCTGGCTTTCAACTAAACCTCCCTCTTTGGTGCTTCAACTTCTCTTCTTGCTATCACCACCAGTTGGTCATACCTTTCAATAATCAATTGATCTTGATGAGTAATATTAAGCTTATTTGCCTCAAGAAGTTGCTCCCTCACCATGCACTCTAACTTCAGTTAATCAATCAACTGATCCTTTTCTTCTTGTAATTTCTTCTTAGTCTATATCTTCTTTTTCAACTTTACTAGTTCTTCTTTGACATCTTGTTGCACTTGTCAAAGTCATTCTTCCACTCTCTATACCTAGTTATCTAAATCTTCCTCATTTAGGTTCTGGTTGCAAACTATCTACTAAAACTTCTCTAGTCTTGTTGCTAGTCACTAAATAAAATATGCCAAAAATTTTATTTTGGCATATAATTTGACTGACTCAAGTGTAATCTTCACATACTCGACACCTGATTCATGTTCAAGAGGGGCCTTCAAAATCCCTTCCTCTACATACATGAATGTTGGATGTCGATAAGGTATCTAAGTTCTTTTTGGTAGGTTTTCATTCCCAACATTGACTTGACATTGCTAGTTTCAAGCTTCCATGGTTGTGTTCGATGAATTTCTATAAAATTATTTATGCACTCATCATCAAGATCCTAGAGCATTAATTTTTCTTGTTCATTATTTATCCTTGGTTGCAATAGTCACTAGTCTCCTATACATCCAATTCCAAACTCACTACGTGCTTTGTCCAACACTCCATTCAGCTTCTCAAAAAATGTGTTAACTTACTCATTCATATTTCCTCTTAGAGCTACCAGTCTCCTTAGATTTGGTACTTCAATGATGAAATGATCACTTGTCTCCTTTACCAATTATATATTAGTGTCATCTCTAGTGGTAGTTTCCTCCATATCCTATCCACTGTGACATGTCAAGTTGATCTTTTTTTTGGCTACTTTTTCCTCCTAAATTGTCTCATCTTCATCAATATTATTTTCTACTTCTACCATCATATATTCTATCCTCTTTTTTTCTTTATATGGGATGCTAATCTCACACTTTTGCCACAACCTAAACTCTAATGCATCTTGTTTTTCCTTATATCTCCTCTCTTTTTGCATAGATGAAGTTAGTACCATGACCTATGTCGTTGTAGATGTTATCTCTATATGTGGTCCCTCATCTAATAGAGGTGATCCACATGGATCTACAATATTTTTAAACTATAGTGATGTTTCTTCACAACTCTCAGGTGAGTCAACATTCATCATTTGTATTAAAATATGACCATCAAAGTCTCCTCCTAGTGATTCATTTGTTGGTAGTGATGTTTGCACCGCATCAACTATGGTCTAAAATTCTTTATCAACATCTACAACCACTATTGTTGTTGTTTAAGTCTCCCTTTCTACTTTTGCACTCTATTTTCTTATTCTATACATTTTGTGAAACATACTCCCTCAACTATGGCTATTGTCAACTCCTGGTAGCCCTACTTGAAATAATTATTATACCTAGATTGGTACTTATAGGACCTCCTTGCACAACTTGACTTCTTGGTGATGTTGGAACTTTCCTTTGCATTACCTCTTTTGACATTCCAAGCCTCTCATTTTGACCCTCCACCATATTTTGCCCACTTCCACCATTTATCTTCCTTTTTGTGGCCTACTATAGGGGTCCTTAACATTATGTTGTTGCTGCTAATTTTGTGCTTGTTGTTGCTATTCGGATACTACTTAGCCTTATTTGTTTGTGCACATATAATTGTTAGCACATGTTTTTCATTTTATTGTTTGTATTTTGTAGGCTCTTCAATGTTAATCAATTTGACATTCTATGACTTTCTTGAACTTGCATTGTTCAAGTAATTTACCTCCTTATGATTTCCTACTCCAAACCATCGACGCATAATTCTATTAGTGTTTCGAGCATTTTCTCCCTCCTATTGGGTCATTCTTGCAATTGCATGCAAAGTGTCCCCATTCTTGACATATTTGACATTGAATAATTGGCCTTCTATCTAAATCATATTGCCATCAATATTTCCCTCTTGTTGGTCAATTTTATTGTTGAGGTTGTGTTCTACCTTAGCGGTTGTTCTTGCACTTGCCAAATATTGCTTGTTATCTACTCTTGGAAGTACTTGAATTATTTTCCTTGGTCTCATTTTGTATAGTCAATGTTTGATATATGGTTCTTTTAATATTGAATAGGCAATCAATAACAACATGCCCCACAACTTCATATATATTACAAAAGGTATTTTTCAAAAATTTAACATTGGTGTCTTTTCAATTTACAATTGGAATACCATATGTCTTTCTTTTTTTTTCTTTTTTTCAACTTTCACATCACTATCATTCATTCTAGGTCTTTTTTATGACCTATATTATGGCACTCAAGTTATATTTTCTAGTTTCTAAATCATCATCTAGGTAGTGAATTGCACTTACTTCTTCTATCATGGTTACTTTCATCTTGCTCTCCAAATTGAGCAATTTATCGAAAGCCTCGTAATAGGTAGCTAGTGGGACTACCTTCATATTCTTCTTATATCATGGTAGTGATCCATCTAGGAACCATAAATTTTACATCTCATTTGCTGGCTTCGCTTCCATTTTATCAATGAGTTTCTTCAAGCATCAATTATATGACTTGATATTTCTATATTTTCTTTGCTTCATTAAATATATCTCATTGATGATCTCCATGTCATTATGAAGTAATCTAAATTATTTGTTTAATGTAAACTTCAATTAATTCCATATTGTAAAGGGGTTCTTTCTTTTCAGATATCAATCTATTACAATCCCATGCAATGTAGCAAAAACTAATCTCAACCATGATCCTTCATCATACACTCTATTAATTCACCATATTATTTCACAAGTTCTACTATGGCATTTTGGGTCCTTACCACCACCTAGAAATTTTGGGCGCTTTTTCTTACCTATTGTTGTAGCAATATTTGCCATAGATGATTGTTCTTTGTTACTTGACAATTCTATACTTGTAAACAAACATCAATTGCTACCTTGTGCACCTTCACTTTGCAACCTCCTTCACAAATACATGAGAAATTATTCTAGTCTCTAAAGCACACTTTCTCATGGTTTCCTTTATGCTTGAATCTCATCCTCCACACCCCTAGGCGCTCTCCCCACACTTATGTTAGTTTCACTAGTTATTTTTCCATGTCTCCTTATGAAAGCTTCACATTTGCACCTTCTTCACCATTTACATGAATGTTATCTTTGATTTAAACTACTTTTGTTTGATGTACCTCCTCTTATGCATATTCCTTATTTGTTAAAATATTCTCCACCTCTTGCTTTCTCCATATAAACTATCCTCAAAGTGAGGACTCCACACTCATTCAAAGTTTGGTACTTCAAGTTTTGTTAGTCTTCTTTGTCATACTTCATTAGAAACATTCAAGTATTCATTTTTATTAACACTCTAACCTTTTTACTGTGCAATTATTTGACATATTATTATTGTTTGATCCTCAATATTTTTGCATCCACATATTCCATACCCTCATGGCAAGTTATCTATAATTCACCTCTCTAAGATTCATGAGGTGTTAGTTTCAACTTCAAAATGGAAACAATGCCAAATGTAACATGACAATGGTATTTCACCCTTGGAGGAGTAATTTAAATTTATTAATATAATTATCAGCCTTATGACTATGTTAGTCTCAACTTAAAACAATTCAATCTATGAATAGAAACGTCTATCCTTTTCTAGACTACTAGCATTCACTATTTGTCACAAATTTTAATTGTCTGATGTTTGAGTCCTCACTATACAAAAATCATGGCACACCAATCATTGTACGACAACTTTGTTGTATGATGACTTCAACCCTACAAAATCAAACTTAAATAGATATCACTAACAAAATCTATCTATTGTAATAATTAACAATGTTAAAACATACAAGAAATATATAATAATAGATGAAGGATTAATATGAGTACATATTACCTTAACATTTACTTGTACAATGGAATGCATACAATTCTATCTTACATATACAATCTACAATCATATGTAGATTATCTTATCCAAAGAAATATATGTGTAAATATATCTACTCTTTCTATAATACTGAGAATCCTCCTATAATATACAAGATACAATATGATGCATGGTCCCATGTACAAGGAACCCACTCAAATGAATGATGAGGTCTATTTATTTTTGAGGGTTGGTAGTTAACAATAACTACCATATTTGATACCTCACCTCTAACTAGATGATAACTAACCTACATTCATACTTAACACATGATTACATGCATTACATCGTATAACTTTATTTACATTACAAAACTTTGGACTATCAAATTTATTACATCACAACTTATGATGTCAAAACCAATGATACAAAATTACATTGTGCACATTTGACTTCTAATGCACTTTATTTGACTTTTCTATTTCTTCAGTTGAGGCACATCAAGACTAGTTTCTACACCTAATAGATTCAAACTTGTTTATTCCCTGTTTGCATGATGCTAGTTACAACATTTGGATAGGCCTATGGCTATTATTATATTTCTCAACATTCCTTTGGTTTAGGAGAAGTCCAAAAATCCTTCACTTGATAGAACACTTACTAACCCTACTCAAAAATAAGTTTTTTTAAGAAGTATGGTGATACTTTCATCATTTGCACATAAACACTTTCTAAAGAAGATTAAGAGAATTTAGTTATTGGGTTTTAAGGTGGTTCAAAAGATGCTAACTTATTTTGTAGGCTTTTGATATCTTAAGGAGATAACTAAGATATTTGGGTATGATAAATTACTTCTTGAAACTACATAGGAAAAGGATTTCAAAATCTCACATATTGCATATGTGGTCATACACTTGGCATGCTAATATTTTTTATCATCTCAAGAGTGTAATTTTGATTGTGATTCTCAAAGGCATATGATGAGGCATTTTCATATTCTTTTAAACTATAATGAGAAACTCAATAAAAGGAGGGTTATCAGGGTGATGATTTAAAATTTCAAGCCTTTGGGTGTGGTGATGTGACTATTGGCTCCTTCAATTTTGAAGTTCTTCATATAATGAAATTTAGACCTAATATTATTTCCATTTATCACATCACTCACACTAACAAGAAAGTAGAGTTTTGGCTAAATTGATGGTTGTAAAATATATTGATGATGATTCCAAGATAGTTGCCTCTATGATGAGTTAGACTACATTAATAAGCTTGGGGAGGGTTTCCTCTTTCAATAAAAAAAGGTTTGTTACTATGTTGGTTGAGGTCAATGTTACTAATGAGATACGATATCAACTACTAGAAGATCCCAATAGTAGATCCTTTAGGCACATGAATCATATTTACATGGTTGATGTACTTTGATCAACTAACCCACCCAATAGAATATTTGAGGATCATTTTTTGGGAAGCATCACAAGGAATCCCTTCCTAAGGACAATGATTGACATGTTGTTTAGACTTTATAAATTATCCATAATGATATTTATGATATTATAATAGATCAATTATCCTTTGGAAAAGAAATATTTTCTCAATTTTACTGATGATTTTTTTAATTTCATTAGATATACACTATTAAATTCAAATACCATATCTTGGAATAGTTCAATGAATTTAAGGTATTAGAAGAAAATTAATGGGAAATGATCAAATTATTTAGGAGAAATTATGGTGGGGAGTTAAATGATAAAGTTATTAATAATTTCTTTCTTCATAATCCATTTCTTAACAATGAACCATTCACCACTAACCTTAGCAAACTGGGCTAGCAAAATGTAAGAATAGACTCATGGAAATGGCTTATTTTATGATGCATGCAAAAAATATAGATCTCAAATTTGAGTGTGAGGCAATATATTGTGCAATATTTTTTATCAATGAGATATTAACTAGTGGAATCAAAGGGATGACACTTTATGAGAGATGGATAGGATAGATACCTTTAGTTTCAAATAGAAATATATTTAAAATAATTGCATGTACACATATTTTTATTGAAGAGCATAACAAAATTTAAATATTCACACATGTATTTGTGTAGGGTGTGTTGGCTCGGCTTTCATGCACACCCTATGGAGAGTAAACTAAAAACACAAGTAACATTTAATGGGAATAAATTCCCTCTCACTTTAGGATCTTGTTGGATATCCAAGGTGTGAGTTACAGAGTCGGGTCGAATGCTATCACTCTTTTCCACTTCTAGAATAGTTTCAAGTTGATTGTATTTTACCTTACAATGGGTTCAACCTTCATTCGTTGGTGTTTGGTGGTAGAATGTGTTGTTCATGATCAGATTTGCAAATTTTTTGATCTAGATCTTTGAATTTTAGCAGATTAAAAGAATAAATAATTTTAAGAAATATAAAAATGAGAACCTTTCAGAAATAAAATAGAGAGGGTAAGGTAGGGTAGAAAAGAGAGGGTGAAATTCTACAATTTTAATTGTTAATCATTCTTTCAACTCAACATACTGTTATGTTCTCCAATCGTAACCAATAGAATAATAAACTGTCCAACTTTCTAAGATCAATTTATTATCTAGAAAGGGGTGAAACAAGTTAATAGAACAGACCAATCTATTTAAATCATAATTTTCTTTGTAACTAACAGGATACATCTATGGATAGCAAATGCTCATGCACACAAACCAGAGCTATCAGTTCCAAATCCTTAAACTATAGATTTAAATACTCTCAAGATAGTTTAATCATTCTAAAGATTCAATCTTGCTGGGATGATTTTACCAGTAGCATAGCACACGTAGAAAAACTAGAGCCAGTAGAAAAATAACTAAATTTTAGAATGAGTAAACCTCAATGAAGCTCTCCACATAACATCAACAACATGCCAAAATCAATCAAACTCATAATAATTATTATCACATACATTTCAATGAAAACAAGAATAAGGAAGGAAAGCACCATCAAAACTTAAGAAGCGGATTAAGCACCTGGCTACGCCACTTCAGAGTAACAACGCCGCAAAAGATCCCATGTCAACAACAGATAAATTTTCTAGAAAAGCAATTTTATAGAAAACACTTCTATTATAAATTCTTGCATCCTTCCTTTTACATTCAATGGGAGTATTTATAGACTTAGGACATGCCCTGATATTTTTAGAAAATATCTTCTCCCAAGGAATTAAAAATAATTAAAAAAAAACCACCCCGAAGCTTTACAATATAAGGCATTTTTTTAAAAGAGTTCTGATCAACCCCAATCACTCCAAAAATCTGCTTGGAGATCTTGCCATAACTGGAGAAGGTAAGATCTGATTTTATCTTCATCAAAACATAATTGCATGCAAAGGTATTCAATTTTGGGCCACTTGTAGGTGTATTTCATTAAATGAGCACTCCCTCGGCTATGCCTAATAAAGTCTTTGTTTACGGCGGACCTTGGAGAATTTGGGTGGATCATCAATTTTATGCATCTTCTATCTCTGCACAAATGCATTTGCTTGGTTCATGGCAAAATTCCAAGCCCGCCATAACTTCCGTCATTAAATGCGTTCGCTAGCAAATTCCTACAAAAATTTAAAAAGGGCCAAAGTTAGAACATAGAAAAATAATTAATTCAATTAATCTAATTTTCCTAAGGTTCAAGCTTTAATTTTTAGTTTTAAATTTTATTATTTTTCCAAAGTTTACCGCAAAATACCTTTTAGGGCTGAGATTTTAATTAATTTTTTATTATTATTTTAATTCCTAGGGTTTGACATTTTTATATCATTTATTTTTCTATCTCCCTGAGAAAGTCGTGAAATCACGATATTTTTCATTTTGGAAGGCAAAGGAAAAATAAAGGATGTTTTCACCCCAAAGAAAGGGCAAAAATCATTTTTGCCCTTCCTTTGGGTGAAAATACAATTAAGATCATTTTCACCCAAGAGGAAGCAAAAGAAATGATTAGCGCTCAGTTTGGAGTGAAGGAAGAAATTTACCGACAAAAGAAAAGGACAAGTTAAGTATTTTTACCCAAAATTACGCATTCAAGGTGATTTCACCCTTTGTTGGGGTGAATTACTATTTTAACTAATTTTGGGGTGAAAATAATGGATGGGAGTTGGTCAAAGTCAAAGTCACCCTAGAGGGGAGGGCGAAAATCACTTTCGCCCTTCTTCAGGGTGAGTTTCTAAATGAAAGACGTTAAGGAGCAAAAATCAAACATGGATGTGCTTTTTTAAATTCAAAGTCAAATTCACCTCAAGTGAGGGGAAAAAATCACTTTTGCCCTTCTTGAGGGAAAAACATAGTTGAGGATGTTTTCAGAAACTTTCTTAGCCTTTTTCTATTTGTTGGGCACTTTGTAAAATTTCCAAAAAATCAAACATGGATTCCAATGACCCCGCACTTTGTATTTTGGCACTTTAAAGGTTTGTGAAGGATCCTCCATTCTCAAAAATGATTTTCAAATTCTGGAAAATGAATTTAAATTGCTCGGAAGTTGTCACACGGTATGAAATTTAGGGTGAAAATTGAAAGTGCTCATAATTGAACGAAAATTTTTAAGAATCCAAATGGGCCAAATGGGTATCCGAATATGTAGAAATAAATTGAAAATTCACTTCATATCAGAATATATTGCATTAATAAGTTCGCTAGCTAGAAATAGAAACTGCTATTTCTAGAAGGTGAATCACATCTGAAACCCTGAAAATCTGGTACCATTGGAAAGGTGAGCTCGAGATATTTCACCCAAAATTTGAATTACCTCAAACGGATTCCTATGGCAGAAGATATAGCATTTCCAAGATTGAAGTAAACATTAGGGCAAAATGAAAAATTCAAAGAACCTTAGAAATTAAATTTAATACCTCAAACCTTAGGATAACTATTGAAAATCAAAATTTTTGAAACACTTAACCAGAAATAATACCATTGAAGCATAAATGTTTAGAGGAAATTAATTTAAATCAATGCTCTTATGCAAACAATTTTGGCGCTTTGATGTAGGCAAAATTTAAGGACTTGATGCAAACAAAACTTGGATTAAAAACTAGAAAACTTCAAGAGGGTCCCCTCAAAAATAAAAATTAATCATTTTCATAGGCTCAAACAATTTTATTTTCAGTAGGGGTGTGTTGCTTCTCAACAAATGGCGACGTCTATGGGGAAATAGTAGCACTATTTAGAACCCATAACTCTAGTTTTAAAATAATTTAAACCATGTATCCTACCTTGCCACAAATATTTTCAAAATATTTTAATTATTATCTGCTAGTCCATTGAAATTTCCCAGGGACATACTAGGTTGAATCACTCAAGGAAAACTCTGGTGTGTGATTGTAGTGCATAAATTCTTCCTCTTAAGATGACCATGGCTTAGAATTCTTACTTAGGATTAACCAGATTGTTTGGGATGCACAAGTTTATTTGAGTAGAGCTCTATTGCTAGTTTAGCCTTTTATAGCCCCGATAGAGTTACTCTTAACTTTATTTTTAAGACCTTGGTTCACAACCATGGAGCATCTATAGCCCTGGTGAACATGTCTAAGATTTCTCTTTCAGGAATCTCGGCTATCTCCCTTTTATTATGGAACCTTTTTTTTTTGGAACTCTTTTCTTTTTTTGATAAAGACTAGATAGTCGAGAAGCCTTACTGAAGGTTCGAAAGTTGCATTTGCCTTGATATTTCATTAACCAAACAATCGATCAACTAACCATTTCAGTTTTCAGACACCAATAGCCTCTTAAGAGTTATTAAAATGATCTTTGTGAATCAGATTTTTCCTCTCATGACCAACTTTTCTTGGATTCCCTAGGAGTTCTCCAGCTAAACAACATAATAACTCTTTTATGATTAAAATAATTGTGGTGGGCAAGGTACAAAATTTAAACTATCTCTCTACTATCATTCTAGATAGCAAACATTACCACTCTCTCCCTACTTAGAACATCCCTTTATCAAATCACCCTTCTTTGATTCCTGAAACCGAGAGAAAGACCCAAAAGAAGAAAGAAAAGGAAAACAAAGAAAACCAGGAGAAACTAACTTAATGCTGAAAAACAAACTAAACAAAAGCACCGACTCACTTTATTTCTACCTTAATATATACATATGTACAAAGGCCCCTTCAATCACTCAAATGATGCAGTAGATGGAAAAGCAGAGAAATAATGCTTTAAAAATTGACCATTTATAGGTAAATTTAGAAAAATACCTTCCAGGTCCTATAGACGAAATGCACCCCAGCTTATGCTTCCCAAAATTTTTGCTACCCGAGAAAGACTTGGTGTGTTTACCTTTCTTTTCGTGGACCTTGTCCCACAGAAACACCAAGTCTGCAAGTCCTTCACCCTGCAAATTAGTCAAATCATATAATAACATGAATGGTGAAGTTTTCAACACCTGCTTATGTCTTATTCTATCAGCCCACAGTGCATACAGTTTTTTTGCCTCCTTTAAAATCAAGGCATTAACATGTCTCTGTTTCTGCCTAAAGGGTTTACAGAATTATTTCAAAGGGATGGAATGTGTAAAAACCCTAGGATCAAATACCTTAAGGCCTTTATAGGACCAAATCATCACATCTTCAGACTTATGTAACAACTTAGAGAGATCATATTTTATTTGTGGGTCACAATTCTTAATAACTTGAACATTTTGTGGTTGCTCTACTGCTCCAATGTTCAAAGTTTCAGTTTCTATTCCACTAATGGAATTTCCAGAATTTGCTCTTGTTCCTGAGCCTTGCTTAGACTTAACCCCATCAATGTGCAATATCCAAATGACATCGTTGTGATTGGTTGGAGATGTAACTGGTCTCACCTTCTCAGTTGTTAAATTATAAACCCCAATATTTACATCAACACAGTTTACAACCCCATTTTTGACATTATGTTCAGTGACCATGTGTTCATATCTGGGCTCTCTTTCTATTCTGAGTTGGTTGGCCACATTCACATTCACTATTTCCTTTTCTTGAAGTTTAACAGAGAGTTCAGAGTAAGTCTTAATTTCCTTCATATCCTCAATGATGTTATACTCCTTCCCAAGTACTCCACTAGTTTGATCCTGAGTCTTACTTTCATTACCCTTTGGTGGGGGAGGATCATTATTAGGAGTAGGTTATGGATTCTCGCATCTCAAATTATAATTGTCCCTTTGGAACTGTTGAAAATCTTGTACTCCATCGATAGGCACTTCCACAACATTTTTTGACTCATCCGAGAAGGTGAATGAATCTAGAACCATAGTAGCACTAGGTCTAGATGAACTAGGACCATCAATGTTTCTTTGATTCTCAAAAAAATTCAACTCACCAGAAAAATATTCGAAAGTGTTGGAAAACTCCAAATAATCTAATTCCCCATGTTGAGTTGTTCCATGAATCCTACACCAGTTGGGTAATGCTAGGTCACATATATTCACTTCAAGTCCCTTGCCTTTGTTGTAATCCTTATTAGCTTCATACGAAGGTCTGGGGAGTCTGTTCGGTTGGTAAGGCAATTTGTTTAAATTTTCTCCTCTAGAGACTTGACTCTTAAAACTCAGGAAGTCATTTGCCAGGTTTTGGACCATCTTAGATACATCTTCCACCTTGGCCTTGTCAGAATATTTCTCTACATTTTGCATGTGCTGAGTGTGTGTCACAGTTAATGGAGTTTCCTCTGGTGGAGCGTGACACATTGGCATTAACACCTGATGTGGAATGGGATTCAAAATAGGCATGTTCTGCGTAACATAGGATATCAAAGGACTGCTCAAAAGTTGAGGTCCTAACTATCTTTCAAGAATTAGAGCTTCCTTATAAGCTCTTGCCAGGGTTGTGATATTGGTGTCTCTCTTGAGGAAAATAGAGGTCATTGGATCCAAGGCATTCTTATAAATTTCTAAGGCCAAATTTGCACTTGGGATGTAATGACCAGTCATCCTACCATAAGCCTTTTGGAATCTCACATTGAAAGACCTGACAGTTTCACTAGACTCTCTCTTAATGCTGGAAAATTGCTGGTACAACACATTGGGATCAATCACTTGATCGAATTGAGAAATGAAAGTAGTTTCTAATTCATCCCAACTGGTGATAGAGTCATTGGTAAGATTCAAAAACCAGTCATACATAGCTTCTTGCAGAGTAAATGAGAATAACCTACAAGCAACATCTTCATGAAGGACATTTAACAATTTAAGAGCATTTTTTAAGGTAACCATGTGCTCTTCAGCTATCCTAGCACCATCATGTTTGTAGGTTGGAAGATATTTCTCATGATTCCTAGGTAAATCATGGGTTGCACCAAGAATATTCAAGGCAGTGGAGCCCAACCAATTGGCCATGATTGTTGGATTAATGACCCACAAAAGATAAAACACAGGGTAAAATTGTATTTCTCACTTAAACACACCTTGTTAAACATCGAACGAAATTTCACCCTCCTTCTAGCACCAATTTATGTTGATTTGAGTTTTGCTATTTAGGAAATACTCAAACAAACATGATTTGAAAGCTAATGAGGAGGGAAAGAAACCACCAGTTAAAGATAAATTTGCACAAACCTCAAAGATAAAGCACAACACTTTAAATACGACATACAAATTTCTCAATTCAAACACACCAGGAACGTAAGTTTGCCCTCCTAGCACCAAAATATGTTGCTCGATTTTCATGCACACCCTATGAAGAGTAAACAAAAAATACAAGTAACATTTAATGAGAATAAATTCCCTCTCACTTTAGGATCTTGCTAGATATCCAAGGTGTGAGTTACAGATTCGAGTCGAATGTTATCACTCTTTTCCACTTTTAGAATAGTTTCAAGTTGATTGTATTTTACCTTACAATAGGTTCAACCTTCATTCGCTGGTGTTTGATGGTAGAATGTGTTGTTCATGATCAGATTTTTAATTTGTTTGATCTAGCTCTTTGAATTTTAGCATATTAAAAGAATAAAGAATTTTAAGAAATATAAAAATGAGAACCTTTCAGAAATAAAAATAGAGAGGGTAAGGTAGGGCAAAAAAGAAGGGTGAAATCCTACAATTTTAATTGTTAATGATTCTTTCAACTTAGCATACTGTTATGTTCTCCAATCGTAACCAATAGAATAATAAATTGTCCAACTTTCTAAGATCAATTTATTATCTAGCAAGGGGTGAAACAAGTTAATAAAATAGACCAATCTATTTAAATCATAATTTTCTTTGTAACTAACAAGATACATCTATAGATAGCAAATGCTCATGCACACAAACCAGAGCTATCAGTTCCAAATCCTTAAACTATAGATTTAAATACTCTCAGGATAGTTTAATCATTCTAAAGATTCAATCTTGCTAGAATGATTTTGCCAGTAGCATAGCACACGCAGCAAAACCAAAGCCAGTAGAAAAAGAACTAAATTTTAGAATGAGTAAACCTCAATGAAGCTCTCCACATCAACAACATGCCAAAATCAATTAAACTCATAACGATTATTATCACATACATTTCAATGAAAACAAGAATAAGGAAGGAAAGCACCATCAAAACTTAAGAAGCGGATTAAGCACCTAGCTACGCCACTTCAGAGTAACAACGCCACAAAATATCCCATGTCAACAACAAACGAATTTTCCAAAAAAGCAATTTTATAGAAAACACTTCTATTATAAATTCTTGCATCCTTCCTTTTACATTCAATGGGAGTATTTATAGACTCGGGACATGCCCTGATATTTTTAGAAAATATCTTCTCCTAGGGAATTAAAAATAATTAAAAAAAAACCACCATCGAAGCTTTACAATATAAGGCATTTTTAAATAGAGTTCTGATCAACCCCAATCACTCTAAAAATCTTCTTGGGGATCTTACCATAAATGGAGAAGATAAGATCTGATTTTATCTTCATAAAAAAATAATTGCGTGTAACTATTTTCAATTTTGGGCCACTTGTAGATGCATTTCATTAATTCTCTGTCAGCAAAATCTGGGTGCATCATCAATTTTATGCATCTCCTATCTCTGCACAACCATCTTTGCTTAGTTCATGGTGAAATTCCAAGCCCGCCATCACTTCTATCATTAAATGCATTCATTAGCAAATTCCTACAAAAATTTAAAAAGGGCAAAAGTTAGAACATTAGAAAAATAATTAATTTAATTAATTTAATTTTCCTAAGGTTCAAACTTTAATTTTTAGTTTTAAATTTTATTATTTTTCCAAAGTTTGTCATCAAATGCCTTTCTAGGGCTGAGATTTTAATTAATTTTTTATTATTATTTTAATTCCTAGGGTTTGACATTTTTATATCATTTATTTTTATATCTCCTTGAGAAAGTCGCAAAATCATAATATTTTTCATTTTGAGGGTGGGCGAAAAAAAAAAAAAAACACAACGATGGAAATAAATGGCAAAAGAAAGGATGCTTTTCACCCCAAAGAAAGGGCAAAAATCATTTTCGCCCTTCCTTTGGGTGAAAATACAATGTTAAGATCATTTTCACCCAAGAGGAAGCAAAATAAATGATTAGTGCTCAATTCAGAGTGAAGGAAGAAATTTACCGACAAAAGAAAAGGACAAGTTAAGTATTTTTTCTCGAAATTACATATTCAAGGTGATTTCACATTTTTTTGAGGTGAATTACTATTTTAATTGATTTCAGGGTGAAAATAATGGATGGGAGTTGGTCAAAGTCAAAGTCACCCCAGAGAGGAGGGCAAAAATCACTTTCGCCCTTCTTTAGGGTGAATTTCTAAATGAAGACGTTAAGGAACAAAAATCAAGCTAGACATGTGCTTTGTAAAGTCAAATAATTGATCAAAATCTTTTAGGAATCCAAATGGGCCAAATGGGCATCCAAATCTATAGAAAGAACTTGAAAATTCATTTCATAACAGAATATATTGCATTAATAAGTTCGCTGGCTTGAAATAGAAATTGCTATTTATGGAAGGTTAATTATGCCTAACACCTTAAATATATGGTACCATTGGAAAGGTGAGCTTGAGATATTTCACCCAAAATTTGAATCACCTCAAACGGATTCCTATGGCAGAAGATATAGCATTTCCAAGATTGAAGTAAACATTAGGGCAAAATGAAAAAATTCAAAGAACCTTAGAAATTAAATTTAATACCTCAAACCTTAGGATAACTATTGAAAATCAAAAATTTTGAAACACTTAACCATAAATAATACCATTGAAGCATAAATGTTCAGAAGAAATTAATTTAAATCAATGCTCTTATGCAAACAATTTTGGCACTTTGATGCAAGAAAAATTTAAGGACTTGATGCAAACAAAACTTGGATTAAAAACTAGAAAACTTCAAGAGGGTCCCCTCGAAAATAAAAATTAATTATTTTCACAGGCTCAAACAATTTTATTTTTAGTAGGGGTGTGTTGCTTCTCAATAGGGTGTAGTTATTATTTCAAGCTATGTTGACTCTATGGTATTGCTACTTAAGATATCATCACCAAATGAGATGCTACCATTGATGGTTTTCCTTCTTCTAGGTATCCTATTCCTCTCCTATATCTTCTTGTTGACTCTTCTCTTGCTTGTTTGGATCCTATTAATAGTTTTTGTATACCTCTTATTATTAAATAATCTTTCAATTAGTTGATTACTCTAGATGTTGTTATTGATCCTCCATCTCCTAGATCTTTGATTGAGTTCTTTTTCGTCCTCCTCATAGCATTTTAGTTATGTTATATTTTTAGATTTTTCTAATGCAAAAATACCTCTACTACTAAATATTTATTTCTATTAATAAATTTATGATCTTAAAAAAAAATCTCTTTAAGGCTTTTTCTATGACCAAATGGGCTAGGACTCTCCTTAAGGATGTATGACCCATATTGTAGAAGAAGTTTCATAGAAATCTCCCCACCTTGTGATTTACTCATCAAGGTAAATATTAATGGAGACCCTACCACCAATACTTATGTAGATGGATTTTGAGAGTACAAGGTATCTATATGAGTTTAGTATGATTATCTCATAAATATTTTGACTTGGAAGTTGTATTTTTTGCCAAGGAAAATATTTTTATTGCAACTTAATTAACAAGACCAATTTTGATATTATTTGTCAAATCGAGAAGCATTGCTAAGGGCTTTTCTTATAAGGGAACAATTGAATACATATATTTTTTTCACCCATGTGGCTTACACTGACTTCATTCACTAACATTTTTCATTGTTGCTTCATCACATGGGGAAGTTCATCAAATGGGCATTGAGTGTTTTTCTACATGGAAACCTTTAGGAGGATAAAAATATTAATATATGGTGAGTTCTTATATTTATGTACGATGGACCCATATGACTAGTTTATAGCTCAAAATATTCTTGTATAGGCTTGTATAGGCTCTTCATGAATGGTATAAAAAACCTCATACTTCATTTCTCATTTGTGGCTTTCATTGGTGCAAGATTAAGCATTATGTTTATGTTAAGCATCATGATGTATAAATTCTTATTATTGTGCTTCAAGATGCCATTTATATTATCATCAAGGTTTTGCAAAATATGAATCCTATGGCTTCAATAATCCTTTAATATGGTATAATTGATTCTATTTCACTACTTTATGGAATTTTAGATGGTTAGGTTTTCTTCAAGGATTTGTCTCTCAATCACAATATGCCTTGAATCTACTATAATATTTTGGTATGGAGGATTCTAAATGAGCTCCTAGCCTCTTCTCATCAATAACAAAGCATAAGGATAATTGTCACACTTCTTTGATTGACTCTACTATTTATCGATCCTAGATAGAGAGTCTTTTCTATCTCATTCACACTCAAGTAGACATATCCTTCATTATTAGTTTTTAGTTACATGCAAGTGGTCACAAAAGTCATTAAAATTAAGACTCAAATTATTCATTATATTAAGGGTACAATTCATAAGTAATTTTGATATATTGTAGGTGCTCTTATTGTTTTGCATGTAGATGTGGATTAGCCTAGTAATCTTGTTGGTTGGAATTCCACTTTATGTTGCTTTTTATATATTAGCTCTAGACTAGTTTCTTAGGTGTCAAAGAAACAACATACCATATATCTATTTTATATAGAAGTACAATACTGTAATAAGGTCCTTTCTCAGAAACATATTGACACAATCAAACTGGTCCTTGAGAAGTTATGCCTTCCTTGAAAATATCCCAATACTTTATTTTATGACAATCAAGTTACTGTTCATTTGGTTTAAAACTATTGAAACATCATTATACCAAGCATGTCAGTGTGTGTATGCTCTATATTTGTTCGATTCATTTTTTATTGTAGTTGTGCCAATGTATTTACCTTCTACAAATGAGCTTGTAGATACAGTCAACAAAGTGATGCCTCATGTTGCTTTCACTAATATATTGAGGGATTTGACTTTGTGTACTAGAGTTTCCCTTAGGATGTTCTCCAAAATTCTCTGTATTTTGCTCCCATCCAACTTAATGGATATGTTTAGATGTGGAGTCATTCATTTTATACCATAATTTATATTTTATGTTGTTATTATTTGACCTCTAGGACCACATTCACCATAATCGTCGTATTGTATTTTGATCCAACAACGTCTAGCTACTAGAATTTATGAGACTGTATCATAAGTAGCATTATACATAGCTTACATATATTTTTATTCATAAGCTAGAAAATACTTATTTATTTGTGATAGATGTTATTGGTATCTAATAGTACCTAATAACATATTTCAATTTCTTGTTATATAAGTGTTATTTTATATTTTTGTTCAAAAAATATGTAATGCATTGATTCCATTAGTTTTCATTTCTATTTGGGAACTCTTCAAACTTAACCAAAAGTTTATAGGGTGTGTTAGGAAGTTCTCATAGGATCCTACAACCATTTAGGGTTGCATTATTCTTTTAGTTTCTACATGCATTGTCATTTGAGTAATTAAATATCTTTTTTATTTACTCCAAAGTAATATTTTGTTGAAAACCATTTTACATAGTATAAATGTGGGTGATTTTTGTTGTGTAAGCTATTTTTATTTTTTGTTATGTTTTTTCAAATGTCTTTTTTTATTTGAATGATATAGTTTAGTTTATATACATGTTATGCAAAAAAATAAATGTATGTTGTAATAACATCTGAACAAAAATATTTATACAAGTTTGTAGATATCTTTTGAGAAATATCTTGAACAACATGATTTTTTTTGTTTTATATCCATACTGTTGGAGTTTTGAAATACAAAGAAGATTGTATGTCATCTACTACATTGTGAAATACCAAGGAAAATATCATTATATTTATTTAATCTTGGGGTTAGACCTAAGTGGGAATCTCAACTTAAAGCCATGGAATTCAACCATCATGGCCTTCATGAATCAATACTTACCAGCGTAGAAGGAAATGTCTAAGAACTCATTTTTTCCATGAATGGTGTGAAACTAACCATAAAGGAAGGAAGAAAAAGTTTTGAAAAGAACTTTAAGAAATATCTAAAATATAAATATTTAAAACAATTACAAAAATAAGTCTTTACTCTTAAAAATGGATAATAATTATTTCATAAAGCTATGTGAAGTGAAAGTGGATGCTAAATTATTGAATACATATTTGAAGTAGCTTGAAGTGTACTTTGAAACATGTGGTTGTGAGGATGAAGAGAAAAATAATATATGTTATAATAAAAGTGGTGGTCTATATGATATTACTAGGTGGAGACTCTCAATCAAAAAAATATCCACCTCTCTATTTGAAATTATTTTGAAAAAAATCATTAAAGCCTCTACCTAATTTTTTATAACCAGGAGGGGAGAATGAATTTACATAATCTTAATAGAAAAACTAAAGTTTACAATGAATATACCACTAGGTTTTTAAGATTATAAATCATGATACATAATCCTATAGAATAATATGATTTATTATCTAAATATTTATAGGATTGTAACTAGTTTAAGGAAATACATATTAATAATAGACATTCAGAATGTAAAAGAGGCCTCTATGAAAAAAAATTATTTTGAATTATAAAATGAATACATACAAGGATCTAAGAATATTACGTCATAATAACAAGTTAGAAACCTCTCATTAGACAATAAAGGGTACAAGAAAGGTAATTTTAGAGTAAAAAATATATCGGTCCATATTATAAAATCCTAAAGAAAATCCCACAAACCATTGAGAGTATTAGAACATTAATGGCCATGATAGTAATAATGTTGAAAAATCCATATTTATCTAACTCTAAAAAATAAAAGGGATCAAATAAAGTAAGTCATGATTATCAAGAAGTAAAATATGACTAAGTGGAGCCCATTATAATCTAGATTAGAAGTTTGAATGACACCATGTTAAGTAGGACATCCAACAAATTAGATTCAAAATAGAATGCACAACATTCTAGAAACAAGTATTAAAGTGGAACAAAATTCCATCATCATAATATGTCATTTGAAATAATAGCTTGTAGAAAGAAGATCATCATAATAGACCAATAAGAAGTCAAGAGGACCAATTACCCTGAACACTTATAACAAATTAATGTTAATAAGGGTGAGGAATACCACATAAATAGGATCAATGCCTTGCACCTCTAAGGCTATGACCCCATTTTCAAAAAGTGAACATCCTTAGAGACCAAGAGTAATCATCCTTTAAAAGGAATAAAATTGCAATAAAGAAGAGAAAATAACAACCTAATCCTAAGGATGAAAATTCAATCCTTAGTCAAGAGGGTGAATATGTTGAAATGTGTAATTATGTACTTAGTCCAAGGATAATAATATGATATTATAATATATTGTTGTAATGGACCATATATCCATATTCACCTTGTAATATGATTCATGTATTATATGGTAATACATTAATATATTAATATATTGGTTTGATATTTTCTAGGGTTTATGTTCATGTGTTAGAGAGTATTAATACCTCCACTAGGCCATTATTTTGTACATTGGTCAGAATTATTTCTATATTTTATATCTAAATATAAGATGCCTTTAAATTTAGATTTTTAGTATTCATGTTTGCATGTTTTTCTATTACAAGCCTTTAGGTAATGTGTTGATTCCATTATATTCTATCTATTATTGTGAAATATTAATGGTATTTGAGTAGCTATGAATCTTCATTACTATAGTTTAGAGATTATTATTGTATTTCTTATGTACCTCTTTCATTGGAATATCATTTAAAATTTATTTCTATAAAGAAAAATATTTTCAATCAAATGTTGTCAAAGAATTATTAGAAATCGTTTATTTTTTCATTTTTCTAGTTTGATCATAACAAAAATATTTAATAGGACAATAATTTGGTATACAATTATTTGAAGGTAGTTTTGGATATATAAGGACTATTGTTATATTCTACAAGTTATTTGGGTAAAAATTTGAACATATAAAATTACTCTAGAATTTAAGTCGATAGAGGAATTGACTTTAGGTTCTTTCGAATTGTAAAGATTTGATAAAAGATATATTCATATTTATATTTTAGAGAATGAGCTTAAAGGATAAACTATTGTAAATTTTATGAAAATGTTACTATTTTTCAATTTTGCATAAAAAATCATGGGGCTCCATACATGCTTCAATTCAAGGCTTACTTATAACCTTGATAAATGGAAGGAAGAAGCCTACTTTAATTTCAAGTATGAACTATGCTTGACAATACACTTTCATATGCAGTAAAAATAATTAAAAACTTGGAGAACAAAATATAGTTTGCTCAAAACTAAAATGGTCATTATTATGGTAAATGAAACCATCAATTATTAAACTAATTAACATATAATTTTCTTCCCCATTCAAAACTATATAGAAAGTAACATTACATTCCTTACATGTAGTTCAACAAATAATAGGAATGAGTTTCCTTTTAATATTAATAATTCATACATAATTTTAACATGCTTAGTTGACAATAAATTATTATATTACATGTATCTTTGACTTCTGAATCATTTACAAATATGCATGTATCTCTGCTCCCCTTTATTTGCAAAACTATACAACAATTCCTAAAGGTTATATTATTTGGATAAATAGATTTGCCAATATACAACTACAGTAAGTTATTACTTAACAAAGGTGCATGTTTTACTCTGCACTTAAATTCCTTATAACAATATCGAGGTGTATGCAACTCATAAACTAATTTTATTGGAATAGGTTGGAAGGTAATGATAAGATCATAGCAACACAACACATGTTCTTTATATGATACTACTACAGATAAACTTATAGCAGTTCACTCTCTATAAGTATATGTATCTTGTGGGACTACTCCCAAATAAAGTTACGATATGGCTCAATTTTCCCTGATTGCAATAGCTTCACCCATGGCCAACTTAAGATTGGCGATCTGATTTCATATTTCAAAGAAATAATATGCCTACTTATCTATTCCAAATATGTAGGTTCTTATAAAAAAAATTTACAATCACACGTGAAAAAATATATGCATTTAATCCTACATTTGCACTACAACACACATTCACTTTCAATGAAAACCGGTTCACCCACAAGCAACAACACTCTCCCTAAACCGACATCACCCAACCAATATAAATGTGTGTGTTTGCTAATCCATAAATCAGTACTATGAACCATTGTTGATACTAGATAGTCATACCTCAAAGCATTCAATGTTTCTTATTCTTTGATAGGGAAAGAAATATTATGAAGATAAAAACACAACACTAAATAACAAAATATAAATTAAACTCAAAGAAGATAATATTGCATAATGAAGTATTTTTATTAATGGGGGGAGCCTCAAAACTTCATTGTTACAATAAGAACCTTTGAATTCTTTGATACAAATTTTATAATAGCTAGGGTTCTTCGAAACCCTAGCAAACAATGTTGATGGTGTCTCAAAATGCATCTCTGCTCCTAATAGAAGTGAGTGGGATTTTAGTTATCTAATGTTGGGCCACTCTAACTTAAGTAGATGCACAACGCTAATGGAACACTTCTAGATCTACACATAATAAAATAGCAAATGGGTTAGTAGCAACTATGAGGGCTCCACAATGTGAGGCCCTCTATAATCAATACAAAAACCCTAGTTATATGATGTAAATAACATGAATAGAAACTAAAAATATATGGAATAAAATAACAATAAAAATATTTACCTTGCTTATCTACCATTCTCTGATATGATGAAATATATTGTAGTGGATTGGTGTGGTGATGCCCTAGCATCACCCAAGAGCTAGTAGGACTTTAGAACTCTAGTGTAAAACACCTACGGGTACTCGGTATCTATAGGAAATACTCGTGGGTGCTTGGGAATGGTGGAGGATGTCCAGAGGTACTTTGTGGTAGAGGGGAAGCACCCAAAGATGCTCGACGATGATAGAAAGCACCCGAGGACATTCTGTGACTACGGGGAAATTCTATAGAAGAATATCTGGCTAGGTAAGATATACGATGATGAATGTGGGTGATATGGCAAGTTAGGATGGAAGGCGAGAGTATTTAGATACAAGAAGGAAACTCAGGAAAACAATAAATCAAAGAAAACGAGGATGCTTACTAAAAAAACTCAAGATTTAGGGGATTCAAGGGATTCATAAGATTCAGGTTTTGAGCCATCAAAGTAGCTCCTATTAATAATCCAACCTAGGGCATGCTATATTTTCAATGACACTAATCGTGTGGCTGATATAAAACCATATTAGAGGGTGGATATTAAATCTAGGGTGTGGTATGGATTAATATGGCTGGATGGATAGGATTAAGTGAAATTAGATGGTTGGGATTAATTCACTTATATAAATATATATTTATTAAATATATATATAATATAATATATAAAATATTAATATTTAAATATATATAAAATAAATATATAAATATATATGAATAATGGGTGGAAATGGCAAGAAAATTAGGATGGACGATAAGTGGCTAGGTTTTGTGTCTACATATAGCCCTTTTTGTACTACGTTGTGTGAAACACAATGCAGTGCAAAAACACAAGACACCTATTTGGGTGAGGTGCAGAAGCAACTTTCTTTTGATATGTAAAATATGATATTGGAGATAAAAGAATGAAATAATTTGAATTTTGCGTACCTTACCCCCTCAATTGGAAAATGAGTTTGTGTATGAATCTCACGAGCCAATTGAAAAATTTGTGCAAATTAATGGTAGACGATATGAATGATGTAAATGTGATACCATTTTTTCCCCAATGGTAGGAAGGGGATTGGTGAAAAATGTGGCATGATGTGTCATTTTTACTACCAAAGATGAAGGGTTTTGTGAAAAATGTGTCTATTTTTACTCTAATAGATGAAGGGTTTTGTGAAAAATGTGATGAAAAATGTGTCTGTTTTTACCCAAATAGATGAAGGGAATTTTGCCAAGTGTAGATGCCATGATCATGTAAGATGTATCTTGTTGTGGTAAATTCAAAACCAAATGTGGTTACCCAAAATTTGGGGTGATTCAATTCTGCTGAAGAATGTGCCATTCGACATCATTGATATGCAAGGATGAATATCCATGAAAAAATATATAAATAATTAACTTCAGAGGGCCAACTAGTGACTGTCAGATAATTCCTATGATCAAAACCAATAACCCTAGTTAAGCCCAGTTGCCATGATGAATTTCAATAAATTTTGAAATGATGAAATTTTATTTTGTCCATGTTTTAAGCCCCATGAACTAGGCCATCAATAACAACTTTTGTGCAAAATTTTCTTGGCAAGGTTTCATGTCAAAGTGTGAAGTACCAAATATAATTGTGATTTCAAATAAATAAATATGGAATGATTAAAATGACCAAGTGTCCTTATGATAGGTTACTAATATTACCGAGTTGCATGGATGCCAATCGCTGCAATCGCTAAGTATATAGAAAAACCCACTAGATACTAGGTTCACTTGAATGTTGTTTGAACTTGGAAAATATGCAAATGATGTTGTTGAAAGATGTTTATGGTGTGAAAATTAAGGGTTGATGATTATCATGATGATTGTGGTTGTTTTGTGAATATTTGGACCATTTTGGAGTGTTTTTGTAACTTGTTAGGTGAATTTACAATTTGTAGTCATAAACAAAATTTATTCATCCAAATCAATTGGAATATTCACAAAACATGATAAAATAATGAAATATATGTATGAATGCAATATGGATTTATTTTGTGGGGATAAACCACTATTTTGTAAAACTTTGTTCTTTTGTCAAAATTGAGGCCATATGGCAGTTGGCATGTTAAGCCCATGCAAATGCCCACTAATGCTTTAGCGCTTCTACAAATGCCTTGGTGTGTTTTAGTATACTAGGAAATGCCCATGGGCATTTGAAGGTGCCTGAAGTAGCTATAAATAGCTTGCTAGGAAAAAATAAAGCTCATTTGTGCATTTTTGAGTTAGAGAAGCTGCATTTGGGAGAGTTGAGTGGAGTAAGGTGAAGTGAGGTGAAGTGGCTTATGTGCGAAAGCTATGGTGGTGGAAGGAGTGAATGTAGAGGCAAAGGCTAAGGTTGGAGTATGATTTTTTGAGGTAAATATCTTCTTTTTGTGCAAAAATATTTTTTTTTGCATGTGTAAATGATAAATGTTTTGTGTTGTGTTGCAGCTTAGGATTTTGGAGGCTCGGCATCGATTCTCACCTTTCATTATTGGAATGAGAAAGGTAGTATCGAAGGAGGATTGGGAGTTGCTAAATGTGGTTGGGGTAGTGTAGTTAGCTCGAGTTGATGTGGTAAGGGTAGATGAGGGGCACCTCTCTGCATTGGTAGAGAGGTGTAATCTAGATAGGGGGCCTTTTCAGCTCCTCATAGGAGAGGTGACCCTGACCTTGGAGGATGTATATCGCATACTCAAGGTTCTAGTGGAGGGGAGAACATTGAGGTTGCACACGATCAGGGTGTATATATGAAGAAGATGTTTGGTTATGGCCGACAGAGTGTGAGGGTGGAGAGTGGGGGTATACCTTACTTGTCCATGTATGTGGAAAAGAAGTTGGATGCCCTTCACACCTTGGTCATGTTTGTGTTGGCCAACATTGTGGCCTCGAACATCACTAGGTGTAGGTTCCCTTGGAACCTGATAGGGTTAGTGAATGATATGCTCACTATGCAATAGGTGTATGCATGGTCTCCTACCTTATTAGTGCAGGTGTATCAAGATATTTATGAGGTGAGGCAGCAAGGGATGAAAGGATTAGGTTATATCTTGCTATTGTAGTGTTGGATATGGGAGCACTTTAGCATGGCTCAACCAAAGGGTTTACTATTTGTAGGTTTGGGTAGGGAGTAGTCCTACATAAGGATATGGATGATGGCTGAGGAGGTATAGCTGAGTCATCTTGTGTAGATAATCCAGTGGTATCATGATTTGTGGAGTGGACTAACATCCACCCAAGTGATATGGAGTCCATGGTGGTGTAGCAGATGGACTAGATATGGAGAGCATCTACGATGGGT
Source organism: Wollemia nobilis (assembly GCA_028583015.1). Taxonomy (NCBI): domain Eukaryota; kingdom Viridiplantae; phylum Streptophyta; class Pinopsida; order Araucariales; family Araucariaceae; genus Wollemia; species Wollemia nobilis. Next base: position 517,594 of record JAQPPZ010003282.1, read on the forward strand.
ACGATAGGCTATGTGGGTGGTTTAGAGATATGAAAGTGAGATTGAGTATTTTCAATTCTCATAAGTACTCTGATAATTTAACTTGCGATAGCAGATTTTATAGGAGTCGATGCTTTATAGGAGGTATCAAGAGGATATAGGGCTACCATGTGTAGATCCATGTAGGATGACCTATGATGATGATGAGAAGATAGATCTTTTGAATGTGGAAGATGTAGGGACTACCATGGAGTATGATGCTTGGTTTTCTACATAGCCACCATGGGCACTAACTCTAGTAGTAGCTAGTGGAGATGGGGATGAGGCTAGGGATGAGGGGATCCATGAGGCCCCCAAGTGGTAGTGGCATCTTATATCAGATAATTGAAGGAGGAGGACTAAGTGTGTGGCAAGGTAGGATCTTGATAGTGGAGGAGATGGTGGATATGGGGATGATATAGAGGAGGATCTAGATGGACCTCCAAATCGGAGCGAGGAATATTGGGTAAGGTTGGAGTAGTAGGTGGAAGAGTGGTATGCGAGGATCACAAGGCTCCAGGTAGAGCTTTTAGAGAGGGAGAATTGATATAATTTTGATATAGCATGTCTTCGATCTCGATATAGGTATATCGAGGCCTTGGAGGATAGATTTATGGAGTATAATATTCCACTTCCTGATCCTCCAACCTCATCTATATCTGAAGCTGCTAGGCATAGCGATTTGAGGCATAGCTCTAGGTATAGGGCTCCTCTTAGGTCACAAGGGTCTTCTTGGAGGATGTAGCTTAGTGGTTTGATGCATATTTTTTATATGAGACTTGGTGCTCTATTGTATGTAGCCTTTTGGTACTCTTTGTACATGTGATATTTATACATATATATACATGGCTTTTATCATTTTATGTTATATGTTTTGTGTGAATGCTTTTTGAGGAATACAAGTTTTATATTGCTGATGAATGCATATGATATGTTATGGATAATTAATGCAAGGGGGAATTTTATGGATGATTAATGAAATTGGTAATATATATGTTCTAATGATCATTCATAGTTTATATTTTGCTTGGCCATTTTCTATCATTGTCATTTAATCAAGGGCACAAAACTTGGTGATATATGGATTGAATGGATCATGAAGTGACATGGATGTTGACTTGGAAGAAGATATGGATGTTGATATGGAAAATTGATTGTTTTGTAGAGACTCAGACATACTAGTGGTATTAAGAAAACTCACTAAAATTACCTAATTCTCTAGGACCAAATGTGTGTGCAGTGAATTCATTTACCAAATCAACAACATGTTAATGACTCGAGGTAATCAAGAACAAGTTTTGGTGCAAGTGATTTTATTAACTCATCTTGACTAAATAGGGTAAATTTTTTTCTGAATGAATCCAAGAAGCTAGCTTGTCCTCATGTGTGGTCAAAGGTCTCTTTAAAAGAGATATGTCACCACACATGATAGTACTCCACTGCCAATAAAGCACCTATAGCTTCGATGGAGGCTAACTCCATAGTCCACAATTTAATTTTTTGATCTCTTGAATTTTAGGGATGACTACCTAACCATATGATTGGAAATGTAGTATGATCCTTATAATCCAATGATCAGTGGTGTGTGATATAAAATATTTAGAGCTTTGGGGAATCATATTCTCAACCTAAGTATGATGAGAATTGTACCCTATCCTTACTACTCCATATTTTATATTTGGAAGCAACTATGATAGTGGTGAAAACCACTATTCTTATGGACTATGTTGCATGATGGGACTAGCAAGGATGACCCTTTTCACTTCAAGTTTCATACCAAGTATGGTGTTATCCCTCTTTGACATAAGATGTTTTTAATATGTGAAATTGTGTTTGGTTCAAGAATTTTTTGGAGTCAATTCCCAAAACTCAATATTTTTTTAGTGAAGATGTGTAATGGTCCTAAAATGAGCATGACATGTATTTGTGGTTTTCTTAATACATTAGGAGTGGTTGAATGACTGAAAACACCTCGAAATTATGGATGTATGAAGGCAAATGATAATTTGACTTGGTGGAATTATGTGGATGAAATAGGTGATGGTTTAAAGGTGACCCTAATTAAGGCAACATGAATTTATTGGACCAATTCAAAACCTTGAACTTAATAAATGATCCCTAATATGAAATGTGAAATGTGGATGGAATGTATGAAATGCAAAATGAAATGTGTGCCAATGTGATGTTTTTGAATGAAATGTATGCAAATGAAGTGCAATGTTTTTTTTGTATTACCCATGTATATATACATATATATGAATAAAATCATGCATAGAATACTCTCAATTATATAAAATTAAGTGGTTCATATTCCTCCTCTACCTCTAGACTAGCAAGCCTATAAGTACCATTACCTACTTTTTGAGTAACAATGTATAAACCCAATCAATTAGCCACGAATTTATCATGAAGATGCGATAATACATTGGTATTTTTTTGGTTCTCTTTAAGGACAAGATCTCTTATTTAGAATTTACTTAGATGAACTTTGGTGTTGTAAGTACGCTTTAGGTGGTCTTGATAAACTTGTAAATGCTCTAAAGCATTGACTTACCTATCATCAAGAAGTGTGATTTGGTCAATATGTGCTTGTCTAGCAGTGTCATCATCTATGAATTCCTACAAATAAATTTGCAAATATGAGATCTCAAGCTCAAGAGGCATGATTGCTTCGGCTCCATAGACCAATGAAAATGGTGTTGCCCCTTTAGATGTTGGGATGATTGTTTGATAAGCCCATAATACCAAGAGAATTTGTATATGTCAATCTCTATAATTTTCTTTGACAAGTTTCTTGAGAATAGCAATTAAGTTATTGTTGGAAGATTTAGCTTGTCCATTTTCTTATGGATAAGAAAGAGTCAAGAAACTATGTTGAATGTTATATTTCTCACAAAATTCTTGAACATCCTTGCTCTTTAAATACTTTCCATTATTGAATATGATTTTTGAGAGGATACTAAAATGAAAAATGATATGGTGAAGATAAACTCCATAATTTTAGGTCCCATCGTACTTGTTAGAGGAATTACCTCAACCCACTTTGTGAAGTATTCAATGGTTATAATGATGAATGTATGTTATCCCAAGAAAGGAGGAAACATTTTGCCAATTATATCTACAACCCATTATGAAAAGTGCCAAAGGCTTTGAATAGGCTATAAATCTTGTGGTGGTAAATGAGTTAAATTAGCATGTTCTTGAAATTTTTTGCAATATTTAACATAAGTGCAGCAATCCCATTCCATTGTGGGCCAATAATAACCCATGCATAAAATACGCTTTGCAATGTCCATTCCACTAAAATGACCACCACAAGTACCATCATGGGCTTCAACTATAGCTCTTTGTACCTCACCAGAATCAAGACAACGAAGGACTCCATCATAACCATGTTTATACAATACGTCCCCCATGAGAATGAAACGAGCTACATTTTACTTGAAAGTGCATTTAGCAGTTTGAGACAAGTCAGATGGGAATATTACAAATTTGATAACGACTACTATTTTTCTTGACCAAGTATCATATGGATATGAATGGATAAAGCAAACATCCTTTTCATCTTTAGAATTAGCACAAAAAATTGTAGATTTAGAGACCATTGAAATTATAAGGGATTGTACCTCTCCAAAGGAGTCTTTTGGAATCAATGATCCAAGGGAGGCCATCACATCTGTAAACCTATTAGTCAAATGTGGTAAACTATTTATTTCATACCAATAAAAATTAGAGAGCAGTTTCATTGCTACTTAATGGTAAAGCTTAATGGTAGGTTCTTTGCATTGGTATTCTCCATTGATTTGCTTAATGACAAGTTGAGAATCACCAAATATACTAATATACTTAATTATCATAACTATAGCTGATTGAAGACCTAAGATTAAGGCTTCATACTCTATATTGTTGTTTGTGCATTGGAATTCAATTTTGAATGATAAGGGGATAGTTACCCCTTGGGGTGTATGAAACACGACTCCATCACCTTGAAATTTCATGCACTTAGAGCCATCAAATAATAGCATGATATAGACATCTTCCTCCAATATAACATCTTCTTGTTCAGTGAAAAAAATATCAAATCATTTGGGAGCTCAATAATCAAAGGATGATCACTACGTAGTGGATCTTCCATAAGTTTATCGGCTATTAGCTAACCTTTAATGGATTTTTTTCTAATGAATTCAAGGTTGAATTTAGTAAGGAGCATTATCCATTTAGTAGTGCATGTGTTTTTGTAAGTGCAATATATCATATAATGCAAAGGATTTTCTCTAGGTATAGCATATGTTGTGTGACTAAGCATGTAATGTCAAAGTTTCTTAGTGGAAAAAACCACTGCTAAGCATAATTTTTCTACATAAGCATATATAGTTTCATATCTTACCAATTTTTGACTAATGTAGTAAAAAAATTGCTCTCAATTTTGTTCGTTCTTTTTTGTAAGCATTGTCCCTAATGTAAATTTTGTTGTTGAGATTTAAAGATAGAAAGGGACCCCCATATATGGAGGATCTAAAATTGGTGAAGAATCTAGGTATTGCTTAATGTCATCAAAGGTCTTTTGACATTCATCTATCCAAGAAAATGGCACCCCTTTTGTAGTAGATGATTGAATGACCTACATTTTTTAGAAAGTTGCACTATGAAATGATGGATCGATTGAATCTTTCCTTCAAAACTACATAATTCCTTTAAATTAGTTGGAGGCATCTCCATGATGGCCTTGGCCTTGTTTGGATCCACATCAATAATTTTTTAGAGATAATTAATCCTAGAAGTTTTGAGGTAACACCAAAGATACATTTCTTGGGGTTCAACCTTACATTATGCTCTAGGAGTCAGTCAAAAACAATTTCCAATACACCAATATGCTCTTGTCAAGTTTTGGATTTACCCAAGAGATCATCCACATAGTCTTGGATAATATTATGCATGTAATCATGGAAAATGTATGTCATGGCACATTGATAAGTGGCACCTACATTTTTAAGGCCAAAGGGTATCACCTTGTAACAAAAAATTCCCCAAGGTGTAGTGAATGTTTTTTTGTGTTGGTCATCAAGATTTATTCAAATTTAGTTGTATCTTGAGAAAATATCCATGAGTGAAATCATTTCATGGAAAATACAGGTGTCAACAAGATTATCAATGTTTAGGAGAGAAAAGTCATCCTTAGGATATGCTTTATTAAGATCTCAAAAATTAGTGGAAATGTGTATTGCCTCGTTAGGTTTATGAATGGGCACCATGTTTTAAAGGCACTTAGGATAGTCGATAGGAACTTTAAAGTTCACGTCTAAGAGTTTTTGAAGCTCTATTTTTATAAAGAGGGCCACAATAGGATGCATTATCCTAAGTTTTTTTATCAACTTAGCATCAGGGTGTAAGGTGATAGGATCAAGACCCAACATATCTTTATAAGACCATAAAAAAATATTCTTCTTCCTATTTAGGAGAGAAATTAATTGCTCTTGTTCATCGAGTGATAAAATTTTACCAACTTTAAAAATTTGGGATTGTCTTTGTTTGAACTAAGGTCTACATAGATAGTATCTTCAATGGACATGTGGGAACCTTCCTTAAGTTCATGAGGTATAGATATCAAATGAATGTTGTCTAGGATATCAAATTTTACTCTTAGGACTTATCCTCATCTATGTCTTCCTAGAAAACCTCGGGATCCAAAGGTGAAGGTGAAGGCGAAGGTGGAGGGGGTGGAGGAATGTAGTTGGCAGAAGCCCTTAACAATTCCTCGAATAAGACAAACTTGAAAAGAATGGAATACAAAAATATGGTCCACATCGATAAGGCTTATGTCAATTAGAATTAGTTTAGCTAGATTGTATGGATTATAGAGTGGGTTAAATAAATTAATAGGATTCATTTTGACTTATGGACCAAGGTGGATAATATAATATGGAATGGATGGAACCTAAGAATCGGTGCTAGGAGCTTGGTTAATCTAGATAAAAATAAGAAACACAAATAAATGCATTTATCTAAATGATATATACATATGCAATGCAAAGAAAGAAAATATTTTTGTTGATTTTTAATATTTTTGATGGTTTGCTTTTTGTAGTGGTGAAGACCACTATTTTGTTGTGTTATATACATATGTTACAAGTTTGGATTATGAAAAAGAATTAATGAAGTGGAGGTGGTGGCTCACTGGTAGGTTCGACTCACTCTTGTGGAAGAAGCAAGAGAAATATGAGCTCATGTATGGAGAACATGTTTAGATAAAACTCATCTTATTTGGTATGGGGAATAATGGGTTTTGATTCTTTCTTCAAATTCATCCAAAATTATCGATATAAGTTTGAATTCTTCATAGATTTCATCATCTGAATTATCAGTATGGAGGGCTTCTTCTCCTTAATTTAAACTAAACCTTTGGAAGGCTTATTCAAGAGAAGAGGTTGTGGAAAGTAAGTGGTAACCTAGACCTGAATGGTCGTACACCTTTTGATATGGAAAATCAATAGGCTGAAGCATTCCCTATTCATGCAATCCTAGGCCATGACCTTGCCAATTGACTATGTGAAAATAGCAAGATGGAAATCTCGATATGTTTGGAATGTTGGCAAGTGTTGGTTCTTTGGGTTCTTCTAGGGGATCTATATTTGATGAAGAATAAATCCCCTTATATACAAAATTTATGCTATTTGGAGCTTAACCCATGTCACATACTACTCCTATGGCTAAAGGTGGGTCACATGGGCAATAGAAATCCTTAGAATTAGGAATGGTGAGTGGTGTGATGGTGATATATTAGACCACATATTCATAAATACCAAGATTAGTGAGGTGGACCTTGACTTGGGATGATGTGGAAGTACCATGTTTGGATGATGGCTCCAGGAATTATGGGGATGAAAGTGTCTCATAATCTATTAACTTGACTTGTAAAACATTATATGAGGGGGATGGATTGGATTGGGAAGGTTTCTAAATGGATGATGATGACATGGAAGGCAAGGATGTGGATTGAATTTGACCACGTGTACATGTAGTCAATGGTGAAAATGATGAGGGTGTGGAAGCTTGAAGGGAATTGGTGATAGGTAGATCCTCAGGAATAGGAGTTTTTGATAAGGAAATTGATGGAGTGGTAGACGGATTGGTTGACAATGATATAAAAAGGTGAGTGGAATGAAGCATGGATTCATAAGGATTTGAAATAAAATTATAATACTTAAACTGATTGAAGTCTACCAGTATACAATGTACTTTTCTGTCATGAACACATTTCAAATATTGACATAGTATTGAAGGGACATATCACATTTCCCTCATCCAAGGTATTCCAAGTAGTACATTGTACACCATGGATCCTTCTAGGATGTGGAACATAGTGTGTAACATTTTTACCCCTACTTCAATGGGCAAAACAATAGTGCCAATTGTGGAACACAAAGCATCATTAAATACTTTTAAGGTGAATGATAACTTGGTGATAGGAGATGGAGTAAATTTAATGTGATGAGGAGTGGACATGGTGATGATATTGATAGAGGATCTGATATCAATTAGAACTCTTTTGAAATGCTTCCTATCAATTAGAGCCATGATATGCAATGGAGGGTCTACTGAATCTGATGATATTGGCTTAATCTCAAAGTCATATAATGTGATGGAAGGCTCTATGCATATATTAATGCTCCCCATAAATTTTTTGAATACATTACAATTTTGAGATTGCAATTCAATGTATTTCAAAATATCCATTAATACCTCACGATGTGGGGGAGATTTTTGAATTAACTCATTAATTGATAATTTGGTAGAAGCCAAATTTAGACTTATGGTTAACCAGCTACTCAAGGAGATGATAGGTCATGGTGTATGATTGATTGGGGAATTTGGTGGATTTGATTGATCAAGAATATGGATTGGTGATGAAGTATTGGGGGAAAATTGGATAGGAGGTGAGTTGGGAGGTTGTGACACACTTGCTTGAGTTTTTTGCCTTAGATTTTTTTGATTGTTTCTTTGACCTATAGTGACCACATTAATGGCCCCTAAAAATCCTTGGTATTTTTGGACATGATTAACTTGATTAGGAGGATTTTTGGTGTTATCTCCTCCTATATTTGGTTGCACCTCCTCATGATGAGGAAGTTGTGTTTGAAAAATACCAAGGTTTTAATTTTGTTGAGCAAGGGGGTTGTCAAGCTTTATTTCCCCCAAGTCAATAAGGTCTTGCACTATGTCCTTAAATGTATGGCAATTGTTAATGTCATGCCCATTTTTCCTATGGTAAGGACAAAATAAATGTTCTTGATAGTGTTTACTACATTTGGCAGGATCATATGATCTGATTTTGGATAAATAAAGTGTGTTTGTGTCATACGACCTTCATAAAAGGGAAGCATATGACTTGGCCAAGGGAGTGTGTTGGAGATTTTTCCAAACAAACTATCATCAGGGATGATTTTCTATAGCTGGTACTATATTTTGCATGGCTTGAGTTGTCGAGGGTATCGCAAATAAGCATTTTTTTGTGGTGGTTGTTGCACTAATTATTATTGATCCATTACCAAATGGCTCATGACTACTTGATTAACATGATTGGGCTGACTAGATGGGGCAGCCTATGTTGATTTAGATCGGCCATAATAGTTTCTTTTATATTGGCCTTTGTTTTGCCATTCCTTTTTCTTAGGCTTAAGTATACCCTCTTGGATTTTTATTTCCTCAATGACACTAGCCTGAGCTAAATCTTCTTCAAATGAATGATAATTTTATAGTTGAAGCATCCAAAAGATGGGTTTTAAACAACTCTTGGTGAATAATTTTAGTATCCCATCCATTGGTAGGGTGAATGGCAACTTGGTAATGACTACCCTCTAACTGTTTTCAATATCATAGATAGACTCATCATCATGTTGTCTTAAAGCATAGACATTAGATAATGAGAATTTATTTCTAACATTTAGGATAAAACACTCAAATAATTAGTCAACCAATTTTTCAAAAGTATAAATACTATGATTGGATAGTTTGTTGTACCACTCTATGACATCTCCTCCTAATTTTTGAGGAAATGTTTAAGCATGAGAGCATTATCATTTTGGATTCTAAAACATGAGTAAACAAATGTTCTCACATGCTCTTTGGTATCCTTAGTTCCCTTGAATTTGTTAAACTTAGGCACCTTGAAATATTTCAGATATGGCAGTGATGGTACTGAAGGATGAATAGGTTGGTTGATCAATTGATGTAAATTTGGCTTCTGGTTTGTCAAACCAGGAGTATATTGTATCAATTGATCTATCTATTTTTGCATGGCCTTAATTTGAGGGTCTTCTTTAGGAATTTTGAAGCCCTAAATTTCCTAATGATTTTGAGGTGAGGTGGAAAAATGTTGTGGAGTAACTATATAATAATGATATTTGTGATGATGACTAGGTGAATGCAATGGAAATTGATGAATGGGAGATTGATGGTGAAAATAAGGAGAATTTTAGAATGAGGTTGATGTATAAGGGTTATTTTTGGGTTGGCCAATGGGAATAGGTTGGGTATTGCTATGACTTGGTGGAGGAATAGGTATAGAAACCAGAGAATACTATGGTATCCATGATAAACCCTAGTTAATGAGGACAGTCTGAGTATAGTTTGGTAAAATCTTAGGGTTCACTTGCACTTGTTGTTAAGCATTTTGATGTTGTCTAAGAAATTTTTTCAAATTTTTCCATGACTCATTAATATCTCTATCAGAAGTGGAGGGTATGGAAGTGGATGGTATGGAATATCTTGTTGGGGGACAAGTTACACTTTGTATGGTAACTTGTGAGGTTGAAACTTGTGAAGTAGCATTTACATGTGCTTCATAAAAATTGTTAGTGTAAGTTGATGTGTATGAAGTGCTAGGAGCACATGAGGTTTTGGTAATGGACATAGGAGAGGAAGGTGCAACTAATGCCTCAAAAAGAGGGTTAGTGTACACCTAGGTAAAACTGGATGGTGGCTAGGAATAAATAAGTTCCTACTATAAAGTAGGATCCTATCAAGGTGATTTTGGGACTGAATCTAAGACATAGTTAGAAGACTTCATGAGAGATTCTACTCATTCCATGTCTATGTGGGTAATGTAGTGATCAATGGTTGGTGAGGTTGACTCTACTTGGGGAACAACCATATGAAAGGTTGTGGATGACAAATAATGTGAGGGACCTGCAAATAAATTTTCCTGTGTCACATTCCTAGAATCTACCATAGAAGTGGTGGGGTAGGTGGATGAAATTTCCATTGAATTATCTTATTTAATTTTTTCTTTTGTTTTCTTGTTAAGACCATAAAGCAAATAAATCAAAATACAAATTATGTAGTAAAATGAAACACAAAATTTAAATTTCACAATAAAAATAAACAATCAATGATAGATTTGTTTAACATATGTGTCTTACCTCATTCATTGATTATCTCATTTTAATGTGAGTTCATTTTCTTATGTTTTGATCTTGTGTGTTTCAAATATGCTAATTTGAATTAACCAAAGAAAGGTAAAAACTATGGCTAAGTTGGGGCAATGATATTCTTACTGGTGATGAAATCCAGCAAGTTTTCTTGGAGGTAACCTAAGGTTTCTAAGGGCAAATATTGGTCGATGGAGATGAAAGCCTCGATCACCAAATCTCAAGCAATGGTTGGTGATGAAATCTAACCACTAATATTAAATGTGAATCGTGTAGTGTGTGATTCTTTCTAAAATTTCATATTTTCTATTGTGTTCATACAATGTTAAAAATATAGCTACTTTCAATAGTCTAAATCATAATCCACTACCTAAAATACCAATTTTTCCAAAGGATGTAGAGTACACTGCTTAACACCCACTCTAGATAGTTGTGGGATTCATCTAATCCTCCATATGTAATCACCCAAGTACAGGGATACTTTTGGTATCTAAATAATATTCCAACTTAGACCTACAAAAATAGGAATCCCTAACCCTATAATGTAAACTAATTATGCAAATTTTAAATTCACATGAAATCAAAATGTAATATTTTTCAATTTTTGAATACAACAAAAAATAAAAAAATTTAAATAGAAGATGTGGATGAATGCAAATGAGTGATATGAAACCTAATATGCAAGCTAGTATGAATTTTTTTCCTAAATTAATTAATGACGTTCTTTTTAGCATAAAAACCTAAAAAAAATGTAAGATTGCCAAAATACGTAAATAAAAAATCTAGGGTTTTAATAGTAGATTTACAAAATAGCCTATGTTTCTACTCCAAATATTTGTAAAACACCTCTAGGGATTTTTGAAATGCACTTAGGCATTTGTGGACTACCCTCAAGCATCGTCGGGCTTCCGTGCACCTTCTACAGCTTCCTACAAGTCCTCAAAAATCCTAACCAGTGAAAAATGCTCGATTTTTGCCTCTGAAAATATTATAAAGTAAGCTAGAAACAACAAATAAATTTGCAAAGCAAATCATAAAAATAAACCCTTAGTGGATCCCACCATAATCACCATTTGTGAAGAAAAACATGCAACACCAAATAACAATATATAAATTAAACTCAAAGAAGACAATATTGCACAATGAATGATTTTTATTAATTGGGGAGCCTCAAAACTCCATTGTTACAATAAGAATATTTGAATTCTTTGATATATATTTTACAATAGCTAGGATTCTCCAAAACCCTAGCAAACAACACTGGTGGTCTCTCAAAACATGTTTTTGCTCCCAACAAAAGTGAGTGGGCTTTTAGTTATCCAATGTTGGGTCACTCTAGCTTAAGCAATTGTACAACACTAATGGAACACTTATATAGCTACACACAATAAAATAGCAAATGGTTTAGTAGCAACTATGAGGGCTCCACAATGTGATGCCCTCTATAATAAATATAAAAACCCTAGCTATATGATGTAAATAACATTAACAAAAACTAAAAATATATGGAATAAAAAATAATAAAAATATTTACCTTGCTAATCGACCATTCTCTGATTTTATAAAATCTATTGTAGTGGATTGGTGTGATGATACCCTAGCTTTACCTGAGAGCTAGTAGGACTTCAAAACTCTAGTGTAAAATACACGCAGGTGTTCAATGGCTATAGGAAATACCTATGGATTCTTAGGAATGGTGGAGGGCACACAGAGGGGCTTGGTGGTAGATGGGAAGCATACAAAGGTGCTTAGTGATGACAAAAAGCACCCGAAGGCATTCGATAGTTGATGGGGAAGTTTGTAGAAGCATATCTAGCTAGGAAAGAGATGCGGTGATGGATGCAGGTGATATGGTAGGCGAGGATGGAAGGTGAGAGTATTCAGATACAAGAAAGGAACTTAGGTAGCCAAGAATTCAAAGGAACCTAGGATGCTTACTCAAAAAACTTAGTATTCAAAGGATTCATGGTTTAGGAGATTCAGGGGTTGAGCCATAAAAATAGCTCTTATTAATAATCCAACCTAGGGCATGTTAGGGCTTCAATGACACTAATCATGTGGCTAAGATAAAAGCATATTTGAGGTTGGATATTAAATATAGGGTGTGGCATGGATTAACATGGTCGTATGGCTAGGATTAAGTGAAATTGGATGGCTGGGATTAATTCACTTATATAAATATATATAATATAATATATAAAATATTAATATTTAAATATATATAAATATATATGAATAATGGGTGGAAATGGTAGGAAAATTGGTATGGATGACAAGTGGTTAGGTTTTGGTGTCTACAAATATATATATATTCTTTCTTTTATATATATTGAATTCATCAAGTAAACAAGATAATCTTGTTACAGTTGAGGCATTACAACTTCCAATCATACTCACAACAACAAAAACACTCCACCATAGTTTCAAATAACATACTCTAGAGAGTGCACAAAACCAAAAACTAATACAATATTAACTCACAATTTACCAGCATTCTTTAATACACAACAAATAAATAAAAGCAAGCACACCTAATCTTATTTTCAAAAGTCAATTTCTACCAACGGATATGTTCACAACAAAAATTTGAAAGCAAAAAAATTACTGATCTCCTACTAGTCTTCCTCCCATACCCATTTATTTTATGCCATGCATGTTATTTCCCTCCCCCTCCACCACTCGGAGAACCCAAAAACTTATCCCAATCCATTTTCATGTGCAAAGCTAAACACGAAGGAAGTTACAAATAATCATAATGTTCATGTTCTCCCTCATCATGAAAGAACATTGAGAAATTCATTTCATTCACTTTTCTTTATAATTTCCTATTGCCATAACTCTATGTTAATATTTACAAAAGCATACTCAAAAGCATGTTCCAACGGACAATTACTTAATATCTTGTCATTATTATATATATTTTTAATTTAATTATTTTAAGAACATATTTTCTACCTTTTGTTTGTTTTTAATTTTCATTTCATATAACAATAAATAAATAAATAAAAGAATGGATAGTTTCAATTCACCACTTAATTAAATAAAGGGTGGCTCCCATCATCATTGCCACCTTAAAACATAAGCAAGCATCAATAAAACATACATTCAATTAAAACAAGCACAACACAAAACACCTAAGATGCACTTATATGATATGCAAAGTGTGATATTTTGTGTACCCACAAGCTGAATCATCACTTCCCCACTTACCTTTTTTTTTGATCAAACCTATCTGTTGAAAGCGTATACCTAACCCTGCATACACCATGAACATCAACAATACCATTCTCTATAGGAAAAGGCAAGTGTAATTCATTAATTAATCTATAATCAATGATCATGCAAGGAGGGTCATTACATCCTCCCCCACTAGAAACAAACATAGTCCCTATGTTTCATGGTATGGTCAAACAAATTGAATATTCCAAATATAACTTTTCACATATGCCAAACTAATCTAGATTTGAACATGCAATTAAATCATTTAATACATCATATTGCATTCAATCAAAAGTCCATGAATAAACCAAAACATACATCTTTACATAAGCAAGGCTACTCTACTCAATATCTCAAACAAAAGATAGTGTACTTAGTAACTCAAAACATACATAAACTATTCTACTCAATGTCCAATATCATATCAATGTGTATATACATATATCATCAAATCATAAAATATTTTTTTAAAATGTCTATGTCTACTCAAACAGATAAGGAAACTATTGTTGCATATCTTCCATGTTTTCCCATATGGCATTTTTATCCGAGTAGGGGTCCCATTGGACCCTGCACTGGTCTATACTCATCTTCCTCAGGTTCTTCGTCCTAAAACCAAGTATACAAATAGGCTGGACTTCAATTCTTAGTGAATTGGTCATCTACAATTTGGAAACATCCAAAACATGAGTAGGATCAAAAATGTACTTCCTAAAGAGGGACACATGGAAGACATTATAGATTTTGGATAAGCTTGGCAGTAGAGCAAGTCTGTATGCAACAGGGCTTATCTTACCCACAATTTCAAATGGACCCACATATCTGGAGTCAAGTTTAGAATATTTTATGGAAATTTTAGTTGGCTTCACCCTTAAGAACACTCTGTCTCCCACAAAATATTCTCTCGATGATCTTTTGAGGTTTGCATAGCTCTTTTGGCGATCTAAGACCTCTTTCAACTTCTGTTGAATTCTTTTCAATTGATCTTCCATTTCTTTTATAGTTTTTTGTTCAATCACTACTCGATCTTATGGATTATCCCAATACAAGGAAGTCCTACATTTTCTTCCATACAAAGCTTCAAAAGGTGGCATACCTAGTGATGCATGGTAATTGTTATTGTATGTAAAATCAACTAGGTATAAATAGTCTTTCCACTTTGTATGCTGATCCATGCAATATATTCTTAGCATATCCTCTAATACCTTATTCACCCTCTCAATTTTCTCATTTGTCTCAGGGTGATAAGTGGTACTAATATTCAATTTGGTTCCCAATAATTCATGCAAAACCTACCAAAATTTAGAGGTAAAGCGATAATCCCTATTAGAGATTATGACTTCTAGAAATCCATGTAGTCTTACCACTTCCTGTAGCAAACTTTCTCACTAATTTAGGTGCATCATCTTGCACATTGTTTGGTATAAAATTTGCAACCTTAGTTAACTTATCCACAACTACTAAGATTGCATCATACTTGAACCTTGTTTTAGGAAATCCCACTATAAATTCCATTGATACCACCTACCATTTTTGTGTAGGTATCTCATGTGGATACAACCTACCCATTGGATGTAAATTTCTTGCTTTCACCTTATGGCACTCTAAGCATCTAGCCACATAATTAGTGATATCATTTTTCATACCTGGCCAATAGTAGACCTTTCTCAAGCTTTCGTGCATCTTTTCTCCCCTTGGATGCACCGAATAAGGAGTATTGTGTGCCTCCTTAAGGATTGTTTCTCTCAATCCACCTGAATTTGGAACTACCAACCTATTCTTATAAAACAACAAGTCATATTTGTATACAAAGCTTGTATCCTTTCCAAATTCTTGCTCAACCTAAATATTGCAAGACTAGCATAATTCATATTTTTTGCCGCAAATTTTTAATCCGATCCAACAAATCATATTGATATTTTTTCGTTGTTGCAATACACCCTCTCCTTCTCAGAGCTTCAACGACCTTATTCTCCTTTCCCTTAATATACTCAATGCAAAAATCATACTCAACTAGAAACTCCATCCAACATCATTGTTTGGCATTCAATAAGGGTTGAGTAAATATGTATCTTAAACTATGGTGATCTATTTTTAGTTCAAATGGTTTCCCCAATAAATAGTGCCTCCAAATCTTAAGGGCATGTACAACGTTGCCAACTCCAAGTCATGAGTGGCATAATTAATCTTGTACCTTTTAAGTTTTCTCGATTTAAAGTTAATAATCGCATCATCTTGGGTCAAAACCCTCCTAATCCTTCAATTGATGCATTAGTACACACTGTAAATTGCTTATTAGGATCAGGTAATTACAAAATCGGTGTGGTTGTCAACCTTTCTTTCAATACTTGAAAAGCCTCTTCACACTATTCTATCCATTTGAAGGCTTTTCCTTTCCTTTGAAGGTTTGTAATGGGTTGGGCAATTCTTGAAAATCCTTTGAAAAATCTCCTATAATAGCCTGCAATCCCCATAAAACTTTGCACCTCAGTCACATTAGTAGGTGTAGGCCAATCAATAATTGCTTCTATTTTCTTGGGATTGACTACAATCCCCTCAATAGAGATAATATGTCCCAGATACTGTACTTGTGGAGTATAGAATTCACACTTTGAAATTTTTCCATATAATTGATTATTTCTAAGAATCTCAAGTATAATTTTCATATGTTTATCATGTTCCTCCTTGTTCTTGGAATAGATCAGTATATCATCTAGAAACACGAGCACAAACCTATCCAATTGCTCTCTAAAAATGCTATTCATGAGATTCATGAATGCGGCTAGGGCATTAGTGAGCCCAAAAGGTAGGACTATGAACTCAAAATATTTGTACCTTATTCTAAAAGTTGTTTTAGAAGTGTCTTCTTCTTGAATCCTTAACTGATGATAACCATACCTTAGATCAATATTTGAGAAGATGGTTTCTCCCTTCAACTGATCAAAGAGATCATCAATTCTAGGTAAGGAGTACCTATTTTTGATAGTAACCTTATTCAACATCCAGTAATCTATGCACATTCTCAAGGTACCATCTTTTTTTTAACAAACAAGATAGGAGCTCCCCATGGTGACACACTTGGCTTGATTAGCCATTTTTCTAACAAATCCTGAAGTTGTGTTTTGAGATCTTGTATCTCAATAGGAGTCATCCTATATGGTGCTCTTACAATGGGTGCAGATCTAGGTAATAATTCAATAGAAAATTCAAAATCCCTCTAAGGAGGTAACCTTGGAAGATCCTCCAAAAACACATCCTTGAATTCTCCCAAGATAGGATTCTTTTGGAAGAGGTCTGATACCATATCGATTTCCTCTTTCCTATTCATTTTAACTACAAAAACCATTCCTTTATTCCTAATGGCTTTATTTATCTTCATTGCAATCAATAAATATGGCCTAATATCACTATGACCATAATGAATCTTAATCCTTTGATTAGACTCATCCGAAAACTCCACCCATATTTCCTCAAAGTTTAGAAGAGCTTTATGGGATTTTAACAAGTCAACACCAAGAATGATGTCAAAAGTATGCAAATGTGCCACATAAAAATTCCAATTAGTTATTCCTTATGGAAAAATGATGTGAGGGTAAAATATAAATTGGTTGACTTGGTAGGTTTTCCTTGACCCGTACTCTAACTTCCAACTATTAACTAAAATCCTAGGTCTTTTAGGTATGTCCCTCACTAATCTAGTGGAAATAAAACTATCAATTGATCCACTATCTATCAAAATATGCACATATTTATCAAAAAATTTACCATTAAGCAAAAATTAAGTAACTTGACCATCAAGGATGGGACTACTTGTCACCACAAAGATCTTGTGGGTGGCTTCTTCTGGGGCTTTCTTATGAAGATTAGATTTGTGGAGGCACTATTTGGCATAATGAGATCCTTGGCATATGTAACATCTATTTGGAGGGGCTTTTTTTCCTCTACTATTATTCTCATTTGTCCTTGATGCATAATTTCTCTAGTCTTCTCCTAACTTGTTGGTCTATGATCTTGTCTTTTAGTAAACTCTTTGCTATCCCTCCTAAACTTATTGCCTAAAAATTTAGCTCTATTTATGCCTCCCTACTCATTTTGATATCCTTATTTAGGTTTCTTGTTTTGCTCTTTTTCCCATTTCATGAACACAAAACTCTTCTGCTTCTTGAGCTCATATTTTTTCTTTTCAGATAGCTTTTGATAATTAAAGTATATTTTTCTAGTCTTCTGATTTGCTTCTTCTTTCTATGCCAAATCAAAAGTTGTAGGGAGATCCACAGGGTTGTGCATATTCATCACTATCATGATTCTAGGATGAAATCCCAAAATAAATTTTGAACCTTCATCTCTTCATTACTTTCATATTGGGATGAATAGTTTAGCAATTGAATGTACTTTTGATGGTAATCTCGTAGTGATATAGTTTCTTATCGTAGATTAGAAAACTCACCAAATTTCTCCACATAATATTGCTTGGTCAAAAATCTATCCCTGAATTCCTTAACGAAATCCTCCCACTTGAGGTCTGTAGATTCAATATTGTGCCCCTTATTATAGGACTTCCACAAATCTAAGGCTACTTTGGTCATATTCATTACTACCAACACAATTTTAGATTTAGATAAAAAAACTACCAGGGAAAGTATGACTCTAGCTCACTTAGCCAATTTTTTGCTACATCACCATCACCTTTCCCATTAAACTTGGATATTATGACCTTATTTAGGTTCCTATCCAAATATTTACTCACCCTAGCCCTACTAGTACTAGATCTTGCAGGTTCACTAGGTACCTCCTTTGCACTGTCTACCTCCAATTTCTCTTCCCCTAGCTAAGTCTTCTATGATTTTTTGTTGTTGAACAATCAAATCCTATTGTTGGGCCATGTGATTTTTCTTTTGGGCCATCTCTTCCCTTTGCTATTCCATGTGTGTTTGTAATAATTGCACAACCTTTGCAAGATTTCCTTCCTCCCTACCAGGCTCATTTGGAGGAGGTTCATTCAATCATTTCATCCTTCTTTCATGTTGAGGACCTTCTCATATTATACCTGACCTTGGTCCCCTCATAGGTCTTTCATTGGCTTCTTCCTCCCTATCTCCAATAGAAAATTTTGAAGATCAACCTCACAACATTCATGCATTTGACCTATTGGTGAAATAAGTAAGTTAGTTTATAAAATTTTCATTGATCTAGTCAAAAATAGTTAATCAGAGTCTACAACTTAAGATCTTCACTACTCTGATACCATATGTAACAACCCATATCTACTCACCTAGTTGTACCACATGAAAAATCCAAGCAATCTTACAGGGTATTTTTTTTTTTTCAAATCATTGTTTTGTTCCTAAGAGTACTTTCATGTTCATAGTAGATTTGTTTCACCCAATGTATCATTATCATAACCTTTAATTAGTATAGGTATATCATACCACTTTTGGGTTTAAGACTACTACTTATAGCCACCCAAGTGGACGATATTGGCCAAATTCCGTAAAATGGTGCCATTATGTGGAAATGACTTGTCTCATTTAACATCCTCTAGTTCTAGCATGAGGGTCATTTCATAGTTGGGGTTATCCTCTAGGGCCCATAACACATAGAGGGTGGATTCATGCTTACCCATCCCTTTGCATATTGAACCCTCGACTAACCAATCGACTTGTTCCATTATGTGTATGAAAGGAGATTAGTGTATATATACCCAGTGTCTAGTTGGTTTTCCACTACCCGAAATCAACTAGAGCCATGTCAATACACTGATCTTGGACTTGATCACACATGCCCATTGTGACTCATGATCATTTATCCCATATCAAACATTGTGGCTGAACTAGCTAAGTCAAATGAACATGGGACTTATCATAGTACTACCCAAGCAACAACCTAGATAAGGCATCCCATACCACCCCTCATTACCAATTTTGACCAAGTCACATGTTCTGACCAATTTTGTTAGACTACGATTGCCCTTGAGACTTATTGTGTGCATACTTGCACCTCAACG
Source organism: Wollemia nobilis (assembly GCA_028583015.1). Taxonomy (NCBI): domain Eukaryota; kingdom Viridiplantae; phylum Streptophyta; class Pinopsida; order Araucariales; family Araucariaceae; genus Wollemia; species Wollemia nobilis. The sequence continues at coordinate 537,262 of JAQPPZ010003282.1, forward strand.
ACATTGGGTGTTTAAGTCTTTTTTTCCTTTATTAGCAATAAATTTTGATTATCCTTCTCGATAAATTACTATCTGGAATTTTAAGTTGTTTTCTTTTGGTTTAATGGTTTCCTTAGGGTCTTACAGGTTAAAAAGTCTCAACTCTTAACACCATAGTTTTCCACTCAACATGTTTCTATACCTACCCTACACTAAAGTAAATTTCATTACCCAAGAAAATATGCCCAATATATTATAACCAAACCTAAAACAACTATTCTTCACATAAATAATAATAATATTTCTTTCCATACTTTTAACATTCTATCTAATGATCAATTTTTACAACTTTACCATAAGGCATTAATTTTTCTTTTATTACACTTAATATTCTACCATTCAACCTCTTATTAACTCTAAGAATACCTCTAACCCTATTTTTCAAAAAGAAAAACAAAGTAAACATACTGATATGTTTTTTTTGAGGTTATCTCACAACTTACAACAAGGTGTTAAAGCACATTAAAGAACTTATATCCAGAACCATTTAATTAAAAGCTTCAACTCCTAGTTCATACCAGGGGATTGCTACGTTTACAACAAGGATTATTTCCTAAGTCTAAAACATTATTTATACAACAATTTTTTTTCTCATTTCATTCCCCGACTCAAGTTTTTGTTATTCGAAACTAGCTTCTAAAAATTCAATGCACCTCATGGTATGGTGAAAAGGACTTTCTTTCCTAGGTCAAGACAATTCTACGATTTGACACCGGTGGTTTAATCAAATTACCACAACTTTAACTAAACAGGTAATATTTAGTATTGGGTCTCTCCTAGACCGCAAGAATTTACAAAATAAAGGTTAATCCTTACCAATAATTAAAGGTCAATTTTTCAAATGGTTAAACCAACCTATGCAAGCGTTTGAAACTAAATTTTGTTTTATTTGGAAGTCATTTCCAGATTTCACACATAGGGTACATTTCCAATCTATTAACACTTTCATATGCGGTAAAAATAATTAAAAACTTGGAGAACAAAAGACAGTTTGCTCACAACTAAAATGGACATTCTTTTGGTAAATGAAACCATCAATTATTAAACTAATTAACCTACAATTTTCTTCCCCATTCAAAACTATCTGGAAAGTAACATTACATTCCTGACATGTAGTTTGACATATAACATGAATGAATTTTCTTTTAACATTAATAATTCATACATAAGTTTAACATGCTTAGTTGCCAATAAATCATTATATTACATTGATATTTAAATTCTGAGTCATCTACAAATATGCATGTCTCTCTACTCCCCTTTATTTGTAGAACTATACAACAATTCCCAAAGGTTATATTATTTTGATAAATAGATTGACCAATATACAACTACAGTCAGGTATTACTTAACAAAGGTGCACGTTTAACTCTGCACTTGACTTCCTTATAATAATATCAAGGTGTATGCAACTCATAAACTCATTTTCATGGAATAGTTTATAAGGTAATGATAAGATCATAGCAACACAACACATGTTTTCCATGATACTATTGCCAATAAACTTGTAGCATTTCACTCTCTATAAGCATGTATCTTTTGGCACTGCTCCCAAACAATGTTGTGACATGGCTCAATTTTTCTTAGCTGCAATAGATATTGGGGATCATATTATAGCTTTCAAAGAAATAATATGCCTACTTCTCTATTCAAAATATGAAGGTTTGTCATAAACGAAAACAAGTTTACAATCACACGTGAAAAAATATGTATTTTATCCTACATTCATACTGCAACACATATTCACTTTCAATGAAAACCGGTTCACCCACAAGCAAAAATACTCTCCTTGAACTGGTATCACCCATCCAATGCAAATTTGTTTGTTTGCTAATCCATAAATCAGTACTATGAGCCATTATTGATACTAGACAGTCATACTTCATTCAATGTTTCTTATTATTTAACAAGAAAATAAATATATATTATTTCTTTCTTTTATATATATTGAATTCATCAAGTAAACAATATAATATTTTTATACTTGAGGTATTACACCTGCACATCATACTCACAACAACAAAAAAACTCCACCAAGGTTTCAAATAACATACTCTAGAGAGTGCACAGATTCAAAAACTAATACAATATTAACTCACATCTTACCAGCATTTCTTAATACACAAAAAATAAAATAAATCAAGCACACCTTATCTTGTACTAACAGATACACGCACAACAAATATTTGAAAGCAAAACAATTATTGATCTCCTACTAGTCTTCATCCCATATCCATTTCTTTTATGCCATGCATGTTATTTCCCTCCCTCTCCACCACTATGAGAACCTAGAAACTTATCCCAATCCATTTACATGTGCAAAGCTAAACATGAAGGAAGTTACAAAAAATCATACTACTCCCATCACTAAAGGGTGACTCTCATCATTATTGTCACCTTAAAACATAAGCAAGCATCAATAAAACATACATTCAATTAAAAAACATGCACAAAATAAAACACCTAAGATGCACTTATATGATAAGCAAAGCACAAGCTTTCATGTACCCATAAACCAAATTATCACTTCCCCATTTACCTTTTTTGTTGATCAAACCTATCAATTGAAAGTGTATACCTGATGCTGCATACACCATGAATATCAGCAGTACTATTCTTTATAGGAAAAGGTAAGTTTAATTCATTAATTAATCTATAATTAATTATTGTGTGAGGAGGGTTGTTACAAATTTTAATATATGGTTCAATAATACTTGGAAAATAATTCTTCAAGATATAATATCTTCTTGGGATTAGACATATATCTATTATATTTGTGCCTTTATCCTAAGCCTAAGTCTTTAGATCCGATAATCGAATGAGATAAGATTTCCTTAGATCTACCATGTGGTGATAACTACAAAAAATACCCTTATCTTTGTTAGAAAGTTATCTCCAAAAAATTTGGTGCCATATCTTCTCAAGATTCACCAAATACCTCAACTACCCTTATTTCTAGTTGTTGTAGCCCCTACACTACTTGATCCATATACACCAAGGCTAGACCCTCATAATACTACAATACCAATGTATGAGCCATAAGAATCTATGGAAGTGTAAGAACTTAAGGTAATTATCAAGAATTTGATAGAGAAAATTACAAAAATTGAATGATAGAATGAGGTAAAGAAGCTATATGGGGATCAACAAAAACAAGCCCCTTATGTTGTAAAAACTCAAGAGGCTTAAAATAGTGATGCTTTTAAAAAGTAGACTACTACGACAAAAATTCAAGAAGGAGAAATATCCATAACATTGAATAACTTCTAGTGCTTGGCCTCCAATGACTCACCCAATGCTAAAGCATATATAGTTGATCAATATTAATATCATTCGACTGTGTATCCCAAAAATCTAAAAGATAATCAGAAGAGCTAGTGGGTATGATCATAGATCCAAATCAAGACATGTTGACTCAAGAGGTTTCATGTTTGGACACTATTCAATTAATGATCAAATTAAAAAAAAAAATTATACTAGACCCTCGAAAGGCTAATAGCCTAAAGGATATGCCTCAACCTAAAAATGAATAGACTAAACTAAAATATAATAAAATAGAGCAAGCCAAGATAAAATCGTGGTACTCATTCATCACCAAATAGCAAATATGAGAAACTACTCAATAATATTCGAGAGGATCCCATGGTTTATGTAACAAATCTAGACTTATATGTGGCAACAAAAAATACATCTATACTCTACCCAAAAAATATAGCTAAATCTAGGCTTGATTTCTTTCTAGCATCTACTCAAAGTATTATGAATAGTCAGTATAAAAGGAAAAAAATAGGAAAATAAAAAATGAGAAGACAAAAGTGGTGCAAAGTTTACAAGAGAAGCAAAAACAAGACTAAACTTCAAGATAATCGAAGTTGAATTTAAAGCCATGGGATATTAACCAATGAAGGAAGGAAGCCTATATGAATTTGTTTTATCTAGGAATCACTAAAAAATGGAGGGTAGAAATAGCCCAACAATATAAAGAACTATTCAAATAAACATTTCAAGGGCTAAGAAAAGACTTTGTAGTTACAAAATAGGTGGACCTAGTTGAATTTGCCCTCAGATGGTCAATAAGTATAAACATTTCTCTCTAGGATAATCAACTTGCATTTAAGTGATTATCACTTGGATGACATAAAGTTAATGCCCTACCATTCTACATGTCCTTGTACTTAGGAGGTTGGGTCATAAAATTGTATGATAGATGCATAAAAAATTGTCACAATAATTCCTCAAATGGTCTATGATACTATGATCTTGAATTACTCCCAACTAGACTTTGGTCCATTGTTACACAAGGATATTTAGATTCAAATAACTGGTATCATACATAAGGTTCCCATCCTATTGCAAAAATATTTAGAATTTGCAGTCATATAGGATGTAGTTGTTGACTTCTCACCAACATTTAGAGTATGTTTATCCAAATAATTCCTTGATCACCTAGGGGGCCATATGGATTTGGATAATTCTTGTCTTGAAATGTGATGGGTCAAAGATACAGTTATAATTTATAGCTAAAACATCAAACCATACCATATCAAGAGACATGAGAAGCAACAAACATGTCTAGTACAAAATATTCCTAAAAAAAATATAAGTGGATGTATTCACTGCTCCTAAGTAAAAGTATAATACTACAAACATCTTGAGCAATCACTATCTCAAGATGTAGGACTAGTCCAACTAGACACACCAACAAAAATCATAAGCCAAGTATATCCAGGCTCAAGGATGCAAAAATCAACAAGTATGGCAAGAAAGTCTAGAATCATCACCGAAGGATCAAAATATTGTAGAAAATTCTGATATGTTGGACTTAATATGGGCAACAAGGGTATTCCTAGGAATACTTCAGCTATATACTATTATGATTCAAGAGGCATAAGCATCAAGAAAATGGTAATTGACTACACTATTTTCTCATGCATCTTCTTAGATACCTCTAAGAAGTATGATCATCTCAGGATCATTTTAGTACCAATAGCATTCTCATGCCAGTGTTATGCCTAATATGTATCAGAGAAGAAAGATCAAATATGACATAGTAAATTAATAGAATTTCTCCAATGGTGTTAGATAGTATGCCACAATTTTGTGTAAATAGCTAGCACATAAATAAAACATGTAATAAATAGGTGTAGCTAGATAAAGGCGACTTGCCACAAAAGGGTAATTTTTTGTAGACAATTAAGGAAACTCACATGATATTTTAGGGAAGAAATCAACCAATGAAAGAAAGCATGGTGACTCATTAATTCTATAAGAAATACCTTTCATTCACACTGCTCCTTCAACTCCCAATAATTTTTCAATAAAAAAAGATGGATGATAACTATGAACTCTCTCTTCTAATAACTCCCTTTCTATTTTCCTACTTCTTGTTGTATTAAGCCTAGCATGTCGCAATGAATGAAATTCAAAAGGAATAAGAAGAAGGAAAAAAGTGGGATAACTTGAAGGGACTAAAAATCTAATCAACAAGAGATGATTGCTAGCCATAATAGGTTTGCTAAACATAAAAAACATATGTCTTCAAATCAAATTAAAATCTGATAGCTCAATAATTATCTATTACCTTTTTCATATCTCTCTAAATTATCTCCTCTATTCTACCATTTTTTGACTCCATAGCCCAATGGAAAAGATAGCCCATGTCATATTTTATAAATAACTATAGTCATTTCACATAGTTGTAGTCGCATGCAGAATTAATATTCCTAGTATCTTCATGATGAAAATAGATGTCAAAGGTCATCATAATGACTTCACAAATCAAGTAGGCATGTGTAAGCCAAACATATATGGTGCTAGTTTCAAATTTTGAAAAGGTAAATATCATGTTGAATCAAGAATTATATGATGTGATAGTAAAATAATGAAAGAAAACTCATGTTGCATTAATGATAATGTATAAAAGAAACTAGGCTCATCACATGGGCAACAAGATCTAAGAAATTAGTGCTAGCATGTATAAAAGCCATTTTAATTAAATATCTAGTTGTCAATGACTTCAAAAAATTATTATAAATGCAAGTTTAGGGCTATCTAATGCATGAAACTTTGGAAGGGATACATGCATAAAATCAAAACAGCCCTTGGTTTTGTAGCACTATAATTTTGAGGGATACTATCTTTGTTGCTTCATAAAAATGGAAGATAATGGAAGAAGGAAATATCTTGAAGGCCTAAAATATGCATCTAAGAAAGTTCACATGAGTGAAAATTCACTGAAGATGATAAATATGGATCTAAAATAATGTTCAACTATAGAAAAATATGCTCATGGAATTTTCAGTTTTGCAGGAGATGTCTGCCTTCAAGTATCTCTTTCTTTCTATTTCTTCTCTAGCCAACATTTCCCTCCTCTTTTTATCACTGTATTTTATGCCTCTACATATATCACATTTATAATCATCTCCTCTCCCTATCATCCTGTATATCTCTCCACCAAACTCTAGCATTTGCATCCTCCACCTTGGTCTCCTTCTGGCCTATTTCGGCCTTCATGCCTCTTTTTTTTGCATCATCCTACCCCTATTTTAAAATTATTTTATTTCTACTAATAATAACCATTGCTCTCAATTATTTTATCTTTAATCTCTGCTTTCTCTCAAAGTTTTATTATCCCATAGATAAGGCATACCAGGTTCTCAATTTTACAAGCAAAAATACCCAAAAGTCATCAATAATATAGGTGAATTTTATCACCTACGTCCACTATGTGGTTTATTTTAGACCTTGTAGTTATTTTTCTAAAACGATAGTACAACAATGAGCATATAGCAATTTAGATAGCAAAGTAAAAGGATTTTAAAGAGGCTACTAAAGTATATTTGAGGATGAAAGGAAGGTTCAGAGTAGATTGAAATATTGCAGAATCTTACAACAAGTAGAGAGGAAAATACATATGTAAAATAGGCTAAGGAAGAAGACAAAACAATAGGAAGATGTCTACCAGATAACATTTTGGTGCTAAGCCATGAAAATATGGCATCCAACTAAGTAAAAGAAAAAAAAAGTAAACTACTTTTTTGTAAATCTAGCCAATTTTTTTAGTTGATCTCAAAAATAAGACAACAAAATTATGACACCCAATATTCTTGAAGGATAAGCAAGAGCAAAAGCACTATATCCAATGTTCATCATTTTTCACCTGGCAGTGAAGCAATGAATACAAGTAAGGTCTATCAGATGGACTACAATGCTAATATCAAAAAGAAGGAATATAATTTCTATCATAGTACAATGTAATGTCAAGCAAGAAATATTCTAAGACATTAGATCTTCTACCCTGCATCTGGAACTATAACTTGCAAATCCTCTAGAGGTTTTAAAATTTAAAAGCTGATGATGTCAACATCAATAGATTAAAATTTTGGTAAGCCAAACACACTCTCGAATGTAAAATAAAACCAAGTCATGCAACCCAAAAATAAAGCAATTCAAATAGACTCTCTATGTTTGACATTATACATTATTAGACATAGCTACCAAAATTTTTAGATAATGACCATCAAGAATGAAGTCATCATCTAACACCCAATAAGGAGAAGTTCAATCTGGCATAAGGAGAAAGAAGAATCTATATCTAGTTATGAAAAATACCCTATGATGAGCAAAGTGCCTTTACAACACCAAATTCTACATGGATAATAAAAAATCATCCACATCAATAGGCGTGCACATGCCAATAAGCCACCAAGAATCACCACTATTTGAAGATCTAAATGATTGAATCCATACATATTGTACACATATCCCTTGCTCACTTGGCTATGCATAATAGAAATAATTTGACCATCAATATATGGTTACAATATAATGATCCAACACACTAACAAGCCTCAAGATAAAATTTACATCATTCACATCAACAAGGCATTATTGAAGCAATTGAGCACAATAAATTTGAATGTGACTTCCACTCTGTGTCTGCCCTGAAGCCTACAAAATTCTTCGACAAAAATCATTCTTAGATAATTGAATACATTGTAAATATCTATATATACTAGAATGCAAGACATTTCAATGGTTATATCTTTGGAATTTATAATTGTCATAATTGTATTGATTGAGGATATACACCTTCTTGAATGAAAATTGGATTGTTGTTTGGACTCCTGCTAACTTGTGCAAAACATGTATGTATGTATTATTGAGTAGCTAAATATTTTTTGTTAAATCTAGGAACTAGTAATTCTACATTTTGGATTTCTACCTGGATTTGTCGTTATAGTTTTGGAATAACTTAGAATTGCTTAGAGTTCTTAATGATTAATATTTTGAATTTATAATGAAATTAGATTGTTCTATTAGGTGGTTTAATTTTATTTTAGGTTGTGAGACTCTACACTATGTATCTTGATGTTGCCAAATCCATACCACTTTTATATCATCTTTCTTTCTTTCTCTAGTCTTTAACCCACATTTAGTTAGATTAGCTAGGTATAGGAACTGACCTTATCTAGAGGTTGAATCAGAGACCCTTGTTTCTGAGCCATCCAATATCTTTTTAGAGGTCTTAAGGGTGCGTCTCATTCACTTAGGTAGATTTTGTAACCAAGAGACATCATTACCTTAAATTCTACTAAAATAGAGTTTGAAATTTGTTAGAGAGATTTTGATGCTATAAATATAAAAGCTATCCACATAAATAAAAATGCATTGGCAAATGAGCTAGATTTGCAAAGAGTAAACTTCAACCCCATTGCTATGGGTAAGCAAGCAAAAATGAAAGGATCCAAAATTGTTTTTAGCCCATTTGTTTTGGACAATGACATTTTTTGGCAAGTATTTGATAGTGATGACTAGATAATAGCATTCCTTACTAAAGAGGTTTTATGTGCTAAAAATAAAGAAGAAATATTGAATTGTATTGATGAAGAAGATATCATTTAACTAAAAAAATGTCATTCCAAAAGGCATAATCACCTTAGAAATCCTCTTCAACAAAAATTACTAAGTGAAAAAATAAAAAATTTAGACTGATGAGAAGGAATTTATAGAGTTCCAAATAGAGGAAGGAAAATAAATCAATATTGAAACAAAATGCACTCAAAAGGAAATAGATGGTACTATTACCATTTGAAAGGAATTTGGAGATGCGATAGCATGGAGCTATGAATATTTGAAGGTTTATGATAAAAATATTATACAACACATAATTGAGCTATGTTCAGGCACCAAGCCTTTCCTTCAGAAATAGAGGGATGTAAATCCTAAGATTGAACTACTAATGAAATAGGAGTTACTAAAATTTCTACAGTCTAAGATAATATATCCCATCAAGCATTCAAATTGGATAGCTAATTTGATCCGTATATAGAAAAATAATGGTGACATTTAGATCATGTCAATTTCAAAAAATTGAATAAAGCATTTTTGTGGAGTTTTCCTTCTTACCCCTTAAATATTTGTCACATCACAAGAAAATAAAAAATCACAACCAGTATTATGGATTCTGGCTGATCCACCTCTTTGACCTAGGAATAAATTACTTTGAAGGCTTTATACATACTAGGTTGGGTAAGGAAACCCCGAACGGTGGGTTCTTATACTAATACTTTTACTATGCAAACACACACTATGCTAGACAAAATATTTTTATATTTTATTTGATAATTTTTAGTGACTGAACCTATCAATATTAAAGCTTTACCAGATCGGTGCCTTATCCATTGGGGAGTCATAGCATATTTATCTCATATGACCACAATAGAGAAAGAAAGGGAAGAACTAGTTCGTTTTAATCCATTTGCATAACGTAATGCATGAAAATGATTAAACTAGCAAAAAAGAAAGTGTCACTCATAGGTTTTGATTACAAGAACACATGAATGAGCATCACACACAAACCATAAACTCATAAAAATACCAAGGGAAGAGTTGGAATTTATATTTATATTCAAAAGATATACATGAAACATGCCCAACAGAATGCTTGGGTCCTGTAATGTCAATGAGTTACAATGACCCCTGGTTTGAATGTTCATAATAAGGGGTGATCTCCCTTCATCCTGATTGTAGTGATGTAAGGGCCTCCAACTCTGACGCATACATAAGAAATGATCTTAGTGAACAACACTCTTTAGAAATCCCTACAAATGGTAGAAATAAGGACGATAAGGGACATAGACAAGAAACACAAGAAAAATATGACTAAACACTAGATAAGGTTTATACCTGGTTTTTCTCTCTCAAATATTCGATGAAAAAAACTATTGTTGTAGTGGTCTCCTTTATATAAGTTTGATTGCTTGACCGGGGTTGTAACTGTCTCCTCCAGTTGGCCCAATATCGCTTCCTCCAAAAGTAGGGTGTAATAAAAATGGGCACGTAGCCCACGTCTCTCTGTCTATGCAAGTGGTTGCTGAGACTATGTATTATTTTCTATACTACCTTGGGCTGGTGGCTGTGCATATCCTGGTGTGTATGTTTTGGGTGAACTGGGCCCAACTCTCCCTTATAATTTTTGAATGTCCTGATTGATACACTCCCACGCCTCATCAAGGTGGAGCACATGGGCTTCTTTGGGGTGCACAAGGTGGTGCACCCCTCTTGGGTTCATGCACGCTCCACTCCTTTGGAGCACACGGGATTTATGATGGGGTGCACAACCTTATGCATCCCATAAGACTATTGTGCACTCCACCTCCCCGTGGAGTGCACTGACTTTGGGCAAGGCACACAACTCATGCACCCATAGGGTACATTGTGTGCCCCATCCCCAATGGGGCACATGGGCTAGAGGTGGGTACACAAGGGTGTGCACCCGATGGGTTCCTTGTGTGCTCCACTAGTGAAGTGCACAAGCTTGGCTTGGGGTGCACAGCTTGTGCACCAGAGGATCTCTTAGTGCGCTCCAAATAAATGGAGCACATAGGTCTAAATTGGGGCACACCACCTTATGCACCCCTCAGGGAGATGTGGCTTAGAACCCCCCAAAAAAAGGGTAATATCCTTTTGGGGGTCAACAAGCCTCATTGAAAGATCATTTTTCCCTCCCTTATATCAAATATTGTAATCAATTTCTAGAGCTCAAAATTTTTCTATGTTGGATGGGTTCTTAGGATTCAATCAAATCTAGGTCAAGGATGAAGACCAATATAAAATGCCATTCACTACTAAATGGTGAACATTTTCTTATCAAAGGATACCATTTGGTTTATCCAATACAGGAGCCACCTTTCAAAGAGCTATTAAATTGGATTTTGGGGAGTTGGTGAATAATATCATCCTTATTTACCTATATGACATGATAATATTTTATCATAATAAAAATCAACACTTAGATTTTCTGTGGTTGGTCTTAAAATCCAAAGAAGTTGGAATCTTCTTAAATCCCAAGTTATTCTTTACAGACCAAGAGAAAAAATTGTTAGGACATGTAGTTTCAAAACAAGTATTATCTATTGATCCAGAATGGATAAAAGCAATATTGTCATTACCACTTCCAATTAATAAAAATTATCTCCAATATTTCTTTGGGTAAATTAACTTTGTCCAAAAATTTATATTATACTTTGCTTAAATTATAAAACCCATGATTTAAATGCTAAAAATGGAGTTCCTTTCGTCTATATAGAATAAAGGAGAGAAGATTTTGAAAAAATTAAGCAAGATATAGGTAAAGCTCCAATATTATTTAATTTGGACTATAAAAAAGACTTCATTTATATATATATATATAATTATTATTTATATATATATATATATATATAATGAAGTCTTTTTTATAGTCCAAATTAAATAATATTGGAGCTTTACCTATATCTTGCTTAATTTTTAAAAAATATTCTCTCCTTTATTCTATATAGACGAAAGGCACTCCATTTTTAGCATTTCAATCATGGTTTTTATAATTTAAGCAAAGTATGATATTAAATTTTGGACAAAGTTAATTTTTCCAAAGAAATATTGGAGATAATTTTTATTAATTGGAAGTGGTAATGACAATATTGCTTTTATCCATTCTGGATCAATAGATAATACTTGTTTTGAAACTACATGTCCTAACAATTTTTTCTCTTGGTCTGTAAAGAATAACTTGGGATTTAAGAAGATTCCAACTTCTTTGGATTTTTAGATTCCAACATTATATATATATATATATATATATATATATATATATATATATATATATATATATATATATATATAATGTTGAAGAAAATATAGTTGTGATATTAGCACAAAGGATGAAGAATAAAATGAATGCCTCATTGCTTTCTTGAGTAATACATTGCACAACCATGAGGAGTGATATAACTTCATTGAAAAATAAATATTTGCGCTCTTGAAATCCTTAAAAAATTAAGACATTATATCTCTCAGAGCAGGACTATTGTATATGTTGTGCATCTAGATGTATGAAAGTTTGTTTTGCAAGGGGAGCTTGGCAAAAAAAGAGCAGTCTAGACTACTATGATATAATATTATAATGTAGATATCAATCCAAACGAGCCAATAAAAGGAAGATATGCATATGAACATATTGTCAATTCTACAACTTAGAAAAAATTATTTCTAGAAGAATTGAAAAGAGCTAAAATTATAAAATAATCCAAAATTAAAAAATGACTATATTTTAGAATTGGTCAAATATTGTTTGATGGGTAAATGTCCAAAAAATCTCAATCCTTAAAAATTTAGAAATTTTAGAAGGTTATCATCATCTTGCATCAACCTTGCATTTTTCCAACCAATCCTTATTTGTCTCGCTTAAGTTAGATCTAGATATCTCTCACACGGGCCTCATAAGAATAGGATAATCTCCTACCATGTGTACCTTATACTTTTCTTATGTGGGCTGCCATCGTTATAGATTAACTTGATCACCATATTTTTTTTTTTGACATCTTGGTTGGGTACCCTTATTGCTAGATGTATCTCATGTCATGTGTACACTATTTGATTCACCCTCTTAGCAATCCATTTCCTTGTAAACCATGACGCTCACAAAAGGTTAACTTTAAAAGAGAGATATATTTACATAATTTTTTTATGGATACTTCTTTAGGTAGATCTAATTCATAGGAAATGATAATTCTTCACCATACATCATCATTAGATTGAACATGTTCTTGAAATTCCAATTGGTGATAACATACAGGTCGCTCTAGAAGGTATCAAACTTGGTATGTCAGTCTGGCTTAGTTCTTTATTCATCCCATTTGAGAATGCAATCACCAACCTTATAAAATTAAGGGATTTTCCTTTTTTCAAATCAAATATTAGATAAGTCGACACAAATCCTCTTCCCTCTATTCTAAATTGATAAATTCCCCAATCCTTAGGCTTAATACATCATTTTCAAGGAGCTCTAGCTAGTGGAGCAACTTTAGAGCTAGTAATTATATGGAGATGGTTGGATTATATTTCATATACCAAAGTATATGGGAAGCATCTAATTTCATTTTTTGGATTGATATCATCATCCCATAAGGTCCCCTTAAGGTGTAGATGCCATTGTCTCTAGTTTTTGGACCCTACCATTTATAGAACTTTTAGCAAATTTCTATTGGTGGATTAAACCAACCCATTCCCTTGGGGGTAATAATTCAAAAAATATTTTAGAAAGATGCCATGCTGATATCTTCTAAGAAGTTGATGATTACCTTTTTTATTACTTATTTTAATGTCACTACTTCATTCCACTAAGTAAAGTAGTTAGTGGTGGTAAGAATCAATTTATATCCTTTTATTGATGGGGGATTTATCATCCCAATAAAATCCAACCCTCACTAGAATGGTTCATCAACTATGATAGGATTTAAAGGTAGATACACATTCATCTTCCTCTCAGTGAATAATTTACATTCATCTCATACTCTTATCCATTGATGGATCTATAAACAAGGTGGGAAAATAATAACCAGCCTTCATTATCTTAGTGGTTATGGTTTGATCCAAAAAATATCCTCTAGATAACCCTTAATGAAATTCTTGGAGCAATCATTGAGTTTGATCAGATCCTATGCATCTCAAAAGGACACCATCAAAATTCCTTCATAATAGAATGCCTTCAACTAGGAAAAAATGGGAATTTTGTAATTGGAAGGTTTGCCTCTAGGATTTATCAAATCTTGGTGGATATTGGCCTAATTAAAAATATCAGTTTCGCTAGCCCACCCAATTGGCCTCTTCTTCTTCATAATTTACTAGACATACACCTTTCTTTGTTTCTTTGTTAGCCACATATTTTTCCATTTTGACATAGGATCCTTACTTTGAAAAAATTCATGGGTTTTATCTCTATGTCAAACTCTAGGATTTTGGTAATCCATCCAAATCACTTTTTTCTGATCTCACCACCCATTATATATTATTTTATGCTTGAGTGAATAACATGGGTGATGATTCTATTATTGGAGAGCAAAATCTTGAAATTTTTTAGTGCCCTGATCATGATGTATATTTTTTTTTATGAATTTGTACCTATCCTTGTATCCCTTTAGATTATGGCTAAAAAATATGATCTAGTGTTCTTGTTGGTCACTACTTTTCTAGCTAAGTAAAGTAGAAATATTGGATTCACCATCAAAAGCATAAAGTATGAACTCTTTGTCAAATTTAGGATTGGCTACTACTGACAATTCTACTATAGTTACTCTGATATATCCAAATGCTTTCCTCCTTTACTTGGTCCATACAAATGGTTGATCCTTTTTAAGCATGAAGGTCATAGGTTTGATGATCCAGGAAAATTCCAAGATAAATCTTCAGATGAAATTTATCTTTTTGAAGAACGATTGGAGAGATTTCTTATGATGTGGCAAGGAGACATCAACAATGGACTAAAATCTTTCTATATTAATAGCTACAACTTATTTGGAAATAATATAGCCCAATAACATTCCTTGAGGAACACAAAAAATACATTTATTTGGGTTTAGGTATACTTAGAATTCTTGGCATCGCTTGAAAACCTCCTCTAGATGGGTCAATGAAGAACACAAGATTATATTGAGAAATGGGGGTGAATAGTATAATATCACTTTTTAATTTTATTTTCAATTCAATAGTATGCATTGTATAGATAGCAGTATTAATAGCAAAAATCAAAGCAATGCAAAAAATACCATACATAATAGAGACACAGATTTAACGTGGTTCACCCAATGGGGGCTACCTCCACGGAGAAAATATTTCTTCTAAATATTTCTCAAATAATATTTTGGGAATCCTTCCCAATTACAATATTTATGGACCTATGTCCAAAGGAGATGTTGATCCTTTAAATCTGGTTTGTGGATCTCTATCCATAGGAGAACTCCTTCTCCTATGCTCTGGCTGGTTATCCTCTAGAATACTGCCTCCACTCCACTAACTATGGATCTCTCTCCACTTGAAGACTCTTATCCTAACTCAGAAGACCTATCCTCAATATCCTAGCTGATGAATATCTATCCACTAGAGACTCTCCTATTTGATATGTCACCTCCAAAGATCTACTCAATAGGTTCACTCAGAACCTTCTGAAATCTGCACAATAGGTCCACTCAAAACTTGCTAAAATCTTCACAATAGGTCCACTCAGAACCTTCTCAAATCTGCTCAACAGGTCCACTCAAAACCTGCTCAAATCTTCTCAACATGTACACTCAAAACCTACTCAAATCTACTTAACAAGCTCACATAGAACTTGTCCAAATATGCTCAACAAGCTCACCTAGAACTTGTCCAAATATTCTCAATAAGTCCTCTCTAGGACTTGCTCAAATCTATATTGCAAGCTTCCATAAAAGCTCACACAAAATCAGTCCACAAGTCTTCTCAAATGCTTATCTCAAATTAACTTAACAAGTCCACACAGGACTTGTCTAATCTCATAGAATCATAAAGAGAATTTTTAAAGACTCAATATGTCATATACTCAATGCCCAATCACTTTTCTCAACTAAATCTCATAGAAGCATAAAGAGAATTGTTAGAGACTCAATATGTTCTATTCTCAATGCTCAATCACTTTCTCAACTCAATATCATAGAAGCATAAATAGAATTGTTAGAGACTCAATATGTTCTATTCTCAAAGCTCAATCTCAACTCAAATCAATATCATAGAAGCATAAAGATAATTGTTAGAGACTCAATATGTTATATTCTCAAATCTTAATCTCAACTCAAATCAATCTCATAGAAGCATAAAGAGAATTGTTAGAGACTCAATATGTTCTATTCTCAAAGCTCAATATCAACTCAATCCAATCTCATAGAAGCATAAAGAGAATTTTTAGAGACTCAATATGTTCTATTCTCAAATCTCAATCTCAACTCAATTAGAATATAGAATAGTTTTTTTCATGGAACTTGAACAACCACTTCATGCATCCACTTGACTAGGCTTAATAAACTCTACTCAACCAATCACCTCAAGCAAAAACCCTTTCTTACAAACCCTAGTCCAAGCATGTATCAATCAACTCCAAATATTTTCAACAATGCTCAACAAAAAATCTCACATAACAATGATACTCATGTTCTTTTCTAACTCAAGTTCAACTTCTTTGCATCACCCATTGGCTTCAACAATAATGCTAATAAGACAAGGTTTTAATCACAAATCTCAATTTAGAAAACCTTGAAGCATAAACTCAAAGTACTTCACTAAACCAATGGTCTAAACAATAATGCTTATCAAACAAGGTTTAATCACAACTCACAATCCAGAAAACCTTGAAGCATTAACTCAACCACTTTCAAAAAGGAAACCCTAATCAAATCATTTTCACTCTAAACTTAATTTTCAATCAAGCCAACCATATAACTCAACAAAGAAGAATTTTTTCCATACCTTTTCTTGAATATTAGTTGTCCTTACAAATCTGCCATACTCACAATTAATTCTTTGACAAACTCAATAAGGGTTAGAGGATAATTTTTATGTCACAAAAATAATATCATAATTACACCTTATCACTCCAAATTAAACAATAACCAATATCCTCACAATAATCAAAAACCCTTTATTCAAATACACCCACAAAGTCTTAACCTTCCAATATTCCACAATAGGAAAATTTAAGACTTGAAAATAAAAACAGAATTCTTCTTGTACCTCCTAACAATATTTCTCAGCTACCAACCTTTATCATAATGCAAAGACATTATTCATCTAATACCTTATACCTCCAACTTAGGCTTTAATAAAATAAAACACAAAATGTTACCTTTGCCTTTGGAGAGTTTCAAACTCTCAATGCAGCCCACACAAATGTCTTTGCCCATGGTGCAAACCACCACACAAGCTATACGCTCGTTCAAAATAAATAAGCATCATGTTCTTCAACACCCGTGTCCTTTCTTGCCTTGCAAAATGGATGAACCTAAAGTTTTGACGCCTTCAACACATCCACAAAATGCTTTCATTGAAATTTGAACACCAATCACCATGCACACCAAAAATGTAAGCCTTCTTGCCACTAGGCCAAATCACCTTGGTGGCTTCCAAATAATCACTTTAATGCCTTTTATTTTTTCCCTTTCACCATCAAATCAGACACGATTTTCTCAAATTTATCTCACAAGATCTGCATTAATTTGTATATCAGTATTTATCAAAAATGAGCAAGGATAATTTCATAAACAACTTTTGTGAGGTATTAATAGTCATTTCAATTAAATCAAATGATGTCGGAGCTTCCCTTTGGCTTATTACATAGACGCTTCCCTTTGGCTTTTATGACATCGGTGCTTTCCTTTGGAAATAAAATTTACCTTGTTTAAAATTCTAAATCCAACCTTTGGATTTAATAAATTAATCTTTGGTCTTAAACCTTTAAACCCAACCTTTGGGTTTAGATATTTTCAAACTTTATAAACCCACTTTGACAATATAAAATATTGTAATAAAAATTACAATTATTTTATTTGGGTTTTCACTATGGAACTTCTAACCATTATAATATTTATTTGTAAAATTTAAATTCATCCTAAATTTAAATAATTTATAAAATAAATATTGCCACTCCTTTCTAACTTTTGTCTTTTGCACTGTTTCACTTGAACTTCTGCCTTCTTTCTGAATATCAAATGACCATCTTTGTTGCCTTTATCTCTGCTAAAATCTTGGTATTACTGATGACTCCATATGGTGGTATCAATGGTGACATCAATGAAAAATTTGACTTAGGGACTCAAAATGTCCAACAATATCTTCCTTTGTCATTGATGGCAACCCATATTCTTTTACTAAAATTTGATCTTTCTTTTTCTTCTGCTCTCCCTGGGACATTGTTATCTCTGGCTCAATGCTCTCTCAAATATCAAATCTCTTCCCAGTACTCAAATCTCTCCCCCTTTGACATCAATGGAAAAGGGTCACCTTTGGGGCTCAGGTCTAAGAATGAGCCTCTTAGCTTAGCCCCTCCCCCACCTCCACATGAGGTGGTTAATTCTGAGGTGGGAGTATTTCTACTCCCCGAAAGCACTATTCTTTACCTTTATCTTTCTCTCTTCTTTTTTGAGTTTTTTGAATCCTCTTTCCCAAGTCATCGTCCATGTTCCTGTCATCACTTTTGTTCATGTTCTTGTTCTTTTTCTCATCCATGTTCCTATTCTTGTTCCTGTTTCTATTCTCATTCTTGTTCATATTCCTATTCTTGTTCATGCCTGATTCTAGAATATTTAATCTACACCATATTGTTGTGTGACCATAATTATTGCACTTATAACACTTAATGTTATTATTATCTTGGAGGTGAAACTGTCTTAGGACTTCTCCTAGTGAAGCCATATCCTCTTCTATTATAAATTTTTGTAATTCATTGCCTTATGACCAAACTCATTACATGAGTAGCAATACCCTTGGAAAAGTTGTCCTTCTCCATATTCCTGTCTTTCATGTGTCCTGCACTGTGAAGCCATGTGCCCAAACCTGTGACATGAAAAACATCATCCATTGAAGCTTCCTTATCTTGACCTCATTGGTCTCCTATTTTGATTGTTGTTCCATATGTACCTTCTCTATTCATTGTTCCTATCTTTGTTGAACTCTTTTTTGTCCAACTCATCCTCTGATGTCTCACTCCCACTTACACTATCTTCTTCTGATGTATCTTCTTTTGAAGTTTCTTCTTCTTCAGGACTTGAAGTAGAATCTTCTTCCTTTTTCTTTTGAACCTATTTAGAACCAAAACTTGTCTTGTTTGTTGCTATTCTTTGTATCTTGACTATTTTATCCACATCCTTTGCATTGTTTACATACTTGTATGGATTATTACTGGAATCCTCTAAATCTTCCTTTAGTAGGGCCACTTCTTGTGTTAACTTCTCACATTCCAAGATATTTGCTTCTAACTTATCTTTGAACTTGCTTGCCTTAGACTTTGACTTTTCTAAATCCTCTATGAGCAATAATATTTCTTTATCACATTCTTGAAACTGAATTTCAAGCTTAGAGTGTTTCTTTCTTACTTTCTTCACTATGTTAAGGGCATAGAGAAGTTCTCCCTTGAGATCATATCTATTATCTGTTTAATAATCCTCTATTTGTTTGCCTTTGTCCATATCATTTTTTCTTTTGGCTTGTATTCTATAGGATCACTCACTTCATCTTCTAATGCCATTAGAATATTTTCATCTGGTCTATCAAGTGCATCTTCAAAATTATCATCACTGAAACTATAACCATCCCTTGTGCAATCATATTCAAGATGTCCAAATCTACCACATCTAAAACACTTGATAATAACTAGAGTCTTTCTCTTAACTGGTTATTTCTCTTCAACCATAAATAGGACTTCATCTCCATCATTGTCTGAAAAACTAGCATCAATATTATTTGAGTACTTACTTGTATTATCCACATAGTAGCTTCTATTTTACCTTTGGAAGAACTTCTTCCCTTGTCTATTTTGTCCATCCTTACTTTTCTTCTAGTACTTGTGTTTTTATGATTCCTTGTACATGTGATCCTAGTTTTCTTCATCATTGTTGCTCTTTGGCTCTTTGCACTCTATTGCATAATTTCCATACTTTCCACAATTAAAACACTTAACATATATTAGATCTATGGGTCTTTTGGAATCTTTATCTCTTCTGCCATAATTTACTTCTTCACCATTGGAAGACTCACTGCTTGATTCTATTTTCTTACCTTTTTTATTTTTTTCCACTTGAATGCAACTTCTTTTGAAGGAATAGGATATTTTATTCTTATCTCAAAAGTAGTAAGTATGCCAATAAAAGAATTCCTTATTAAAGAATCACTATCAATTGATGTTTATATAGCAGAAACCTTTTCACTATATATTTTTGGAAGATTTCTCAAGATATTATCACAAGCACTAGACTCATCAACCTTCATTCCAAGACCTCTCATCTCATGTACAAGTTCATAAATCTTACTAAGATAGTCACGAATGTTTTCATCATCTCTCATTCTTAAATTTTCAAACTCTCCTTTGATATTTCTAATTTTAGCTTTTATAACACTTTTACCTCCTTTATATATGGTATGCAATAGTTCCCACATATCTTTTGATGTTTTACAATCCATAACCTTCATAGATTCTGATCTATGCAATCCTTTTATAATCGCATTCATAGCTCTTGAATTTGCATGCATTAGAAGCTTACCTTATTTATCTATAGGAGGATTGGATTCTAAATCATATCCAAATTCCACTACATCTCAAACTTCATTGCCAAGTGCCATCAGGTGAAATCTCATCAGCACACACCAATACAAGAAGTCACTTCCATCAAATACTGGTACTACATTATTGAAGGATCCATAATTTTTATCTTTTTGATCCATTGTGTTCTTAGACCATTTTTTTTCAAGATGTCAAACTCTTCTGAAGGAACCTGCTCTGATACTAATTGAAGAACACAAGTTTATACTAAGAGATGGGGTGAACAATATAAGACCACTTTTTACTTTTCTTTTTAATTCAATATTATGTAGTGTATAGATAACAATATCAATAGAATTAATAAAATTAATGCACAAAACACCATACACAATAGAGACATAGATTTAACATGGTTCGCCCAATGTAGGCTACCTCCACAGAGAAAATATTTTTTCTAAATATTTTTTAAATAATCTTTTGGAAATCCTTTTAAATAATCTTTTGGGAATCCTTCCCAATTACAATTTTTATGGATCTCTATCCAAAGGAGATGTTGATCCCCTAAATATGGTTTGTGGATCTCTATCCACAGGAGAACTCCTTCTCCTATGCTCTAGCTGGTGATCCTCTAGAAGACTACCTCCACTACACTGACTATGGATCTCTTTGTTGGAATATGTAATGCAACATTGTGTAAATTATTCTTAGACTAAAATATAAAGTCTAAAGAATAATATTTGAATTAGAATATAATTCTATCTTATGTAAAATATTCCCACCCAATTAATAAATAAATTAAGGGTGCTAGGAATATTTAATTTCTTGGGAAAAAGTTATTTCCCTTTTCTAGCAAATATTAGAAAGTAACTAATCACTTTCTAATATTTGATAGATGCCACTTATCACATATCTCAAAGATTAGATTGTGATAAAATTAGAAAGTAACTAAAGCACTTTCTAATATTTGATTAGATTGTGATAAGATTTAGGGTTGTAGTAGAAAAGCTTCTCTTTAAATAGGGGTGTTTTCTACTACATATGTATATATCTTGTCATATTGACTTGTGTTGTAGTTTATGTTGATGCATATTGTTGCATAACATTGAAGCATTCTTGTATTGTTGAATCATTGAGTAATATAGTGAGCTTCATAGTGGATGTTTCCCTTCTTCATTTGAAGTAGGGTTTTACCACTCAATATTTGTGTTGTGGGTTTACCTCTTTTATGTGTGATTGATCTTGTGGAGCATTCTTCGATCTTGGGGAGACTTTGCTTGTCTCACATTTGGTATCGAGCTGGTTGGGATCTCCATCAAGTGTCTTCAATCCTTTGAGGTGAAAAACCCATTAAGGTATATTTATTTTTTTTTGCATGCATTTGATATTTGGGTATTTTATGTAAACTTATTTTGCAAATCTGCCATTAGGGTTTATAGATTTATTATGTTTTTAGATCTAGTTGTTAGATCTTTTGCAAATAGTATTTTCATTTTAAATCTATAATTTTTTTTGGCATTAAGCTTTTGTTGGAAAGGTTTTTGGAGCCAAACGGACCCCATGGTTGCGTCCGGAAGACCCAAAAACCCCTATTTCCATATATAGTACATTTTTTATTTATTATAAAAAAAACATCATTTATATAAAAAAAAAATTATATTTTTATATAAAAAAAAAACATTTTTTTTAAATTTTTTTAAAAAAAAAAAGATTTTGCTTTATAATAAAAAAATAGTATTTATTTTGTTTTTTTATAAAAATCTTTATATATATAAATTTAAACTTTTCATGCCATTTTTTTTATTAATAAAATAAATTTTATTAATTTAATTGCATTTTTTTAAGCAATTTTTTGTATTAAAAATTATTATTATTCTCAAATAATTAAAATACAATATTTTTGTCTCACATTAACAATGGTTGTTTGTGAGTTTGCTTGTTTTGCAAGGTTATCCAAGTATGTTTTGGAGTATACAAGGCAATTTTGGATCAACTTTTTCACTCTCTTCCCCTATTTTTATTAATTTCTTCTAATCTCTCTCAAGTATTTGCTTGAAGCATACTGTAAATTAATGTAACTTGTATCTCTCATTATGAAAGTAAAAGAGAATGAAAGTGAGAGTGAGAGAGAGAGAAAGAGAGAGAGAGTGTGTATTTGTGTTTTGCTTTGTGTCTCCACTATCTCTTGTTCATCTTTCTTACATTTTGCATCTCAACTAATCTAACTACTAACTTACTAACTTGCTACTAAACAATCTACTAACCAACTAACTTGCAATTTACTAATTTTCATATTAATCAAGAAGGTTAAAAATGAATCAACTTCCTAACCACAACTTTAGTATTTGATTAAAATTTACTTAATCTTGCAACATAGTTTATATTTGCTAAACACCTATTGAATCCAAAAGAATCCGCTCTATCGGTAGCAAGTCCTTTTCGGGTCCTCGTACCCGTACCCTTTTGGGTAGCTTGGTTGACCTTGGGTGAGATGAATTGGCAATTCATTAGGCTATAGCAAAACCTTAAAATGAACACTAACTTACTAACTTATTGACTATCTAACATTTAACAAATGTTTTATGGTTCAATTCAAGTTAGTTTATTTTGTTGCAAGATGATTGTTATGGTTAGTTACCTTCTTATTGCAAGTTAATCTATTGCAAGTTGATCTTGGTTTATTTCATTTATTCAATTGCAATATGGTTATAGTTGTTTATTGCAAGATGGTTATAGTAGTTCATGATGATGCTTATCTCTCTTAATGATGCTTAACTTTGATTATCTTTCATGATGTTTTATCTTTGATGATTGAAAAGTAGATTACTTGACAATTATGTTTTTTTATATATATTCAAGTATGTTTATCTACTTTCTTATTGCATCATTTATTTACTTTGTCAATGCATCTTATGTTTTGATTATGTTCACTTTCTAGAATGGTTGATCATGGAATCTCCTTCACACCTAAGCACATCCTTGATGGATCAAATTTTGGAATATGGGAACCAAGGATGAGGGCTGAATTTCAAGCAAGAAAGTTATGGCCCATTGTGAATGGAGATGAAGCAATCCCAACCCAGGCAAGGGCACTTGAGACATACAACAACAAGAGTCACCTTGCACTTTCCATGATTATCAATAGTGTGAGTGATGAGATATTGCTCACTATAAGCCATTGTGAGCATGCTAAAGATGCATGGGATTTGCTAAAACAAGTCCATCTAGGGTCCAACACATCAAGGAAATTCACTTTATTGTCCAAAATTCTTAGCACTATGCAAGGTGAAGAAGAAAGTGCCTTGATCTTCCTCTCAAAGATGAAAGACATGAGAACTCAACTATTGGCTTGTAATTGTGATTGGATAAGTGAGAAGCTCTTAAGCTTTATCATTTTGAGGAACTTGTCAAGCAAGTTCAAGAATTTTGTCACCATTATTGAGACTAGGCTAGAGCAAGAAGAGGATGGCATTCCTCTCAACACTCTTTCACAATTATTGATTCAACATGAAGAGTCTCTTAATCGAGACAAAGTGAATGGTCAAGTTGTCAAGGAGAAGAATGTTGCCTTGAGTGCCACTAAAGCTTCCTTCAAGAAGAAATACAAGGGAAGGAAAAATCAAAATTTCCAACCCAACAAGCCTAGAGTTGATTTCACTTGCAATTCGTACCCTCATGAAGGAAATTGGCTTTGAGCAATTTGGTCCTTCACGTTTGCTCTCCGATAATCAATCAACTATTGCCTTGGCTAAAAATCTTGTAATGCATCAAAGAACAAAGCATGTTGAAATCCAAGCCCATTTTATCAGAGAGAAGGTATTGGATGGGACTATTCAGTTGGAGTATTGCCCATCATCTTCTAATTCTGCTGATTTGTTCACCAAACCTCTTCCCAAGGAGCAATTTTGTAAGTTGAGGGACTCACTTGGTTTGGTGAAGTTGTCCTCAAGGGGGAATGAAGTGTAGTTACACTTGTGTGATGACAACTTCATCCTTATGAGGTGTTTTGTGCTATATATATGAGTTGATCTTTGGTGGTATAATTGCTTTTTGCATCTCTTTTGAACATGGTACTTTCTTGTTTGCCTTGTGCAACTTTTGTACATGTTACTTTGTAGATGGCATTGTGCAATTATGGTATATGATGCAATTGCTTTATGTGACTCTTTTACATGGTACTTTCTTGTTGCCTTGTGCAACTTTGTACATGTTTTTTTATGTAGTTGGCATTATGCAATTGGTTTATCATGGTACTTTCTTGTTAGCATTTATGCTACTTTTGTACATGATATTTTATGGTTGGCTTTATGCAACCGGTGTGCACACTTTATTATTTTCATATACCTTATGCAACTCTTGTACATGGTACTTTTTTGTTAGCCTTGTGCTACTTTTGTACATGGTACTTTAGAGTTTGCATTATCATGGTACTCCTTGTTTGCTTTATGCAACTTTGTACATGATATTTTTTGATCAACTATATAGCACGTGACTATAAGTATGGCTTGGCATATTTTTGTGATGACTTATAGTTCACTATTTGTTAGATCAGTTTTGTTATCATCTTTGGATATTCATATATGTTGTGGTGAATATATTTATGATGATGTATCTAACTGATCTTATGTTGAGCTGCTTGTAGCTTGCAGGTACTTCCATTTGGGATTTTGTAGGCTTACTGAAGACACCCTTGTGATGTTTTCTTCTTGTCATTTGCAACCACTTGTGGTTGATGGATGGCTTTGTAAGTTGCTTGTATCTAAAGCTACTCCGTTGGGGGCTTGCAGTCTCATTTTGGCCCATTTTGTATTGGTGCCTTATTGTAGACCATTCTTGGTCATAGAAGCTCATTGTAACTATATTACTCATTTGATTCTCATCCCCATTTGTATCTTTAGGGGGAGAATGTTTCTTTGTCTCATAATTCCTTTCCCCAATATTGCATTAAGGGGGAGTGTTGGAATATGTAATGCAACATTGTGTAAATTATTCTTAGACTAAAATATAAAGTCTAAAGAATAATATTTGAATTAGAATATAATTCTATCTTATGTAAAATATTCCCACCCAATTAATAAATAAATTAAGGGTGCTAGGAATATTTAATTTCTTGGGAAAAAGTTATTTCCCTTTTCTAGCAAATATTAGAAAGTAACTAATCACTTTCTAATATTTGATAGATGCCACTTATCACATATCTCAAAGATTAGATTGTGATAAAATTAGAAAGTAACTAAAGCACTTTCTAATATTTGATAGATTGTGATAATATTTAGGGTTGTAGTAGAAAAGCTTCTCTTTAAATAGGGGTGTTTTCTACTACATATGATCATATCTTGTCATATTGACTTGTGTTGTAGTTTATGTTGATGCATATTGTTGCATAACATTGAAGCATTCTTGTATTGTTGAATCATTGAGTAATATAGTGAGCTTCATAGTGGATGTTTCCCTTCTTCATTTGAAGTAGGGTTTTACCACTCAATATTTGTGTTGTGGGTTTACCTCTTTTATGTGTGATTGATCTTGTGGAGCATTCTTCGATCTTGGGGAGACTTTGCTTGTCTCACACTCTCTCCACTTGAAGACTCTTGTCCTCACTCAGAAGACCTATCCTCAATGTTTGGTTTGATGGATCTCTATCCACTGGAGACTCTCCTATCTACTCTATCATATCCAAATCCCTACTCAATAGGTTCACTTAGAACCTTCTCAAATTTGCACAATAGGTCCACTAAAAACCTACTCAAATTTTCTCAATAGGTGCACTCAGAACCTGCTCAAATCTGCTCAATAGTTCCACTCAAAACTTGCTCAAATTTGCTCAATAGGTCCACTCATAACCTGCTCAAATATTCTTAACAAGCTCACACAGAACTTGTCCAAATATGTTCAACAAGCTCACTCATAACTTGTCCAAATCTGCTCAAGAAGTCCTCTATAAGACATGCTCAAATCAGTCCACAAGCCTTCTCAAAGACTTGTCTCAAATCTGCTTAACAAGTCCACACAAAAATTGCCTAATCTCATAGAATCATAAAGAGAATTTTTAGAGACTCAATATGTCCTATACTCGATTCTCAATCACTTTTATCAACTCAATCTCATAAAAGCATAAAGAGAATTGTTAGAGACTCAATATGTTCTATTCTCAATTCTTAATCACTTTTATCAACTTAATCTCATAGATGCATAAAGATAATTTTTAGAGGCTCTTTATGTTCTATTCTCAAAGATCAATATCAACTCAAATCAATATCATAGAAGCATAAAGAGAATTGTTAGAGACTCAATATGTTCTATTCTCAAAGCTCAATCTCAACTCAATTCAATCTCATAGAAGCATAAAGAGAATTGTTAGAGACTCAATATGTTCTATTCTCAAAGCTCAATTTCAACTCAATCCAATCTCATAGAAGCATAAAGAGAAATTTTAGAGATTCAATATGTTCTATTCTCAAATATCAATCTCAAATCAATCAGAATATAGAATAGTTTTTTTCATGGAACTTGAACAACCACTTCATGCATCCACTTGACTAGGCTTATTAAACTCTACTCAACCAAACACCTCAAGAAAAAACCCTTTCTTACAAACCCTAGTCCAAGCATGTATCAACCAACTCAAAATATTTCCAACAATTCTCATCAACAAATCTCACATAACAATGATACTCATGTTCTTTTCTAACTCAAGTTCAACTTCTTTGCATCACCCATTGGCTTCAACAATAATTCTAATAAGACAAGTTTTTAATCACAAATATCAATTTAGAAAACCTTGAAGAATAAAATCAAAGTACTTCACTCAACCAATGGTCTAAACAATAATGCTTATCAAACAAGGTTTAATCACAACTCACAATCTAGAAAACCTTGAAGCATTAACTCAACCACTTTTGAAAAGGAAACCCTAATCAAATCATTTTCACTCCAAACTTAATTTTCAATCAAGCCAACCATCTAACTCAACAAAGAAGAATTTTACCCATACCTTTTCTTGAAGAGTAGTTTTCCTTACAAATCTTCCACACTCACAATTACTTCTTTGACAAACTCAATAAGGGTTAGAGGATAATATTTATATCACAAAAATAATATCATAATTACACCTTATCACTCCAACTTAAACAACAATCAATATCCTCACAATAATAAAAAACCCTTTATTCAAATACACCCACAAATTCTTAACCTTCCAATAATTCACAATAGCAAAATATAAGATTTGATAATAAAAATAGAATTATCCTTATACCTCCTAACAATATTTCTTAACTACCAACCTTTATCACAATGCAAATACTTTAATCACCAAATATCTTATACCTCCAACTTAGGCTTTAATAAAATAAAACACAAAATATTACCTTTGCCTTTGTATAGTTTCAAACTCTCAACGTAGCCCACACAAATGTCTTTTCCCATGGCACAATCCACCATACGAGCTATACACTTTTTGGAAACAAATAAGCACCACGTGCTTCAACACCCTTGTCCTTTCTTGCCTTGCAAAATAGATGTGCCTAAAGTTTTGGTGCCTTCAACACGTCCACGAAATGCTTTCGTCGAAGTTCGAACACCAACCACCATGCACACCAAAAATGTAAGCCCTCTTGCCACTAGGCCAAAGCACCTTGGTGGATTCTAAATAATCACTTTAATGCCTTTTGTTTGTTTCCATTTCACCATCAAATCAAACATGATTTCTGTAACTTTATCTCACAAGCTTTGCATTAATTCATATATTAGCATTTATAAAAAATGAGCAAGGATAATTTCAAAAATTACTTTGCCAAGGTATTAATATGCATTTCAATAAAATATAACGACGTCGACGCTTCCCTTTGGCTTATGATGTCGGTGTTTCCCTTTGGATTTTATGACATTAGCGCTTCCCTTTGCAAATAAATTTTGCCTTATTTAAAATTCTAAATCCAACATTTAGATTTATTAAATTAATCTTTGATCTTAAACCTTTAAACCCAACATTTGGGTTTAGATATTTTTAAACTTTATAAACCCACTTTGGCAATATAAAATATTGTAATAAAAATTATAATTATTTTATTTGGGTTTTCACTATGGCATTTCTAACCATTATAATATTTATTTGTAAAATTTAAATTCATCCTAAATTTAAATAATTTATAAAATAAATATTACTTCTTTCTAACTTATGTCTTTTGCACTATTTCACTTGAACATTTGCCTTCTTGCTAAATATCAAATGACCATCTTTGTTGTCTTTATCGTTTCTAAAATCTTGGTATTACTGATGACTCCATCTAGTGGTATCAATGGTGACATCAATGAAAAATTTGACTTAGGGACTCAAAATGTCCAACAATCTTCCCCTTTGTCATTGATGGCAACCCATATCCTTTTACTGAAACCTGGCCTTTCTTTTTATTCTCCTCCCCCTGGGACATTGTTCTCCCTAGCTCAATGCTCTCTCAAATATCAAATCTCTCCCCCTTTGACATCAATGGCAAAGGGTCACATTTGGGGCTCGGGGCTAAGAATGAGCCTCTTAGCTTAGCCCCTCCCCCACCTCCACATGAGGTGGTTAATTTTAGGGTGGGAGTATTTCTACTCCCCAAAGGCATTGTTCTTTACTTTTATCTTTCTCTCTTCTTTTATGAGTTTTCTGAATCCTCTTTCCCAAGTCATCATCCCTATTCCTGTCATCACTTCTATTCATGTTCTTATTCTTGTTCTCATCCATGTTCTTGTTTATGTTCCTATTCTTGTTCTTGTTCTCATTCTTGTTCATATTTCTATTCATGTTTATGCCTGATTTAGGAATATTTGGTCTACACCATCTTGTTGTGTGACCATCATTATTGCACTTATAACACTTAATATTATTTTTTCTTAGAGGTGCGACTATCTTAGGACTTCTCCTAGTGAATCCATATCCTCTTCTATCATGAATTTTGTAATTCACTGCCTTGTGACCAAACTCATTACATAAGTAGAAATACCCTTGGAAAAGATATCCTTTTCCATATTCTTGTCTTTCATGTGTACTGCACTATGAAGCCATGTGCCCAAACCTATGACATGAAAAACATATTCCATCGAAGCTTAATTTTCTCAACCTCATTGGTCTCCTATTCTGATTGTTGTTCCATCTATATCTTCTCTTGCATTATTCCTATATTTGTTGAACTCTTTTTTGTCCAACTCATCCTATGATGTCTCACTCCCACTTACACTATTTTCTTCTGATGTATCTTCTTTTGAATTTTTTTCTTCTTCAGGACTTGAATTAGACTCTTCTTCCATTTTCTTTTGAACCTGTTTAGAACCAAGACCTGTCTTGTTTGTTGCTCTTCTTTGTATCTTGACTATTTTATCCATACTCTTTGCATTGTTTACATACTTGTATAGATTATTATTGGAATCCTCTAAATATTCCTTTAGTAGGGCCACTTCTTGTGTTAACTTCTCACATTCCAATATCTTTGCTTCTAACTTATCTTTGAACTTGCTTGCCTTAGCCTTTGAATTTTCTAAATCCTCTATAAGCAATAATCTTTCTTCATCACATTCTTGAAACTAACTTTCAATATTAGAGTGTTGCTTTATTACTTTCTTCACTATGTCAAGGGCATAGATAAGTTCTCCCTTGAGATCATAGTCATTCTCTATTTAATCCTCTATTTGTTTGCCTTTGTCCATATCATTTCTTTCTTTTGTCTTGTCTTCTATAAGATCACTCACTTCATCTTCTAATTCCATTAGAAGATTTTCATCTGGTCTATCAAGTGCATCTTAAAAATCATCATAACTAAAACTATAACCATCCCTTGTGCAATCATCTGCAATCATCTTCAAGATGCCCAAATCTACCACATCTAACTAGATTATTTCTCTTAACTAGTTATTTCTCTTCAACCTAAAATAGGACTTCATCTCCATCATTGTCTGAAAAACTAGCATCAATATCATTTGAGTACTTATGTGTATTATCTGCATAGTAGCTTCTCTTTTGCCTTTGGAATAATTTCTTCCCTTGTATGTTTTGTCCATCCTTGTTTTTCTTCTGATACTTGTGTTTTTATGATTCCCTATACATGTGATCCTATTTTTCTTCATCATTGTTGCTCTTTGGCTCTTTGCACTCTATTGCATAATATCCATACTTTCCACAGTTAAAACACTTAACAGATCTTATATCTATGGGTATTTTCAAACCTTTATCTCTTATACCATAATTTGCTTCTTCATCACTGGAAGACTCATTCCTTTATTATGTCTTCTTACCCTTTTTCTTTTTTTCCACTTTGAATGCAGATTATTTCATAGGAATAGGATATTTTGTTCTTATCTCAAAAGTAGTAAGCATGCCAAGCAAAGAATTCTTTTTCAAAGAATCACTATCAATTGATGTTTCTATAGTAGAAACCTTTTCACTATACTTTTTTGGAAGAGTTCTCAATATATTATCATAAGAATCAGACTCATCAACCTTCATTCCAAGACCTCTCATACCATGTACAAATTCATCAATATTACTGAGATAGTCATGAATGTTTTCATCATCCCTCATTCTTAAATTTTCAAACTCTCCTTTGATATTTTTGATTTTAGATTTTCTAACACCTATATATCCTTCATATATGGTATGCAATAGTTCCCACATATCTTTTGATGTTTTATAATCCATAACCTTCATAGATTCTGATCTATGCAATATTTTTATAATCGCATTCATAGCTCTTGAATTTGCATGCATTAGAAGCTTAAATTATTTATCTATAGGAGGATTGGATTCTGAATCATATCCAAATTCCACTGCATCCCAAACTTCAAACAAGGTTTAATCACAATTCACAATCCCGAAAACCTTGAAGCATTAGCTCAACCACTTTTTAAAATGAAACCCTAATCAAATCCTTTTCACTCCAAAATTAATTTTCAATGAAGCCAACCATCTAACTCAAAAAAGAAGAATGTTTCCCATACCTTTTCTTGAAGTGTAGTTGTCCTTACAAATCTTCCATACTCATAATTACTTCTTTGAAAAAATAAATAAGGGTTAAAGGATAATTTTCATATCACAAAAATAATATCACAATTACACCTTATCACTTCAACTTAAACAATAAGAAATATCCTCACAATAATCAAAAACCCTTTATTCAAATACACCCATAAATTCTTAACCTTCCAATATTCCACAATAGAAAAATTTAAGACTTGAAAATAAAAACAGAATTCTCCTTATACCTCCTAACAATATTTCTCAACTATCAACCTTTATCACAATGCAAATACTTGAATCACCAAATACCTTATACCTCCAAATTAGGCTTTAATACCAAATACCTTATACCTTATACGCTTGTTGGAAACAAAGAAGCACCACGTGCTTCAACACCCTTGTCTTTTCTTGCCTTGCAAAATGGATGCACTTTAAGTTTTGGCACCTTCAACACGTCCATGAAATGCTTTCGTCGAAGTTCGAACACCAACCACCATGCACATCAAAAATGTAAGCCCTCTTGCCACCAGGCCAAAGAACCTTGGTGGCTTCCAACTAATTACTTTAATGCCTTTTGTTTTTTTTCCTTTCACCATCAAATCAAACGTGATTTTCGCAACTTTATCTCACAAGCTTTGCATTAATTCGTATATAAGCATTTATAAAAAATGAGCAAGGATAATTTGGAAACAAATTTGGTAAAGTATTAATATGCATTTCAATTAAATAAAATGATGTCGATGCTTCCCTTTGGCTTATGACGTCGGTGCTTCCCTTTGGAAATAAAATTTGCCTTGTTTAAAATTCTAAATCCAACCTTTGGATTTATTAAATTAATCTTTGGTCTTAAACCTTTAAACCCAACCTTTGGGTTTAGATATTTTCAAAATTTATAAACCCACTTTGGCAATATAAAATATTGTAATAAAAATTATAATTATTTTCGGTTTTTACTATGGCACTTCTAACCATTATAATATTTATTTATAAAATTTAAATTCATCTTGAATTTAAATAATTTATAAAATAAATATTACCACTCCTTTCTAACTTTTGTCTTTTGCACTGTTTCACTTGAACTTTTGCCTTCTTTTTGAATATCAAATTACCATCTTTGTTACCTTTATCTTTGTTGAAATCTTGGTATTACTGATGACTCCATTTGGTGGCATCAATGGTGACATCAATGATAACTTTGACTTAGGGAATCAAAATGTCCAACAATCAAGTGGCTCTCTTTCTCCTTAAAAAAAATTATTAGGTCATCAAGATAAATAAGAATAATTTTATTGATCAAATATTTAAAATTAATGTCCATGGCCCTTTGAAATGTTGCTCCTACATTCGACAAACCAAATAGCATCCTCTAGTAGGTAAATGTTGACCTTTATCTTTTACCCACACTTGATTATATCTAGAGAAACCATATAGGAGGGAAAATATCTTTGATCCTATGACTGTCTAGAGGATTTGGTCCATCAAAGGCAGGGGGTAGTGATCCTTCATTGAAGCTTTATTTTAATCTCAAAAGTTGACATACAATCTTATTTCCTAGTTCTTCTTCCTTACTAATACTAAATTAGAGAATCATATGGTATGCTTGATAGGGTATATGATCCTTGATTAAATTAACTTATATAGCTCCTTCCAAATGAGGGGCTTTATCTTTGGGTTAACTAGCGTCTATTTGTTTCTCACTATTTGGGTGTTGGGATTTAACCCGATGGTGTGATGTATAATATCTTTGATGTACCCTTTTAAATGGTTATATATCCATGCCATCACATCACTAAAATTTTGGCATAGGTGGATGAGGGTCTATTGCTCTTCCATGGTCATAAATTTCTCTATCTTTAATTTTTTTACCAAAGTGACTTCAACTTCTTGGTAGTTCCCTTCATTTGCTATCATTCCCCTTTTTCCTCCAAAATGATCCTCTGGTTTAAATAGGTTCTATAGTATGACTACCTCTTTTGGAAATTATTTGGAGCCTAGTTGGATGATCTGATCATCATATTGTTCCTTGATTTGGGTCCCCAAATATTTGGAAAATGTATCCTCCTACCATATAAATCAGATGACTTATTCATCATTGTTGAACACTTGCCAATAGGATTCATTGTCAAGAGTAACTGAACTATGTTAGAAACTTTAAGTATAGTGTGTTTTCATTGATGTCAAAGGATTGATGTCAAAGGTTTGATGTCAAAATATTTATGTCAAAGAAAGTTTGGTATGGCAAAAATCTCCTAAGATGGTTAATTATGCAAGGCAAGGTTCTTATCAAAAGTAAGGAATTTGGCACAAAAATAAGGTTTATAAGTTGGATAATTATGTAAGGTAAGGTTTATTCAAAATAAAGGCATTTGATAAAAATAAAACCATTATAATATTTATTTTAATATTATAAGCCAAAGAGGTTTGGGATAAAGTTCTAAGTGTTTGGTTAAAAGGTTGAAGGCCCAAGTTCAAGACCATGGTTCAAAAGGAAAAGCAAGTTTAAATTTCAAGTGACAAAGGTTACAAGAGGTTCAAAAAGAAAGGCAAGTTTAAATTTCAAGTGACAAAGGTTACAAGAGGTTTAAAAAGAAATGGAAGTTTAAATTTCAAGTGACAAAAGATTAAAAGAGATAATATTATATTTTTTAATAATATAATATATGGGACAAAAGGTTTGAAAGCAAAGAAATGTTATAATGTTTTAATATAAGGTTTAAACTCTTGGTGCCAACTAATTCAAAAGGACTTCCATGATATTTCGAGTGCAGATGTTTCAAGTAAATATAAAGCATGTATAAATAAGGAGCAAAACATTTGATTTAGTTACCATGCGCTAATGCTTTATTCGAATTGTTTAATGTGAAATCTCTGATGATATTTGTGTGATTCGAAATGTGAAGGTCCAACAAAAAATGAGAGAAGAAGGATGGTGTGTCAAAAGGTGTGCGTATGATTTGTCATTGGAAAATATAGTGAGAACCTTGGATGTCCAATTAGGATAGCCTAGTTGGCTACGTGAATTGTGTAGGACTATTGGCAGAAGAGAGATCACAAGGTCAAAACCCTTGGAAATATTTTTTGTTTGTAGTGTTGATATTTTAGTTGGATGAGCTGAGATAGGGACAAGATAGAGTGGGAATATTCTTGGTTCCAACCATTATGGTGGTGCAATAGGTTAGGGCACTCGTGACAATGTTGTTGAGGCAGAGATCTGCAAGTCATCTCTCTGAGCATGTTTTTGCTAGGTAGTTGAAGAGTTGATTTTTTTGTGATGCAT
The DNA here is from genome assembly GCA_028583015.1 of Wollemia nobilis. Classification (NCBI taxonomy): domain Eukaryota; kingdom Viridiplantae; phylum Streptophyta; class Pinopsida; order Araucariales; family Araucariaceae; genus Wollemia; species Wollemia nobilis. The sequence goes on from JAQPPZ010003282.1 coordinate 572,152, forward strand.
TAAGGTTGTTGGTGTTGATGTAGTGCACAACATATTCAAGTAAGGTTGGAGGTATTGACACAGTGCACGATGTATAAAAGCAAGGTAACATTAAATACTTTTATTATTATAAAGTGTGAAGGCATAAGGTGCATTTATAAGAATTAGATATTCTATTGTGTGATTAGGGTGTGCTAAATGTTTATTAGCTTGAAGTGATAAGGTGTATGTTGTAATTTGTATTTCCTGTACATTGTAAGTTGAATTTGGGGTGATTTAATATAAGTCAAGATAGGAGTTATAAGGTGTAAAATAGATTGTTTTCAAGTGTAAATTCTAGCATTATAGAAAAAGGGTTTTCTAGGTTTTAGAAGCGTATTCATGAAATATTGAAGTGGGAGATAAAAGGTGTATGTTGTTCCTTTCTTGTGTGTAATACTTGCAATAGTATTGAATATTTTGGTTTATAATTTGATGCTTTATTTTGATAAACCAAGAGAGTTATAGAGCATATGTTTGAGACATAATTGTGCACACTTCTTGAGAAGGTCTTTTTAATATATGAAAATGTGTTGTGCTAACCTCTTGAAGTGACAAACAAGAAATTATTTTAGAACAGGTTTTGAGGGCACATTTTCATCAAAAAATGAAGATGTATGTTGAAATTATTAATTCTCTAAGGTGGTTGGTTGGACAAATATTTCAGAATTATAAGTTAGAGATAAAAGGGTTGATTAGTGTGTATTTTTGGAAATATTTGAGATATATTTTGAGAAAAAATTGTGCATCATTGATTAGTGAAATTGGAAACACTTGAGTTAGGTTTTTTAAGATTAAATTGTGCATTATTATTGAAAGAATTTGTGAAACATTTTTGCATTGATGTGAGTGACATTGAATGTTAATAGGCAAATGTTAGAGACCAGTTTTGTGAAGCGAAGTTATACACTAGTTTGATTTGATTTGAGAGGTAATTGTAAGATATAGATATTGGATTGGATGAATGCAATATTTGTGAATATGAAGAACATATTGGGTATTTGATAGTACATATCATTATATATATGTTCAAGAGGTAAAACATATTCTAAGTAGAATATTTTTGAATTGCCTAGTTGAAGAAAGCATTTATAAAAGAGATATAAGCACTGTTTGTATGCAGTATTTTAGAATATTTGAGCAGGTTCTATAAGTAGCATTGAGGTAGATTTGAGCAAGTCTTGTGAGAATACTTGAAGCAGCATTGAGCCAAATTTGAGCAAGTCTTGTGAGAACACTTTAAATAACATTGGGATGGATTTTAGCAAGTCTTATGAGAAAACTTGGGATAGAGTTGAATAAATTCATGAGAATACTTAAGCATATTTGGATAGTAATGGATATTAGGTTTGAGATAGATTTGTACTAACCTTATAATGAGGTTTGGTGTAAATTTAGGTAGAGATAGGGAATAGGTTTGAGGTAAATTTATGCATGTAATGTGTGGAATTTTGGACAAATTTGTGAGCAGAGTTAGAACAGATTTGTGCTAGCCTTGTAATGAGGTTTGGTGCAAATTTGGATAGAGTTTGTGATCAAAGTTGGAGCAATTTTAGCTAGTCTTGTGACAAGGTTTGGTGTAGATTTTAGATAAATTTAAAGAGTAGGCTTTGGAGTAGATCGTATCAAAGGGGATAGAGTTCTCATATGGAGAGAGATCCAAAAACTAGAGCAAAGGGATAGAGTTCTTTCATGGAGAGAGATCCACAAATTAGAGTAAATGGTATAGATTTATCCTATGGAGAGAGATCTATAAACCATAGGGATAGAGTTCTTTCATGGAGAGAGATCCACAAACCAGAGTAAAGGGGATAGATTTATCCTATGGAGAGAGATCCATAAACTAGAGCAAAGGGGATAGATTTCTCCTATGGAGAGAGATCCATAAACCATACTAGAGGGGATAGAGTTCTCCTATGGAGAGAGATCAAAAAACAAGAGCATTGGGGATTTAGATCTCCTTTGGATATAGGTCCACAAACATAGTAATAGTAAATTTATTTCCAAGAGATTTACTGAGAAAATTTAGAAGAAATATTTTCTCCATGGACGTAACCCGCATTGGGTGAACCACGTTAAATTTGTGTCTCTCATGTGTTTGATGATTTGTGCTTTGATTTTTTACTGATATTGATATTACAATTTTTAACATTGGATAGTATTATTTGGTAAATAAAAGTAAAAGTTGATCTTATACTATTCACCCCCCCTCTCAGTATAAGCTTGTGTTATTCAATTTGTATTAGAGTTGGTTTCTTTGAAAAGCCTAACAACTTGAAGGAAAATCTTACAAGAACACACATGGGTAGGAAATATATAAGAATAATACTAAGAATACACATGGCCATGAATGAAAAGGAATATGCTCCAGTAATATGATCCGATAAAATGAAGAGGAAGAAGAAAAACTTTTGAGATGTGTTGAATGTGGTAAACTCGGTCATATGGCACTCTATTGTCCACAAAATAAAAAATATAGGCTTATACTGAAAGGGGCGATGAACAGTATAAGATCAAATTTTAATTTACTTTCCCAAATAATATTATCCAATATTATTAATGGCAATATCAAGAATAGTAAACAAAAAAATGCACAAATCATCACACACAATATAGACACCAATTTATAATATTATTTGAATACCAAGAGAACAATGCGGCTTTGAACGAATCGAAGATGAACTAGGGTTTCTAGAGATAGAGAAAAAACTAGGGCATCAATTGGGTAGCCGAAGAGATTTTTGGTTACTATGGATTTGAAGATAAGATTGCTGCCCCAGGAGGGTCCAATGGGGAAACCTCCGGATCCTCTTCTAGACAGACATAGTTCTTTTGCATATTTTTTAAAGGATAAATCTCCATCAAAGACTGAAGAAGCATAAAATACTGCATTAAAAATGCTCTTTATAGTTGTTGGAAATAGATCAACATCTCAATGAGTTAATGGATGCTTGCCATAGTTAGAATCAAGGCCAAAGATTGTCATTGAGCAAAGGATGGTAGAAGAAATAGTTTTATATAGAGCCAATCATGATTTGATCTCATAAATTCATGGGTATTCGCCCTACCCTAAATTTTTTGCATTCCTGGGTCTAGAAAAACTGGGAGCCTCTTGGTGAGTATTCTTTATGGTTTATTAGCAATGGATATTTTATTGTTAGTTTTTCTTCACTTGCCGATAGAAATAGGGCTTTCAAATCAAAAAAGAGGAATCATGGTCCGACAATATTATTTGTTCAACCCTGGAGAGTGGGATTTGATCCTCGAATTGAACCCACTGTTGTCCCAATTTGGATCCATTTGTATGCACTTCCAATGGAGTTTTGGAGTGAGCAGGTATTGGAAATTATCGGTAATTCCCTTGGAAAACATTTGGGTGTTTCCAAAGACACAATAGAAGGAAACACAATTTTTTATGCAAGATTATGTGTGGAAATGGATCTTAGCCAGCCTCTACCGACAGAAGTGGAACTTGAACTTGTAGGACTATCTTGGATTCAACAACTATATTATGAGGCATTTCCCTTCAGATGCAGAGTCTGCCACAAACATGGGCATTTGGCTCGATCTTGCCCAAATAATATGAACTTAAAAATGGAGGCTCCTCTAGGAATGTTAAATCCTCTTGGGGAGGGTAAGTCAATAATAAACAAAGAACCAACCAATATTTCTTAGGGTAAAGAAGCACAGAGAGATGGTTTTGAACCTCCCAAAATAAGGAGAAGGCAAAAGAAAAAATATGGTAAAGAGCAAACCCAACTCAAGCCCTCCAATAGGTATGAGATATTTAAGACACTAATGGACCAAGAAGAACAATTCATTGAAGGAGTGGATGGGAATAATAAAAATAATAACATACATGTTCAAGCTCCCCTCTCATCTCCCCCCATCATAGAGCAGGTAATTGAGTATAGTGATTTACTGCAGTCAGAGAGTGCAAGGGCATTGATAGTGTATAACCAAGAGTAGCCAATAATTAAGGATGTCAGCATGGGAATAGCAGAAAAGAATAGAGAAAGGCCAAATTTAGGGATAACTCAGGTGGAAAAGAGATAAAAAAATAGCAACTCTCAAGGAGTGGGTAGAAAATCAAATAAGGAATTGATAGCAGTTCAAGGAGACAAATTGATCACTAGAGGATCGGTGAGGCCAATAGATTCTTACTGCTCTCAAGGTAACCAATGATTATACAATCATGGAATGTTAGGGGTTTAAACAGTAGAACCCATCAATCTGTTGTTCGAATACTCTTAGAAAATTGTAAAACATATTTTTTGCTTATCCAGAAGACAAAAATATCGTTAGATCTTATGTGTAAAATAGTTAACAAAATTTGGAGGGGTGCTGGTCATATGGAAGTGGCTTCCCAAGGTGCCTTAGGGGGTATAGTTACTCTTTGGAACTCTATTGAATGGACTGTAATAGAAAATATAGCTTGGAAGGGTGTTCTCACATCACATTTTAGAAATAATGTCATAGTTGAACATGTTTTAATCACAAATTTTTATGGGGCTCAAAACCTAGATGGTCAGATGCATCAATGGAAAGTTGTGCATAACATGAGAGTCTCAAGGGAAGATTTAGATTGGATTATTTTTGGGGATTTTAATGCTAAATTATCCTCTAGATATCAGGAAGGGGGAACCCCAATTTTGGACCCAGGGGATTGTCTTACGATTGCCCAATTCTAGGAATTACACTTGGTGGATATTAAATTCCTTGGAACCAATTATACTTGGACTAATAAGAGGAGGGAGCCACATAGCAGGAAGGTGAAGTTAGACTATTTTTTGGTTTTAGAGGAGGCATTTGTAAAATGGAATATAAAATTTCAAATTTTGGAGGGTCCAGTTTCGGATCACTTTCCCATTTTGTTGGAAGGAGGGATCAAGACAGTGCAGCATCACAAACCATTTAAATTTGAAAACTTTTGGTTACAAAAAGAGGAACTTCAAAAGAAAATTTCACAGTGGTGGGAATACGGTCGCCCAGCATATGGGACAGTAATGTTTAGATTCCACAAACAACTTCATTATGTCAAAGTTCAACTGAAACAATGGAGGTGAGCTAACAAGACAGACTTCTAGGTCCAAAGAGCTCCATTTGTGGCCAGATGGGATGAGGTTCAAAAACACTTTAGGGAAGGAAAAATTACAGACTAGCTCAAAGAAGAGGATGATGCACTACGTAAAGCGGTTGAGGACATTGACAACCAATAGGAGACCTACTAGAAACAAAGGGCAAGAACCACTTGGTTATTAGAAGGTGATAAAAATACCAAATTTTTCCATCGGACTTCTTGTTCTAGGAGACATATGCACAAGATGGAAGCTCTTCAATATGAGAACAAACACTCCTTTGATACTCTTCTAGCTATGCATCTCCATTCAATGGATTATTTTTCTAAACTATTTAAGGAAAGTATGGTGCAAGATGAAGAGGCTCAAAAAGACAGTATTGATGTCATACCCATTGTTATCTCTAAAGAAGAAAATCAGACCCTTCTTAAACCCATTGATAGAGAGGAACTAAAGAATGTAGTCTTTGGAATGAGTACAGAAAAAACTCCAGGTCCAGATGGCTTTCCAATTGAGTTTTTTTAGGCCTTTTGGGATAACTTGGAGGAGTATGTAATGGTTGTTATAGAGGAGTCCAAAGGTAGTAAAAGAATACTTAAAGCATTAAATCATACTTTCATTACCTTAATTTCAAAAGGGGAGGAGGGGGTACATATTTCAGATTATAGACCTATTGCCTTATGCAATGTCATATATATAAATAATCACAAAGGTAATGGCTGAGTGGCTAAAACATCTTCTACATAAAATTATCTCTTCGGAGCAAGGGGGTTTTGTAGAGGGTAGGTAGATCTTGGATGGTGTGGTTTTAGCTCAAGAGGCAATCCATTCAATGCAAAAATCTGGTAATAGAGGAATGTTCATAAAATTAGATATGTCAAAGGCTTATGATAGGGTGGAGTGGAGCTTCTTGTCAAATATTATGGCAGCCTTTGGTTTCTCTCAATATTGGATAGAATGGGTCATGAGTTGTGTTTCTACTCCGACATACTCAGTGTTAATCAAGGGTCTTCCCTCGCAACCGTTTGGAGCTACTCGAGGCCTTCGTCAAGGATATCCTTGCTCTCCCTATATTTTTCTCATATTGGCTAAAGGATTGGGTAGACTTGTCTTGAGGAGAAGACAACAAGGTTTGCTAATAGGTATCAAGGTGGGTGAGGAAGTTTTGACTCACCTACAGTTTGTGGATGACACAAGATTGGTGGGAGTGGCCAGCTTCAGGGAAGCAAGAATGATTAGAGATACACTTAATGTCTACCTTTGGGCTACAAACAAAGTCATCAATAATAAAATATCCAAAGTGGTCTTTTTCAATCTGGATCAAAGGCTTCAGGACAAATTTTTAGAGATCTTGGGATTCACAAGGACTTCTCACCCAGTGGTATACTTGGGGGTCCCTTTGCATTTTAAAAAACTAAAAATAGATATCTGGAGGAATCTTTTGGATTGTATAAAGGATAGAATTAATCATTGGTCTCATAAATGGTTAAGCTATAGGGTTAGATTAACTTTTTTATAGTCAGTCATTCATGCCATGCCAATTTATAAATTTTCTATCCTTGCTGCCCCATATACTATATAGAAAGAGTTGGACAATATGGCTAGAAAAGTTTTATGGGAAGGAGTAAAATGAGAGAGGAAATGGGCCTTAGTAGGTTGGGATAAATTAAGCCATCACAAGGTAAAATTAGGCTTGGGACTGAGAAGACCAAAGTTAAATAATAAATCTTTGGCTGGAAAGCTTTATTGGAGGTGGATTTCCCAACCAACTTCTTTATTCAATGGAATCTTACCTAGTAAATATTTGGGACATGTAAACCCCAATGAGGTGGATCATTTCCCTTTGTATGGTAATGGATCCTTAGTGTGGTAGGCTCTCAAGTTAGGATCTCAAGTAGTAAAAGATAGATTATTTTGGAAAGTGGGGAGAGGGGAGAAGGCTTGATTTTGGACTGATTCATGGGATCAATACCCACCTATCATTATTGAATTTCCTAAATTGCAACCAATAAAAATAGCCATATAAACCAAGGGATGGGTCCAAATTGAAAATTATTTCAACACTATTCATTTTGGGGATTATAAGTTTAAGCAGTTTAAGAAGTTGGATGAGTGGCCAATTTCAATCCCTCCGAATTTGACACCCATCATGACTAAAATCTTGGCAGAAAGATTTCTCATAGGTAGAGACGAGGAGGATGAATTAGCTTGGGGCTATGGGAGCCTTGGTGTCTACATAGTGAAGGAAGGATATGATAAGATCCTTCTAGAGCCTCCTCCTCATGCATATCAAGTTGAGGATTGGAGAAAGATTTGGCAGTCCAAGGGTTGGCTAAAAGTAAACTTTTTTTCCTGGTAGTTCATGCATAATGGAATTCTTACTTTTGATAATATCAGATGTAAGGGAATCATTGGTCCTTCTCAATGTGTTTTATGCTACAAGAGCGAGGAAACAACTGATCACTTGATGTTTGAGTGCCCATTCACGTGCCATATTTGGGAGAGATGGTTTTTATATTATAAAATTCAAGTTAATGGTGATTTGAATTAGCCTAATATTTTGGAAATATGGAAGAGGGGTAGATTTAAATCTAAAGCTCTTTGTAGTGTTTGGAAGCTTGGATTAAAATTCATTTGGTGGCAAGTGTGGTTGGAGAGAAATGCTAGAATTTTTAGAGAAACTTTTTCTTCTTTAGATGGAGTTTGGCAGGTCATTTGGAGCAAAGTCATAGAAACTGTGGTAGTCTATGCTAAAGAGGAAACTCAGGTTGTTATTGGGGCAATGGAAAAGGAAGCTGAAGTGCAAGAGGGACAGGACAGAGCTAGTTGGAAACCACCCCTAGAAGGTTGGATTAAAATTAATACTAATGGAGCTGCAAAAGGCAATCCGAGTAGAGCTAGACTTGGAGTGGTTTGCCGAAATCATGTTGGAACAGTGCTCTATTGGGAACTGTAAGGCTTTGGAATAGCCACAAAAAATGAAGCAGAAGCCTTAGCTATCAAATCTACTTCTATTTGGGCAGTAAAACAAGGCCACGAGAGGATAATTCTAGAATCATATTCTCAAATAATGGTTGGAGCTCTAGATTGCATGAGGAACTTTGCTTTGAAAACTTGGAGGTTGAGGATTCTTGTCACTCAAATTAAGGAATTATGGAGGGAATTAGATGATGTGATTCCAATTTATGTGAGTAGATATCTAAATAAAGTGGCAGACTTCCTGGCTAAGATGGGTGCTGAGAAGGAGGTAGGGGTTTAGTGCCACAATGACATGGCTATTGAGGATGAGGTGATTAGGCAGGGTATTGAAAGGTCCCTGAATCTTGTACAAAGCAGCCATGGGCCTCTGAAGAGGGATTCAAATGGGAATAATGGTAGTAGCAGATCAAGACAGCCTAAAAATAGCAAGGGCCACCTAAGGTGAAGGCACCCAGAGGATCCAACTATAAGAACTAACTTTTTTGCATGTTTTCTAGGAAGACCGAAGAGGCCCATGAGCTACATATCAAAGAAAAAGCAAAACACCACAAGGAGAAAGGTGTCATGATTTCACGACATGTTGCCTTTTTGTGGTCCAAAGCAAAGGGAGAAAGCAAGGAGGAAAAAGTATCGCGATATCACGACATGTTGCAACGTCATGGCCAAAGGAGGAAAATGTGTCATGATATCGTGAGAAGATGCATCGTCACGACCGAAGGAGAGAAAGTGTCATGAAATTGTGACATGTTGCAACGTCATGGCCAAAGGAGGAAAAGGTGTCATGATATCGCGAGAATATGCATCGTCACGACCAAAGGAGAGAAAGTGTCATGAAATTGTGACATGTTGCAACGTCACTGCCAGAAGAGAAGTGTCATGATATCATGACATGTTGCATCATCACGGCCAAAGGGGGAAAGGTGTCATGATATCGAGACATGTTGCATCATCGTAGCCAAAGGATAAAAGGTGTCGCGATATCGTGACATGTTGCATCATTGTGGCCAAAGGAGAAAAAGTGTCGTGATATCACATGTTGCATCATTGCGGCCAAAGGAGAAAAAGTGTCGCAATATCGTGACATATTGCATCGTCACGACCAAGAGAGAAAAAGTGTCGCGATATCACGACCTTTTGCATCATCATGACCAAAGGAGAAAATGTCACGATATCGCGACATGTTGCATCGTCACATCCAAAGGAGAAAAAGTGTCATGATATCATGACATGTTGCATCATCGTAGCCAAAAGAGAAAAAGTGTCGTGATATCACGACATGTTGCATCGTCATGGCAAAAAGAGAAAAAGTGTTGCGATATCGTGACATGTTGCATCATCATGGCCAAGAGAGAAAAAGTGTCATGATATCGTGACATGTTGCATCGTCATGGCCAAAGGAGAAAAATGTCGCGATATCATGACATGTTGCATCATCACAGCCAAAGGAGAAAAAATATTGTGATATCATGACATGTTGCATCATCGCGGCAAAAGGAGAAAAATGTCACGATATCGCTACATGTTGCATCGTCATGGCCAAAGGAGAAAAAGTGTCGTGATATCGTGACATGTTGCATTGTCACGACCAAAAGAGAAAAAGTTTCATGATATCGTGACATGTTGCATCATCACGGTCAAAAGAGAAAAAGTGTCACAATATCGTGACATGTTGCATCATCGTGGCCAAAGGAGGAAAAGGTTTCATGATATCACGGCATGTTGCAATGTCATGGCCAAAGGAGAAAGAGTGTCACGATATCATGACATGTTGCATTGTCACGGCCTATGCAGGTAAAAGTGTCGCGATATCGTGACATGTTGCATCGTCACAGCCAAAGAGAAAAAGTGTTGCGATATCGCGACATGTTGCATCATCATGGCCAAAAGTGAAAAAGGGTCACGATATCATGACATGTTGCATCATCACAGCCAAAGGAGGAAAAAGTGTCACGATATCACGACATGTTGCAATGTCACGGCCAAAGAAGGAAAAGTGTCACGATATCACAACATGTTGCATTTTTGCGGCCAAAAGAGAAAAGTGTCGCGATATTGCGACATGTTGCATTTTCACAGCCAAAGGAGAAGAAGGAAAAAGTGTCGTGATATCGTGAGAAGTTGCATCAATAGACCGAACCGATCCCCTTGGCAACATCTCTCATTGTGCAAACATTGAAACTTGTAGGATCGTACCTTAGGCCAATGGGGAGGGAGTCTCTCCATACTTAATTGTCAGATTCGCCGACTCCCCTGTTTGCTAGGTAATGGTTTAAGAGATTTGGCTCCATTGCAAATCTTCTCTTACTGTTGTAAACATGTTTTCTCTCTAACTAAGGCTGGGAAAAGTCTCATCCCATCTTGTAAATGATCTTTGTTTTAATACAATTTTTTTCAAATTTTTCAAAAAAAAAAAAAAAAATATAGACACCAATTTAACATGGTTCACCCAATGTGGGCTACTCCACAGAGAAAATATTTCTACTAAATATTTTCAACAAATATTCTTGGGAATCAATTCCCTATTATAATGTTTATGGACCTCTTGTCCAAAGGAGACACCAATTGCCTAATGCTCTAATTTATGAATCTCTCTCCATAGGAGAACTCTTTCCCCTTTTATCTAATTTGTGGAACTTGATCCATGAGAACTCTTTCTCCTCAACTGGTTCATGGATCTCTCTCCATGAAAGAACTCTATATTCCTAACTTGTTCATAGATCACACTCCATAGGATATCTCTATCCCCTTGCCCTATTTTGTGGTTCTCTATCCATAGGAGAAATATTTCCCCTCTAATCTAGCTGATGATCTTCTAGAAGACTTCTACCCCCACTACTCTGGCTTGTGGATCTCTCTCCATATAATACCTCTATCCTCATTACCCTAGCTAATGGATCTCTATCCACTAGAGACTCCTATCCTCTACTCTATCACCTCCAAAACTTAATCTCAACTCTATCTCATATCTACACCAAACTTTGTCCCAAGTGTAGTATAAATCTCATCTAACTCTATCTTAGGTCTAGCACAAATCTACTCACAAATTTATACCAAACTCTATCCTCAAATATATCCTCAAGCTTTAACACAAAGCTTGATCTAATCACAAATAAAATTTGCTTAGATTTTCCCCAAGCCTTAACACAAAGCTTGAACAAATAAATCAATCAACTCTACTCTCAAGCATTTACAATACTTGCTTCTAATATACCTTCAAGTCCTCTAAAGAACTTGCTCAAACTGCTCTCAAGTTTTCACCAAGACTTACCTCAAATCTACCTTCAAGTCCTCACAAGAACTTTCTTAATATACTCTTAAGTATTCACCAAGAATTGCTCTAAATATACCCTCAAGTCCTCTCAAGAACTTTCTCAATATACTCTCAAGTCTTAACCAAGAATTGCTCCAAATTTGCCCTTAAGTCCTCTCAAGAATTTGCTCAATCTGCTCTTAATTCTTCACCAAGACTTACTCCAAATCTGCCCTCAAGTCCTCTCAAGAACTTTCTCAATATGCTCTCAAGTCTTCACCAAGACTTTCTTCAAATCTACTCAAACACATGCTCAATACATCTCACAAGATATGCTCAATCAATCTCAAATATTGCACACAATGCTATCAATTTCTTTGTCTAATATTCAAATTAATTCCTTTAACTTGAAGCAATTTAAGCATATTCTATTCAGAATTTTTTTAACCTCTAGAACATATATATAATGATGTACTCTATCAAAAACTCAATATGTTCTACTCAATCATTAAGTCTGTCACTTTCACAAATCTGATTTCTAATGTTTGCACATTCACTTTCAATATCACTCAAAACCAATGCTCAAGAATTTTCACTCAATCATTCAATCAATGAAACACAACTTGTTCATTAACCCTAAACAAGTATTTTCATACTCCTTCAAACAAAGTGTACAATGTGGGTCTCAAACCCTAACTCAAATAATCTTCAACCTCTATCTCAAATGTTCTCTAAGCATTCACCAATCAAGCATATAAAACTCACTCAAAAATTTCCAACAATGCTTATCAAACACTCCTTTTCACTCCACCTTATATTTTACAATATTTGATACAAAAACACTTTAATCAAAGGATAATGTGCCCATACCTTTTGTTTTTATGGAGATATGTCTTCAAAACTTGTCTCATTCACAATAACTTTTGCAACTATAAAGGTTAGAATAACACTTCTTTATGAGTTAGAAAACCTTCAATATGTGTTCCTAATTAAATTTCAAACCACTCTCTTGGTTTCTCAAAATATTGCATCAACTCAAATAATCAAACCCTTAAAAATAATTTAGCAAAACATACACACATTCAAAATTCCTCATACACCTTTTAACTCCCACTTAACATACAAAAACAACAAGGATTCTTATTACTCCAATAATTCAATTTAACTTCATTCAAATAATTAAATGCATGGAATAATAAAAATTAATCCCTTATAAATCCATTTATATTAAATGCATTTGCATCAGAAATATAACCACCTTTCAGCATTTTTTGAGGCACTTGACAATCTTCAAAATCCAAACTAATCAAAACCCTTTTATAGCAAAACTTAAAAACTATTTTTAACACCTTATACCTCCCACATTAGCACATACCATACAACTTAGAACCTTAGGTAGTAGTTTTATTAAAATAAAAATAAATACCTTGCACGCTGCCTCCATAGAAATCAAACCCCCTCTATGACTACCACATGTGCCTTAGCTTCAACCTAACTATTGCATGAGCTAAGCGCTCACTTGAAACAATAATACACCCACTACTAATTGTACCTTCTACTGGTTGCAAAAACCATTTGAAACAAAACATTTCCCTCTGCTATCATTGGGAATCAAATATGGTACCTACTATCCGTCAAACCCTTATGCTACCAAGCCTTGCCACTAGGCCAACCGTGTGGTTGGTAATAGGGACATGCACCCTTGTCCCTTTATGTGTCCAATGTTCTCCTTTAGCTTTTAAAAATAAAAGCCTTCATCTTTCTTTGCTCACAAAATTTGCATCAAATAATTTTATTAATCCTTTGCATGTGCATTCAGAGACTTACCTTTTGCCTTCAAAACCTTATGGTATAAATACCATTTTTCCTCCTTGCTTGGACGTTGGCAAAAATTAGATATTTAAATTTTATTCTTGGTGCCAAACCCTCTTAGGTTTATAAAATTATTATAATATAAATATTATAATTAATCTTGGGCTTCCTCTTAACACTTTAATATTATAATAATAAATATTATAATATTATTTCCTTTGGGCCTAGATATTTCCTTTCTTCACCTTAGGCTTTCTCTTGACCACTTTAATATATATATATATATATATATATATATATATATATATATTTATTTATTTATTTATTTATTTATTTATTTATTTAAGCGAAAAATCCCTTGCGGAGCTGCCTTGATCTGAAAGACCACGAACAAGGTGTTCTACACCATCAAAGTCACCTAGGGGTTGCACCCGACCCTGCCCGCACCAACATTATAAATTGGATTTTAAATACCCAATTCAGCTTTTTGGTAGGGTGGAGATTTGAACCTGGGACCTCCCTTGGAGGATTGCCCTCTCCTCTCGAACTCACCTACAACACTGGGTGACCACTTTAATATTATAATAATAAATATTATAATATTATTTCCTTTGGGCCTAGGTATTTCCTTTCTTCACCTTAGGCTTTCTCTTGACCACTTTAATATTATAATAATAAATATTATAATATTATTTTCTTTGGGCCTAGGTATTTCCTTCCTTCGAGGTATTTAGACAATATTTTGACCAACCATGTGAAGCTTTAAACCAAATCTCTTGGGCTTAAAATATAAATATTTTAACCCTCCTTTTGTCAATTCCTTTGTACTAAGATGAACTGACTTTTGACATCAATGACAACATAACTACTCAAAATTTCCAACAATATCCCCCTTTGTCATTGATGGCAAACCTTTTCCTTAACCATTCCTTTTTCTTTTTTCCAATTCTTCTCCCCTGGGAAACTGCTCCTCCTAATTGAATTCTCTCCCACTAACTCAAATATCTCCCCCTTTGACATCAATGGCAAAGGGACTCCTTTGGGGCTAAAGATAAGACTCTTAGCTCAGCCCCCTCCCCACCTCCTCTACTTGATGTAATTAATTTTGGTGTGGGAGTATCTCTACTCCCAACATACACTACTTTTTTTCTTTGCCCACTTGCTTTCTTAATTGATTCTTCTGATTCTTTTGAATATCCCTATTCTTGCTTGTCCCTGAAAATTTTGTTCTACACCACTTGGTCATATGCTCAATATTATTACACTTATAACACTTAATGTTGTAGTTCCTTGAAGGTGCAAATTTCTTGAAGTTCCTTCTAGTGAAGCCATACCCATTCCTATCATGAACCCTACAATGAATTGCTTTATTACAAAAATTATTACAAAAGTAAAAATACCCTTGAAATAAATGCCCATCTCTAAAATTTATCTTAGTGAAACTATGCTCCTTATTTTCATGTGTCCTACACTGCATAGCCTTGTGACCAAACCTGTTACATGAGAAGCAAAATCCTTGGAATAAATCTTATCTTGGACCTACTGGTTTCTTAGTCCTTTCTTCCCTGTGATGTCCCTTGTTCCTTATTTGTGCATTGTCTTCTTCCTTGGTACTTTCACTATCTAACTCATCATCATAAATCTTAGATTCTTCTTTACTCTCTTCCTCTGAAACTTCTTCTTTTGAGCTTGACTCCCCTTTCTGTGCTTCTTGTTTCCCTTGTCCTTATTCAAAACCAAGTCCAATCCTCATGAATGGAGATCTCTGTATTTTGATAATATCATCCAAATATTTTGAGCTTTTCCTAAATTGATATATCTTATTATTAAAATTTTCAAGTCCTTTCCTTAGAATGTTAGCTTCATGTTTTAGTATTTCACATTCTTGCTCTTTTATCTTTAACTGTTCAATCATGTCTTCAACTCCTTTTTTATTTTCAATTTTAACTATCAAGTCATTAAGATCTTGTATAAGCCTTGATTTTGTTTTCTCATATTCTTGAAATTGATCCTTCAATATTGAATTTTTCTTCCTAACATTTTTCAATTCTTTAAGAGTAGCAACAAGTTCTGCTTCTATATCAATTGTGCCTTCATTCTTTGATTCTTCCTCTAGATCCTCGAGAGCATCTTCATATTCTTCTTCACTACTATTAAACCCATTCTTTGTACAATGATCTTCAAGATGTCCAAAGTTACCACAAATAAAATATTTGAGTATTCTTGGTTCCTTCTTCTTCCTTCCACTTTCTTGGAATTTAATTATCGGAGCATCTTCTTCTTCTTCTATAGCCATGAAGATAATTTCTTCTTCTTCATTATATGATAATTTTGAGTATAGTGTGTTGTCATTGATATCAAAGGATTGATGTGAAAGATTTGATTTTAAATATTGATCTCAAATATAGTTTGGTATGGCAGAAATATTCTCATAAGATGGTTAATTATGCAAGGCTTCTTCTCAAAATCAACAAATTTAACACAAAGATAAGGTTTATAAGTTGGATAATTATGCAAGGCAAGGCTCATCAAAAAGCAAGCCATTTGATAAAAAGGAAACAATTATAATATTTATTTTAATATTATAATACGAAGAGGTTTGGGATAAAGTTCTAAGTATTTGGTTAAAAGGTTGAAGGCCCAAGTTCAAGACCATGGTTCAAAAGGAAAGGCAAGTTTAAATTTCAAGTGACAAAGGTTACAAGAGGTTCAAAAAGAAAGGCAAGTTTAAATTTCAAGTGACAAAGGTTACAAGAGGTTCAAAAAGAAAGACAAGTTTAAATTTCAAGTGACAAAGGTTACAAGAGGTTCAAAAAGAAAGGCAAGTTTAAATTTCAATTGATGAATATTTAAAAGAGATAATATTATAATATATGGGACAAAAGGTTTAAAGGCAAATAAATATTATAATGTTTTAATATAAGGTTTAAACTCTTGATGCCAATGTATTTAAAAAGACTCCCATGATATTTTTAGCACACAAATTTCAAGTAAATACAAAGCATGTATAAATAAGAAGCAAAACATTTGATTTAATTACCATGTGCTAATGCTTTATTCAAATTGTTTAATGTGAAATCTCTAATGATATCTATGTGATTCAAAGTACGAAGGTCCAATGAATAGTGAGAGAAGAAGGATGGCATGGAAAAAGGTGTGCATATGATTGGTCATTGGAAAATGTTGTGAGCACCTTGGATGTCCAACTGGGATAGCCCAACTGGCTGTGTGAGATGTGTAGGAGCACTGGCAGAAGAGAGATCACAGGGTTGAAACCCCTAGACATCATTTTTGTTCATCGTATTGAGAGTTTAGTTGGATGCGTTGAGACAGGGACAAGATAGAGTGGGCATCTTCTTAGTCCCAACCATTGTGGTGGCATAACAGGTTAGGTCTCTTGTGATAATGTCATTGAGGTAGAGGTATACAGGTCAAATCCCTTCGAGCATGTTTTTTCTAGGTAGTTTCTAAGTTGATTTATTTATGATGCACTAAGGTTGCTAGTATTTACGTAACACATGACATCTTTGAGCAAGGTTGGAAGTATTGACATAGTACACAACATGTAAAAGCAAGGTAACATTAAATCCTTTGATTATTATAAAGTGTGAAGGTATAAGGTGCATTTAGAAGAATTGAATATTCTACTATGTGATTAGGGTGTGCTGAATGTTTATTAGCTTGGAGTGATAAGGTGTATGTTGTAATTTGTATTTTTTATACATTGTAAGTTTACTTTGGTGTAATTTAATATAATTCAAGATAGGAGTTATAAGGTGTAAAATAGATTGTTTTCAAGTGTAAATTCTAGCATTATAGAAAAGAGGTTTTCTAGGGTTTAGAAGATTATTCTTGAAATATTGAAGTGGGAGATAAAACATGTATGTTGTTCCTTTATTGTGTGTAATACTTGCATTAGTATTGAAGAGTTTGGTTTATAATTTGATGTTTTATTTGGATAAATCAAGAGATTTCTAGAGCATATGTTTGAGATATAATTGTGCACACTTATTGAGAAGATTTTACAATATGTGAAGAGGTTTTGTGCTAACCTCTTGAAGTAGAAAAAAGAAAATTATTTTGGAATAGGTTTTTTTTTTTTAACATGGTAGAATTGGTAGCCACCACGAATCCGGGTAGGCTATCTAGTTTTTTATGACCGCCATAGTATTTTACGTTGTCTGCCCCAAAATTCACCACACAGATCTTCATGCAGTCCACCCCTATAACTGTCATGCTACAATCATTTTAAACCTTTTATACCACTGAAAGCACTAGGAAAAGGATAAGCATTCAGTCTGTCGAGGCCTAAGAATTTAACCTTGGACCTCTGCCCCCCTTATGGGGTTTGGATGAACCAATTGGTCTACACCTCAAAACTTTTGGAATAGGTTTTGAGGGCTCATTTTTATCAAAATAATTTAATAGGTATGTTGACATTATTATTTCTCTAAGGTGGTTGGTTGAACAAATATTTTAGAATTATAATATGGAGATAAAAGGGTTGATTAGTGTGTATTATTGGACATATTTGAGCTATATTTTGAGAACAAATTGTGCATCATTGATTAGTGAAATTGGAAATAATTGAGTTAGGATTTTTTAGAGAAAATTATGCATTCTAATTGAAATAATTTGTGAAACATCTGTGCATTGATGTGAGTGACATTGAATGTGAATAGGTAAGTATTAGAGACCAGTTTTTTGAAGCGATGTTATACACTAGTTTGATTTAATTTGAAAGGGTTTGCAAGAGATAGAGATTGTATTAGTTGAATACAATATTTGTGAATATGAAGAACATATTGGGTATTTGATAGTACATATCATTATCTATATGTTCAAGAGGTTAAACATATTCTAAGTAGAATATGTCTAAATTACCTAGTTGAAGAAAGCATTTTTGAAAGAGATATACACATTTTTTGTATGCAATATTTTGGAATATTTGAGTAGGTTCTATAAGTAGAATCAAGGCATATTTGACCAAGTCTTGTGAGAAGACTTGAATCAACATTGAGCCAGAATTGAGCAAGTCTTGTGAGAAGACTTTAAAAAATATTGAGGTAGACTTGAGTAAGTCTTGTGAGAAGACTTGGGACGAAGTTGAACAGATTTATGAGAAGAATTGAAGCAAATTTAGATAGTAATAGAGAGAAAATTTGAGACATATTTGTGCTAACCTTGTAATGAGGTTTGGTGAAAATTTGAGTAGATATAGAGAACATGTTTGAGGCAGATTTGTGCATGTAATGTGTGTAAATTTAGAAATATTTGTGAGCAAAGTTGGAATAGATTTATGCTAGCATTGTAATGTGGACAGAGTTTGTGATCAGAGTTGGAGCAAATTTGTGCTAGTATTGTGATGATGTTTGGTGTATATTTGAGATAAATTTAAAGAGCAGGCTTTGGATCAGACTAGAGTAAAGGGGATAGAGTTCTTATATGGAGAGAGATCCACAAACCAGAGAAAATGGGATAGACTTATTTTTTTTAGAGAGATCCACAAACCAGAGCAAAGGGGATGGACTTCTCATGTGGAGAGATATACACAAACCAAAGAAAATGGGATAGATTTATCTTGTGGAGAGAGATCCACAAATCAGAGTAGAGGGGATAGAGTTCTCCTATGGAGAGAGATCCACAAACCAGAGCATTGAGGATTGAGATCTCCTTTGGATAAAGGTCCACACACATTGTAATAGGGAATTTATTCCCAAGATATTTGTTGAGAAAATTTAGAAGAAATATTTTCTTTGTTGACATAAACCACATTGGGTGAACCACATTAAATTTGTGTCTCTCATGTGTGTGATGATTTGTGCATTGCTTTGTTACTACTACTGATATTATAATTGTTAACATTGGATAATATTTTTTGGGAAAGAAAAGTAAAAGTTGATCTTATACTATTCACCTCCCTCTCAGTATAAGCTTGTGTTCTTCAATTGGTATCAGATATGGTTTCTTCGAAAAGCCTAACAACTTGAAGGAAGATCTTACAAGAACACACATGGGTAGGAAAGGTAAAAGAAGAATCTTGAGAACACACATGGCCATGAATGAAAAGGAAGATGCTCTAGTAATTATGATCCAAGAAAATGAAGAGGAAGAAGAAAACTTTGTGAGATGTTTTGAATGTGGTAAACTTGGTCACATGGCACTCTATTATCCATAAAATGGGTATAATAGTAGTAAAGAGGAAAAAGGATTTGATTTTTCTCACAAAGATATTATTACTCAAAAAGGGGAAGTGGAAATAGATTCAAATGATGAATCAAGCAGTGAAGAGGAAACTAACTTTGAAAAAGGGAATAAGAAGGAACTATGAATGCTAAAGTGTTTTATTTGTGGTAACTTTGGCCACCTTGCAGATCATTGTTCAAAATTTGGGTATAGTAGCAGTGAAGATCTTACAGGAACACACATGGATGAGATACATAGAAATCTCACAGCCTATGAGATAAGGACAGAGAAATATCAAACATCTAGAAGAGAGGTAGCATTCAAGGATTCAGAGGAAGAAAGAAAAAACAAATGTCTTGGTTGTGGTAACATTGGTCACTATACAACTAATTATCCACAAGATGAATGTAGTAGTAGTAAATATGAACAAGTATACAAGAAAAAGAAAGAAATAAAATTCAGTCATGAAAAGAAAGACAGGCACCGTCAAAGCAAGCATGAGAAGAAGGTATTTCAAAGACACAAGAAGAGTTTTTATGTTGAAATAGCAAGCAGTGCTTCAAGTGACAGTGATGAAGGCCTCTCAGATAGTGAAAAAGAGAATTTTAATTTCAAAAATAGAAGAAAAATAAGATGCTCCTATTGAATATCAAGTAGAAGAGTATGAAGATGCTCTTTAAGAACAACAAGAAGAAAAATATTTAGAAAAGAAAGAGGAAGCTACAATTGATACAGAAAAGGAACTTGTTAAGTTGAAAAGGGAAAACTTAAGTTTGAAGGCTCAAGTACAAGATGATGAGAAAACAAAGGCAAAGCTTCTACGAGATCTCACTGACTTAAAATTTAAGGTTGAAGAGGCAAAGAAAATTGAAGAAGGTATGGCTAAATAGTTAAAGGCAAAAGAGTTAGAATGTGAAATATTAGAACATGAAGTGGTTTCTCTAAGAATGGAAGTGAAAGATTCTAATGATAAGCTACATAGGTTTGAGAAAAGCTCAAAATATTTGGATAATATTGTCAAAGCACATAGATCTTCTCTTATGATGAAAAGACTTGGTTTTGAAGAAATTTAATAAAAATAAGAAGAAGAGTCAAGTTCAAGTTCAAAATAAATAGAATAACCAGAAGTGATTGAAGAACCTAAGACCTACGCTAATGTGTTGAGAGGTGATAGTATCAAAAAGGGAGCAAACAATGCACCATCAAGGAATAGAGATCATCATAGGACAAGCAAATAAAGAATAATGAGATCAAGACAAGATGAATATTTCTTCCAAGGGCATTGTTTTTCATGTAATCGTTTTGGTCACAAATCTATGCATTGCAGGGTTTATGGAAATAAGGAGCATGGCTTCACTGATAGGAAATTCAACTCATTCAAATATGGATATTTATTTCAAGGGTATTTCTACTCATGTAATCACTTTGCTCATAAAGCAATCCACTGCAGGGTTCATGACATAAATTATTATGGCTTCACTAAGAGAAAATTCAAGTCATTTGCACCTTCCAAGAACTACAACATCAGGTGTTACATGTGCAATAATATTGGGAATAAGTCCAAGTGGTGTAAAATAGAGTTTCCAAAACTTTCAAATTCAATCAATAATAGGGACACTCAAAAGGATCAAAAGGGTATGACTACAAAGGTGTTGAAAAAGAAAAAAAACATTGTATGTTGGGAGTAGAATTACTCCCACCCCAAAATTAACCATCTCAAGGAGAGGAGGTTGGGAGGGGGCTGAGATAAGAGTCTTATCCTTAGCCCCAAAGGATTTCATTTTCAATTGATTTCAAATGGGGAGAAATTTGAGTAATGGGGAGAGCATTCAATTAGGTGAAGCAGTTTCTCAGGGAAATAAATTTTGGAATCAAGTGGTTGGAAAAGGAATTTTTAGAAAGGGTTACCATCAATGATAAAGAGAGAGATTGTTGAAAATTTTGAGTATAGTGTGTTGTCATTGATGTCAAAGGTTTTATGTCAAAATATTGATGTCAAATATAGTTTGGTATGGCAGAAATATTCTCCTAAGATGGTTAATTATGCAAGGCAAGGTTCTTCTCAAAAGCAAGGAATTTGGCACAAAGATAAGGTTTATAAGTTGGATAATTATGCAAGGAATTTGATAAAAAGGAAATGGTTATAATATTTATTTTAATATTATAATCCAAAGAGTTTTGGGACAAATATATAAGTGTTTGATAAAATTGTTGAAGGTCCATGTTCAAGACCATTGTTCAAAAGGAAAAGCAAGTTTAAATTTCAAGTGACAAAGGTTACAAGAGGTTCAAAAAGAAAGGCAAGTTTAAATTTCAAGTGACAAAGTTTATATTATAATATTTTAATATTATAATATATGGGACAAAAGGTTTGAAGGCAAAGAAATATTATAATGTTTTAATATAAGGTTTAAAATCTTGGCACCAATGTATTTAAAAGGACTCCCATGATATTTCAAGCACCAACGTTTCAAGTAAAGACAAAGCATGTATAAATAAGGAGCAAAACATTTGATTTAATTACCATGTGCTAATGTTTTATTCAAATTTTTTAATGCAAAATATTTGATGATATCTATGTGATTTGAAGTGTGAAGGTCCAACGAACAATGAGAGAAGAAGGACAATGTGGCAAAAGGTGTGCATGTGATTGGTCATTGGAAAATATTGTGAGCACCTTGGACTTCCAATTGGGATAGCCTAGCTAGCTATGTGAGCTATGTAGGAGCACTGGAAGAAGAGAGATCATAGGTTCAAAACCCCTGGACATCATTTTTGTTCACAATGTTAAGAGTTTAGTTGGATGTACTAAGACAAGGACAAGATAGAGTGGGCATCTTATTGTTCCCAACCACTGTAGTGGTGTAGTAGGTCAGGGTGCTTGTGACAACACTATTGATGCATAGGTCTGTAGGTTGAATATCTTCGAGCATATTTTTTCTAGGTAGTGGCAGAGTTGATTTTTTTATGATGCGTTAAGGTTGCTGGTGTTGACGCAATGCATGACGTCTTCAAGAAAGGTTGGAGGTATTGACATAGTGCATGATGTCTAAAAGTAAGGTAACATTAAATCCTTTGATTATTATAAAGTGTGAAGGTATAAGGTGCATTTAGAAGAATTGAATATTCTACTATGTGATTAGGGTGTGTTGAATGTTTATTAGCTTGGAGTGATAAGGTGTATGTTGTAATTTGTATTTCTTGTACATTGTAAGTTGACTTTGGGGTGATTTAATATAATTCAAGATAGGAGTTATAAGGTGTAAAATAGATTGTTTTCAAGTGTAAATTCCAGCATTATAGAAAAGGGGTTTTCTAGGATTTAGAAGCTTATTCTTGAAATATTGAAGTGGGAGATAAAAGGTGTATGTTGTTCCTTTATTGTGTGTAATACTTGCATTAGTATTGAAGATTTTGGTTTATAATTTGATGCTTTATTTGGAGAAACCAAGAGATTTCTAGAGCATATGTTTGAGACATAATTGTGCACACTTCTTGAGAAGGTTTTCCAATATATGAAAAGGTGTTGTGCTAACCTCTTGAAGTAGCAAAAAGGAAATTATTTTGGAACAAGTTTTGAGGGCTCATTTTCATCAAAAAAAATTAAGAGGTATGTTGACATTATTACTTCTCTAATGTGGTTGGTTGAACAAATATTTTAGAATTATAAGGTGGAGATAAAATGGTTGATTAGTTTGTATTGTTGGAAATATTTGAGCTATATTTTGAGAACAAATTGTGCATCATTGATTAGTGAAATTGAAAACACTTAAGTTGGGATTTTTGAGAGATTATTATTGAAAGAATTTGTGAAAAAATTGTGCATTGATGTGAGTGACATTGAATGTGAATAAGCTAGTGTTAGAGACCAGTTTTGTGAAACGAAGTTATACACTAGTTTGATTTGATATGAAAGGGATTTGCAAGAGATAGAGATTGTATTGGATGAATGCAATATTTGTGAATATGAAGAGCATATTGGTTATTTGATAGTACATATCATTATCTATATTTTCAAGAGGTTAAACGTATTCTAAGTAGAATATGTTTTAATTGCCTAGTTGAAGAAAGCATTTCTAAAAGAGATATAAGCATTGTTTGTATGTAAGAGCTAGAATATTTGAGTAGTTTTGTAAGTAGCATTGAGGCAGATTTGAGAAAGTATTATGAGAAGACTTGAAGAATATTTGGACAGTAATAGAGAGTAGGTTTGAGACAGATTTGTGCTAACCTTGTAACAAGGTTTGGTGCAAATTTAGGCAGATATAGAGAATAGGTTTGAGGTAGATTTGTGCATGTAATGTGTGCAGATTTGGATAGATTTGTGAGTATAGTTGGAACAGATTTGTGCTAGCCTTATAACGAGGTTTGGTGCAGATTTGGATAGAGTTTGTGATCAGATTTGGAGTAATTTTTTGCTAGTATTGTGAAGAGGTTTGGTGCAAATTTGAGACAAATTTAAAGAGTAGGATTTGGAGTAGACTAGATAAAAGGGGATAGATGTCTCTTGTGGAGAGAGATCCACAAACCAGAGCAAATGGGATAGATTTATTCTATGTAGAGAGATCCACAAACTAGAGCAAAGGTGATAGATTTCTCTTGTGGAGAGAGATCCACAAACCAGAGTAAAGGGGATGGATTTCTCCTGTGGAGAGAGATATACAAACTAGAACAGAGGGAATAAATTTCTCCTATGGAGAGAGATCCACAGACTAGATAATTGGGGATTGATATCTCCTTTGGATAGAGGTCCACAAACATTGTAATAAGGAATTGATTTTCAAGATATTTATTAAGAAAATTTAGAAGAAATATTTTGTTCGTGGATGTAACCCACATTAGGTGAACCACGTTAAATTTGTGTCTCTCATGTGTGTGATTATTTGTGCATTGCTTTTTTACTTCTATTTATTTTGAAATTGTTAAAATTAAATAATATTTTTTGGGAAGGAAAAGTAAAAGTTGATCTTATATTGTTCACCCCTTCCCTCTTAGTATAAGCTTGTGTTATTCAACCTAATTATCTTCACATGCTATTGATTTTTTATGAGTGTGTCTATGAGGTTTAATTGTGACTTAATAACATCCATGCAATTTGCAACTATTTTTTTCTAGGAATAGACTAAATATTTATAGCATTAAAGGCTTTGATAGTATCCCACACTTGGTGTTTGTATGCTCTCATCAACTTATTCTTGGCTAGGAATTATGACCTCACCTATTTGACTACTATTTCTACATTTTTAAATATTTGTAACATCGTAATCCTTCTTTTCTCACCTAATCAAATACCGAGAAATAGGGCCTCATATTCTTATACATTGTTCATGCAATTGAATGTAGAATATATGAGTGTAGTACATTAGTACCTTTTGGTAAAAACTCCAATGATGACTCTTGTTTAGATTTTGTCCTTGTCAAAGTATAATTTTTGTAAACCATCCTTAATAGCTCCATTTCCAAATATTTAAGGTAATGGAGGTTACTCCTCTTGAATCAAGTATGTCCTTATTCCAATTTTCTTGAGCACTCCCTTTGGATAAATATCTCCCCTTAAATTATATCTTTATAGTTGAGGGGTTCTACCTTGGGATAATTATTTTTACTGTGGGGATCATTTGTTTCTTTTCGAGAAATAATAACTTGATTTAGGGTATGTGTTTGGAGGACCATGGACTCCATTTTTTCTTTTGGATCTTCTTACTACTGGATGAATACCTTCAATCAATTCCTTTATCTGGGTATTCTGAGGATATCCCAAAGGAGTATTATCACCATGGATCTTTTTAGATTATCCACCACATCAAAATCTTTAATATGTGGGAATTTTTTCATGTCTCCAAGAACAAGAGGGGGTTTTATTCCCTTGTTGTAAATGAGGCTTTGTTGACTGTGTCTAGGGTGCACAAATGTATGTTTGTATTTTAGGCAAATATTTGACCAATAGTTTTTGGCATGCCCGATGGGACTCTAAAAGTTCCACTTTCAACAATATTGAGGTTTGATGTTTACCTTCATGTCTCTATGGTTAGAACATTTGACAACTCAACTACACCCAAAAGCCTCTAAATGTGAAGGTAGCAAAAGTTGTACTTCATGATCACAAGATCGTAGGCCAAAAATCCTAGATACCCTATTGATTTCTATGAAATTGACATCAAAATATTAGGTGAACACCCTAGGTTAGTTCCTCCACATTACACATCATCCATAACATCCTCACAAATAGTTGGTGTGTTCTCCATTCCTTCAAGTCCAGCTAGTACTACTACTAGCATCCCACCTCCTAAACCTCATACACCAATCCATATGGCCCAAAATCCCACCACCATAGTAGCCATAAACACCAAGGTAGTTCCTAGCATGGAATAGCTCAGAGCCTTGAATTTACAAGCACAAAATCTAGTCCCTCAAGTAGCATTGAAGGCTTTGCCTACCTATGATGGTACTGGTAAAACTACATATGAGCATATCTAGGATGTGGCTTCTTTGGCTATGATTCATGACATTACATATGAAGATATTATGGTAAGGTTATTGGTGTTGTCTCTTAGAGGGAAGCTTTTATACTGGTATCGATCTTTGTCACCCCCACTATCACCATATGGGATCAATTGGCAGAATTTCTAATCAAGAACATTCATGAGCAAGCTAATCCATTCTCCTTACTACATCAATTTACAATTATTCAAAGGCATCCATAGGAGAATACAGTGGACTTCAACATCAGGTTCACCCAAAGCTGGTAGAGAGTTCTTGATGACCTTCAGTCCACTCATGAGTAGGTTATGTTTTACTATCTTAGAGCCTTCAAATATGACATTGGAATGGCTATATGATAGGCAAATGTAAATACATTCCTAGAGTTGTACATGCAAGTGCAAAATACCAAAGTAGACTTCATCACAATAGGTAAGCTTCTCCCGAAGGTAACTATACCCATTCTACATGACCTTCCACAACATTTGTATTCTAGTTCATTTTTGTAGCCTATGCCTTCCAAGTATCTTGTTCCATCATGGAGCTTCGGTGCACCTGAAATCACTCAAATTCCAATTCCACAACTCCCTATCCCAAGTATTCTATAGTTACCTACACTAGTTGTTTTGTAATTACTAACACCATTTCCTTTCCTAGCACTACCAACACCACTTGTCCCATTACAGTTGTCTGCTCCACCAATGTTGTTACCTTTATTAGCACCTCCTGCACCTTAAAACCCTAATCCCATTATGAAAATATTATAGGATATGCAATCACTCAATTCATTAGTAAGGAAGATGTACAATGATATTACCTCTATTAAGAAAAATCAAGTTGAAGCAAATTTTTGGTCGAGGAGGTTTCAAACATCGCCGATTACTAAAGAGCAATTGACCACTAGCAAGGGCACTGAGAGAAGCACAATTGTGTTAACAAATGAAGAAGCTAGTATGAAGAGAGCAAGTGTATTGTTTTTCCACATGTATTGATCCTCACGGTGAAGATACATGTATGGTTCATTTGAACTATGTATATACATTAGCTAAAAGTTCATCTAGTGGGAAATTCAACATGATAATGGAAGGTGATCATAATTTTATGGTCCCTTGAAGCAATTTTTAGTTCTTACATGGTCTAGAAAGAAACCAGTGATTGTTGATCTAACAAAAATGGAGTTGTTGAAGGTTCTTGTAGAATAGAAGGTGCAAAATGAAAAAGTACAACTACAAGCAAAAGTGTCTGGAACAATAATGAAGCAACAAGATTATGTCATATTGAAGGATTTATTACCTAAGCAAGGTCAAGAGAAGTTTCCAATGAAAGCTTAAACTTCACAACCTATGGTCACACAAGGACAAGCTGATACCAAAGAGCAAGCCAAAGAACACCTTAAGTACCCATCATTGACTAAGCGGAAAAGGGTGGAGGCTACTCAATAATATCGAAACAAGTATGAGAAATGTTGTAGAAGAAAAGGTTCCTGATACTTCCAATTATAATATTGTTGAGGAAATGAAGAAGATTCTGATAAAGGTTAGCTTATATGATGCATTACAATTACCTAGACAAGTTGACCTATTGCAAGAATCTCTCAAATTTGCTAAATATTAGAAGAAAATTCATTCCCAAATAGTGTTAGCATAGATGTTGCCGACTTCTACCACTAGAAAGAACATACCACCTCCATTCTATTTGTCTCTCAAAATGGAAGGGTGGATCATGCATAATTGCATGATTGACTTTGGTGCTATGACTACTATCATGCCAAAGGCAGTGTGTGAAGTAATGGGAATTGAATATACAAGAAGCAGTCTAGGAATATTGCAGTTGGATGGGACCCCTATAAAAATGGTTGGAGTAATCAAGGATATTCCTATCATTTTACACTCCATACTATAAATCATTGTCATCCAATAAGTAGTGGTGGTTTACTTGAAACCATACTTCAACATGTGTCTTTCAAGGGAGTTCATAGAAAAACTAGGAGGGTACATTTCCTTGGATTATTCAAATTTGGAGATACCATACAAAGGAAGAAGAATC